>CM074724.1:7723438-8061187 GCA_037306005.1 Rhinophrynus dorsalis
TAACCTTTTCTAAATTATTTGGTACAGCGGTGTAGACATTAAAGCTGATGTATTAAGTAGAAATGCAGCAAATTTGGAGGCAAATCAGCTGCAGAGTAGGGGAAAAAATAAAATTCCCCAAATTCCCATTGATTTAAAGGGATAGTAATGTTTAAATTTAAGTTTAATATTGTAGGCATTAAAAAAAATAAGTACAACGATGTAAATCTTATCACTCAGACCTTTATGGTTTGAGAGATATAACTGTCTAAAGTTCCCCCCTCCAGGCTGCCATCTAGTGGACAGCAGGAGATTCCAGTCCCTGGACCAACTGGCGGCTCTTCAGCAGAGAAAATCGTGCTATTTAGAAACAAATACTTCATTGGAACGGTCTACAAAGTGTGCTGCAAACCAGGCACACTTTGAAGGCCGTCCCAATTAAGTATTTATTTCTAAATAGCACAATTGCGTCTCTGCTGGAGAGCCGCCATCCAGTCAAATGACCGGAATCTGCTGCTGTCCCACAGAGCTCTGAAATAGCCTGGAGGGGGAACTTTAATGAGTTATATCACTCAAACTGTAAAGGTTTGAGAAATAAGACTTACATCGCTGTACTTATTTTTTAATGCCTGCAATATTAAATAAACTTAAAGGGATAGTAATACTTAAGATGTAAAAAAAAATATGTTGTAGGGTTAATCCCCCTGAGTAAAACATGGGCACTCCCACTGCTCAAAGGTGTTTCATTCAAAAGTTATTAATTTTCAAAGTTGAATTTTTTAGGTGCAATATCACAGTGGCCTGAAATTGTACAGTGGCGCTGTTGCTACACGATCCTATGGACAGCTCTGGTCCCTGGACCATAAATCTCCATAGGATCGTGTAGCAACAGCGCCACTGTACAATTTCAGGCCACTGTGATATTGCACCTAAAAAATTCAACTTTGAAAATTAATAACTTTTGAATGAAACACCTTTCTTGGACTGCCCGCCAGTCCCGGATTTGAATGCATGTCCCTTGTCCTAGGGGAGGGGATACTTTGTTTGTGAATATCTCTTAAACCATAAAGGTTTGAGAGATAAGACTTCTTCATGTTTTTTTGAGCAGTGGGAGTACCCATGTTTTACTCAGGGGGATAAACCCTACAACATATTTTTTTTTTACATTTTAAGTATTACTATCCCTTTAAATTTAAACATTACTATCCCTTGAAAAGGGGTGTTTTACCCCTTGAATGCTAGGGGAGGTCTCCGCATATAGCGAAGCTGTTCCCTCTTGAATCGTGGGGAAAGTTCAGAGGGTCATTAGGATTTCCTTAAATGGAATTGGGGGATTATCAGGACGTGTTACTTCCCCTTTAATCTCTTGAAGGATTCTTAACCCTTTGAATGTCAGACAAGTCTGCAAACCCTTTGCTGGTCTCTAGCATTCAGTGGCGGCAAAATGTATTTGTAGCCTTTGGCGAAGTTTGTTTTCACAAGAGCTGCTGCAGTACTTCTAATTAACCCTTCGAGTGCAAGAGAGGTATCCACCTCTCTGGCACTCAAGGGTTAAATCCGTCTCTCTGGGTGCTGCCTTCTATGGCACTCAAAGGGTTAAACTCTGGTTTCCATCATTAGGACCCTGACACTGAGGTCCGATTCCCTCATAACCCCCAGGCGTCCCCGGATGCTTGGTGCCTGCGGTCAGCGCTGTGTCTCCCCAGCTCCAGATAACAGTGCTGTGTATTTAGATTACCCCATCGCTTCCCCTTGTAATCTCCCAAACATGACTAACGTGCATTCCTAAATCCTTCCAGAGGAAGCAATTACTGGAGATAATCCTTCTGGGGTGATCATCCTCTACACGCTTGCTGACGTCTTTTGAATTGAAGGGAGAAAATATTCAGATTAACGAGTTTCCATTTTACACTGTGTATGGCATCTCCCTTCACTACGGGTCCCTCCGTCTGTCTATATAACAAAGCACTGTGGGTCTCTTACTGGGTTCTGCGGAATCCTGGGGTTCCCTTAACCAATACAAGGGGCAGATATACATACTGGTGCACAGCAGAACAGGATTGGTTCTCTGTATGTTCAGTGGACAGTTAACTGGGTACTTTGTGCCGGGGTGTTTCTAAGTCCTGATTTAGGGGACTACGGCCCCAGGTCCCAAGGTCCTGTGACCAGGTAGGAGTAGGGTGACCATATTTCATTTCTGCCAATCAGGGACACTGCAGAGAGAAGATCAGTTCTAAACACTACAGGGAGAACTGTCCATTGACTGCTGGGACAGAAAGTTCTGCTTGTGGTGGGCTACAAGAAGATGTTCATCAAGCCCAAAGTCTTAGACTAGCAGTAAACTGCCAATTGATGCCACCATTAAGGCTCAGTCCTCTCTCTATTGTTTAGACCTGAGTCTGGAACCAGAGGTGTAAACAGAAATAATGGGCCCTGGTACAAAAATTGCCATGGGGCCCCCCGACCATATTGCCCCCATTGTTCATCTCCACAAGGGCCCCATTATTCACCTCCACAATGCCCCCAGTGACCACATCTATAATGCCCCAGTGACCACTTCCACATTGCACCCATTGACCACCTCCACATTGCCCCCACTGACCACCTCCACATTGACCCCCATTCCACCTCCTACCTTAGCTGGTTCAGGAGGGGGGGCCTCATTCCTGGAGGTCCAGCGGCATGACAAGAGAGGCCGCCCGGCCGCCCCCTGTGAGCCCCCTGCCTGGTGCCCACAACCGCAACAAGCTGAGGTCTGTGCCGCATGCTGCACAGACCTCTATTAGCAGCTCCCGCACAGCCCTCTCTCCAGTAATGTGGGGCGCTGGGAGATGATGTCATATCTCTGCGCATTACTAGAGTGCTGGGACAGAGACAGAGCTGCTAATAGACGTATGTGCTGAAAAAGGCACAGACCTCAGCTTGTTGTGGTTGTGGGCACCGGGCAGTGATGGGCCCAGTCGCAGGTGCGACCCCTGAGACCCCTATTGTTACACCACTGTCTGGAAGACATTTTCTTGTATCTCATCAGAGACACTTCCTGGGCCAGTTCTCCTCCTACAATTTAGAACTCTGTGCTCTGGAGTCTTCATTCCAGGACTCTGCATTGTCCCAGAAGGGGGGCTGCCCGTGACAATTCAAATCCGGGACACATGGCCACCCTATATAGAAGCATGGTATTGTGCCAATCTCCTATAATCCTCTGAATACCAGAGCAGTGTACGATGCAATGCTTCACAATGAGATGTGCACCCTTCTGGTATTCAAGGTTTTAAACTGATACAGAAACTGTTCATTTGGGAAGTGAGCAGCTCCCCTGCATTGACCTAATAAGACACCCTAATCTGGCCCTCAGAATGCCTCCAGCTACCAAAGTGTTAACACCACAAAGTGCCCAGAAACAGGGGCATTTCAGTTACACGGCTGTGCCTGGCACTTGTCAGGGGGTCCTGTTTCACAGGGGTTCACCCGGAGCTCCCAAATGTCCCCGATTTTCTGCAAGGAGTAAAGTGGACTGATTACCTGCACAGATAATATTCTCAATAAAAGCATCTATTTAAACTACTTCACCTCTCTGTCTTTTGCTTTCCATGTTGGTTTAGTAGTTGAGGAATCTAATCTCAGCAGAACTTTGTTCTCCGACCCGTCTGATAAAGTTGCATAATTTGTCACATGTCCCGAAAATCACTTCTCTGGGCCTTCATTGGCTACTAAAATCAGTGTAAACTAGGGGGTGACTAAACTGGTCAGGAAGGAGTAAACATTTCATGTTTAACCCTTTAACGACCTCCCAATCTGGCCGGCGTGCAACCACGATGTTATCCCAGAATTCCATGATGTGCCAAGTCCGTCACCAGTCCTTAACACCCTTTATTAAAAATCTTGGCAAAAAAAAATATGAGAGACCTGGACTTCATACCTTCTAAAGGAATGTCCATGACATCTTGGTCACTATCATGCTGGTAGATAGCTCTTACATGACCCACAATATGTCTCGAGACAAATATCTCAGGGGGACTTTCAACTTCCTTGACCTGGGTTTTAGTTTCTGTGGGGCTAGGGGTTTGGGTCTATCTGTCGGCACAGGTAATGGATTGGGGTTTTGGGTAGCTAGTAGTTGTCAGTTTAATGTTAGTTCCTTCCTCAGGGAGTGAGAATAGGCTGGAAAAGAAAAACTTGACAGAGATAATGTGGTCCTTTTCTTATTTACTTTTCTTTGTATGAAGTGTAATAACTGCAAAAACATTTTTTCTTTGTATTGCATGTACAAATATTTTTTGTGACTCTTTCTTTAATAAAAATAAATAAAAAAAAAATGTTGGGAAGTTTGTCACAGCTGCCACAGCCTTGGATATGACTCAATCCTCTATGAGGAAAGTGTTTGTCCCCAAAGTTTTTGGCAGGGCCGGGATAAACAGGGAACGTTTTCCAGACCGATCATATCAGAGTTCCCACAAAGAAGATCATAGAAATGAACAGGGTCCTTCTTCTAGTTATGGAAGAGGATACCTCCCTTATGACTCGAGGGGGGTAATACACTAAGGTCCGATAAAGAGGTGAGAAAGTGGAGATAACTTTTCCAGTGATATAACTTCTCCAGTTCCTATGTTATTCTATAGAGCCTATGCACTCAGATCTCCAAAGCTGGGGAAATCTTGGTGCATAGATTCCAGAGAATAACATAGGAGTTATCTCCAGTTTATCATATATTTATCGCACCTTAATGCATCTCCCCCTAGGGTTCTGAATGTAGAGAACAAGACCATGGAGAAGGCCCTGAAGAACAAGAGCTTCAAGAGGATCTTCTATATCCCAACTGTTCACAGGTAACTATTCATCCTCCTTCCCCTTTCTTCCCAGGAAAATAGTGGGTGACAGACTTGTCTACTTTTTCCTTCACTGTTCAGACATAACCTCTGATTCCTAGATTCTACAGACAATCAAGCGTTATCAGAGTTTTATTCATACCCTACTCAGAACATGACTTCTCCATCTTTTCAGTTTTCAGAAGATGAAAGAATTTGTGGACAGAGAAGTCCAAAATTTAGATAAGAACGAAGCTATCATAGATGTTCCCCTATATTCTCCAGGGTACATCAGCAACCTCTTTCTAGCCAAGACAAAAGAGTCCAATAATAAACTTAAAATAACTAAATATACATGTTTTATACAGACAATTTAAAAATGGAGGGCATTCACTGTTTAAGAAACTCCCTCTTACCACTGAATTGGGTGGTGAAACCTGAAAGATGCTTACCTAACAATCCCCATAACTCACAACTATCAACCTTTCCTTTAATTCATATGGAGCAATGTGTTTGCATGCCATTTGGACTGTGCTCAGCCCCCTGGTGTGTCACTAAACTCATGAAACCAGTGGTCTCCTCTGTGAGGACCAGGGGGCACTCATATGATCATATATGTGGACTGCAAACCAATCATGTCTCAGGATCTGACAACAATAAAGTTACACCTCCAATGGACTATTCATCTGTTAACCCATCTGGGATTTTGAGTTTGACCTCTGCAGTGGGAAAACTGCTAGAAGGGATAATAAGGGATTATATTCAGGATTACACAGCCAAATATAAGATTATTAGCAGGAATCAACATGGTTTTATGAGGAATAGATCATGCTAAACTAATCTTTTCAGCTTCTATGAAGACGTAGCAACCTAGATAACGGTAAGGTAGTTGATGTAATATATCTAGATTTTGCAAAGGCATTTGATACAGTGCCACACAGAAGGCTGGTGTATAAAATAAGGAAATTGGGGCTAGGAGATAACCTTAGCAATTGGATACAAAACTGGCTGAAGGATAGGGAACAGTGTGTGGTTATAAATGGACAATTCTCCAGTACAGTTAAAGTGGAGAGTGGAGTACCTCAGGGTTCAGTATTGGGTCCGCTGCTTTTTATCATGTTTATAAATGACCTGGAAATAGATATAGAAAGCAAATTATCAATATTTGCAGATGACACTAAATTATTCAGGGTAGTTAATTCAGAACAGGATATTTGTTCTCTATAGAGGGACTTACTTACAATGGCAGATTAAGCAACGAAATGGAATATGAAGTTTAATGTGGGAAAGTGTAAAGTCATGCATTTGGGAAGAAAAAACTATTTATGAACTTAATGGAATCATTTTAGGGGACACGTTGCTAGAGAAAGACCTGGGTATCCTTGTCATCTACAAAAAGTGACCAGTGTCAAACAGCAGTAGCAGAAGCAAACAAAGTCCTGTCTTGTATAAAAAGGGGTAAGTAATGAGGAACAGAGGAGCTAATATTATGTATCTTTCTAAATGGCTGACTTTGCAGGTCAAAAAACACTAAATCAAGTAGAAAAGAAAAGAAAGACCTAGAGTGAATAGGACCTTCTGAGTGATGTTACTATTCTCCTAGATACTAGAAAGTTACCGTTCAAAGTCAAATCAGTGCTATTTGGTAGAGTTGCTAAAGTCATTAAAGGGACAGTAATATCACATAAAAACGTGTTATAGTTTTGTAGAGGATGAAAAAATAAGCTTAATGGCGCAAACAGTATTTCTCAAACAGCTATGGTTTGAGAGATATAAGCATTGAAAGTTCCCCCCTCCCTCCCCTTCGCTTGATGCAGGCTGTAAAGCTGACAGAAGGAGATCCATGTCGACCGACACGAGGAGGCTCTGCAGCAGAGCTGAAATCGCATTATCGCTAAAGAATTACTTCATTGGAAAGGTCTACAAAGTGTGCTTGCAAACCAGGAACCCTTTGTAGACCTTTCCAATGATGTAATGCGGCTCTGCTGCAGAGCCACAGGCTGATCCCCGGAATGGGATCTCCTGGGGTCAGCTAGACACTGACGTCAGGAGAAGGGGGGGGATTTCAATGTCTACCTCTCTCAAACCATAGTGGTTTGAGAGATAGGGTTTGCACCATTAATCTTATTTTTTCGTCCTCTACAAAACCATAACAAGTTTTTATGGGACATTACTGTCCCTTTACTACTTAAAGGGATAATAATACTTAAAATGTAAAAAAATATGTTGTAGGGTTTATCCCCCTGAGTAAAACAAGAGAACTCCCACTGCTGAGAGGTGTTTCATTCAAAAGTTATTAATTTTCAAAGTTGAATTTTTTAGGTGCAATATCACAGTGGCCTGAAATTGTACAGTGGCGCTGTTGCTACACGATCCTATGGACAGCTCTGGTCCCGGGACCATAAATCTCCATAGGATGGTGTAGCAACAGCGCCACTGTACAATTTCAGGCCACTGTGATACTGCACCTAAAAAATTCAAATTTGAAAATGAATAACTTTTGAATGAAACACCTTTCAGCAGTGGGGGTACTCTTGTTTTACTCAGGGGGATAAACTCTACAACATGTATTTTTTACATTTTAAGTATTATTATCCCTTTAACTTTTATTATTAATCAGGATTAAAAAAAAAAACAAATGGTTGAAAGTGAACCCTTAATGATTGGGGTGTAGAATAAAACAAAGATAGGTGATTAGTTAGTGCACTAAAATATAAGCAGAGGTCCGGGTATAAGTAAAAACAGTACTATTGGTGTGTAAGTAAGGCTTATAGATTCTAATGTGTGGATGCTAGTATCAATAATGGTATTGCTTTCTATTTAATGATATAACTAGACAGTGCTACTATTATTGGCTACGTCTTCAAATAAAGAAAAAGTAAGGCAGTGTCTGTCCGAGAGAGAGGTCGGACAGTTGTACCCAGCTGGTCTGTGTGCATACAATGAATTCACGACACACAAAATATTAGCACCTGTTGCCTGCACCTATGAAGCCTCCTGCAAAGTTCAGTATTCGTCAAGGAGAGCTTATCTCTGAATGCAGGCTGAACTACTGAATACAAAGTAGCAACAGAAGCCCTTGCACTGTCTCCCTCTATCTAGGGTGGATGTAAAGTACATCTTATTAAATCATATCTAAAGCAATAAAATGATTACACGGCTCCATTTATCAAGGTTGAGAAATAACTGAGATTCACTGGTTAGTTAAAGGGATAGTAATGTTTCATAATAAAAGCAGCTCTAATTAATCATCATAGTATTTGGGCCCAGGAGAGTGTTATATCAATTCTGTCAGAGTTGTAGTTCAAGAGTAATTCAATGACAAAGTATCCCCCCTCCCGCCCATTTTACTGATGTAACACTGCTCAGCCAGATCAGAAGGGAGGTGCCCAGGTAGACTGCAGAGAGGGACAATCTTCAATTAAGATAAGGGAAAAACCTGAAAAACTTGTCAAGGGGGCAAGGCTTTCATTGTTCTCATAGGAAGAAGATTGTCCCCTGCTGTTATCTGTCTGGTCTATGGACTGCATTCCACATCTGAGAAGAGATGGCTTACACTAGGTAAAAGGGGTAGGAGGGGAAACTTTGCTTGTGAATATCTCTCAAACCATAAAGGTTTGAGAGCTAAGACTTATATCGTTCTTCATGTTTTTTTAATGCCTACAAAATAAAATAAAATTAAAACGAAGTATTACTATTCCTTTAAGTAACTGATATTACTTTAGGATCACTCGTGTTTCACCAAGCTAGGAACAGCAGGATGGTTGTTTCCTAACACTAAGCCTCATGGCCGTTACTCAAACATGTCACATTCTGGCGGCATAGCCCTACTTGTTTCACTGTGCGACAACAGCTTCTCCAGGGGCTTAAAGGTTCATGTTGTAGTCCTTAAAAAGATGAAGAAAGTGCAAAAAAAGTATCTCTCAAACCGCTATGGTTTGAGAGATATCTGCATTTAAAGTTCGATGTTTCCCACTGTCAGCTGTAAAGCTGTCAGCAGGAGATCCATGTTGGCCAGCACGGAGGCTCTGAAGTAGAGCTGCAATCGCGTTATTTACAATGAATGACTTCACTGGAATGGTCTAAAAAGTGTGTACTTTTTAGACCATTCCAATGAAGTCATTCCTTGTAAATAACGTGATTGCGGCTCTGCTGCAGAGCCTCTGCGTCGGCCGACATGGATCTCCCGCTGACAGCTTTACAGCTGACAGTGGGAAACATCGAACTTTAAATGCAGATATCGCTCAAACCATAGCGGTTTGAGAGATATGTTTTGTTGCACTTTCTTAATCTTTTTAAGGACTACAACATGAAAAATAGTTTTTCTGGGACATTACCATCCGTTTAAGCAGAAACAACCGCAACTCTTCCTGTATTTATAGTATGGAACTCCCCTAAGCGGGAGCAAGAGTAGATAACATAATTTTGCCAATGTACAAATCGTTGGCAAGATCTCACCTTGAATATGCGTTGCAGTTGTGGGCACCAGTTATGGAAAAGGATAATATAGAACTGGAGAGGGTACAGCGAAGAGCAACAAAATTAACTAAGGGAATGGAGGACTTCACATATGAGGAACGACTAGACAAACTTGGTTTATTTACTCTAGAGAAAAGACGACTAAGAGGAGATCTTATCACAATGTACAAGTATATGAGAGGTCAATACAAGGATCTCTGCGGTGAGCTATTCGTTCCAAGGCCTGATCAGGTGACCAGGGGACACCCCTTGAGATTAGAGGAAAGGAGGTTTAGACTTCAGCAGAGGAAAGGGTTTTTTACAGTAAGGTCTGTTATTGTATGGAATTCCTTGCCCAAGAATGTGGCAGATGTGCCCAAGGATTATGGCAGATACAATGGATACATTTAAGAGATGATTAGATACATTTCTTTCAAAAGGGAACATACAGAGTTATACTGTTTATCAGTAGGCAGATCAGGAAGGTCTTTGGGTTATGAGGCAAAGGTTGAACTTGATGGACTTGTGTCTTTTTTCCACCAAATTTACTAAGTTACTGTTAATCAGGAAAAATCAATTCTCACTCCACCTCGGACAACAGAATTCCTATGCTTTATGATCAATTCCCACACAGCTTAGCTTCATTTGCCACAAGGGAAGTTGAAGCTAATTTGCAAAGACATAAAAACTCTTCTGCCCAAAGACATCATATCTTTGCAAAGTATAGCCAGGATGGTAGGACTACTTTCCGCCTCAGTCATCTCAGATGGGGGGCTCATTGTGGTTCCCTACCCCTCAGGAAGCAAACGGTCTCAGGATGAATCATTTATGCTTATCAGTTGTTTAGAATTGTTAGCTGGTTCTTTCGTTCTCAAGAGCCTTACTCACAACACAACAAACTGTTGCACTTTACTCAAAATAGACAATGTTTCAGCGGTCAGATATAGCATTCATTTAGGGCGAACGAAATCAACAATGTTAGCCGACTTAGCCAAAGAATTTTGAGATTGCTGTCTGAACAAAAACATTTCAGTTCAAGCAGAAGAGTAATTAGAAGCCATCGGGCCCTGGTGCAAGAACTGCCATGCATCCCCCCCGATGACATTGCTCCCCCTCAACCACATTGGCCCCCCAATCGGCCATCTCCACTGGCCACCTCCACACTGTCCCCCATCTCCACACTGGCACCACATTTCCCCCATCTCCACCTTGTCCCCAGTCTCCACACTGCAATCTCAACATTGCCCCCCAATCTCCACATTGCCACCACATTGCCCCCCATCTCCACAGACCTCTATGCAGATGGAGTTCCTGTGTGGTCCTCTCATAATGCAGAACGCTGGGAGATGATGTCATCTCCCAGCGCTCTGCATTACTAGAGTTCCGGAGGGAGATCAGGTATAAGAATGTTGCAGGCGATAGGCGGTGGGGTCGCAAGGGGCGGCCAGACCCTTGGTAATATAAATAAATACTTGAAATTCCTGAGGAAGGGACGATACTGTCCCGAAACGCGTTGAACAATTGCCAAGGACTGGCCTCCATGTACATTATTGACATTGAACAGCTGAATAGTTATCAAATATTGGCATCTACGTGCAGCCATTGATATTTACGAAAATTCAGCTTACACCGAATACAACTACATACCAGCAACTAGCCAGACCGGAATATAGACGGAAGATCCAGCCGCAGATCGCAATACGCAAGTGGGAGTCCCTAGCATCGCGAAGCAACATCGGTTTAGACCAAGTACCTATATAAAGGTTCAGAAGTCCCGTGGATTGCAGCGTGCAACTTGAGACCACTTGATGAGCAATTACCAAGTATTATTCCGGTAAGCGGCTTCATTTTACCGGCTGATTTTACAGAACTTACGCTTCCAGCCATGACTTCGTTATAGATTGACATTAAGAAACATCCCCCCTCCCTAATGGTGGGATTGATACCTTTAGATGTACTAGTAGATCTTAGATTTATATATATTTGATTTGGATACACTACATCCACTTTTTCCCTTGTATACTTTGTATACTAGCTATCGGTTACATTGTATCCAGTCTTCTCTGTATATCGATCCATACAGGTGACTATACTGAGTAGATACATATGCACTTTTACTGTATTCGTTATTTCTTTTTATGTTAGAATTATATCCAGCCACTCAGCTTCCTTTTATGTAGGCACGCTTTTAGACGGTCTAGGGATTTGTACTATCCCTACTTTTATGTGTTTTAAATAAATATATACATTTTTTTTTAAAGTATTATCATTGTTTTTACCCTACTACACTGAGATCTTTGGTGCGCTGTCTCCCCCCTCCTGTCCTTGGAGAGACGTGCCTGGTCACAGGTGCTACTGCTGCGGTCCCTATTGTTACGCCACTGAGTTCAAGCAGAGTATATTCCAGGTTTATCCATCATGGTGGCAGACTGGCAGTCAAGACACTTCAAAGATAACAATAATTGGAAATTAAACAGAATAATTTTCAGTCTAATCAGTCAAATGTATGGAGCTTTACAAATAGATCTGTTTGCAGCACGGCTGAACAAATGGCTACAAAGATATTACAGCTGGTGGCCGGATCCAGAAGCTTTGATGTCAGATGTGTATCTTCAGTTATGGACACAGGGAAGGAACTATGCCTTTCCCCCTTTCACCATGATATCACGGTGCCCGTGATTCGTGCTATCTGGTGTCTATCACTTGCTGGAACTATTCATTGGCTGTCTGCTATTAGCCCTCCTCACTTTGCCTTTTTAAACTCTGGTTGGGCACTCCCAGTGTGCCCTTTCATGATGTTTCTGACCTCACCTGTCCTGACCTGCTGTCAGGCTTCTGGGCCTGCTGTTCCTGCGTTCCGGTGTTCCAGCGTTCCAGTGATCCTGTGTTCTGGTGTTCCTGTGCACTATTGTTCCAGTGTTCCGGTGTTCCTGTGTTCCAGCACCTCGCGGGTTAATCCTCCTGAGTTCCTGAGTCTCCAGCCTGCCCATCTCTCCTGCCGGTTGCGCTCTGTCAGCGATTCCGGTGTTCCGCTTCAGCTGTAGTGGCTGATCCCAGCTAGCAGACGCTGGTTTACTCCATAACCCTGGTCGTGAGAATTACAGTTGGTCCCAGCGTGCGGACGCTGGTTTACTCCATATTAACCTGGTTGCGAGAATCACTGTTGGTCCCAGCGTGCGGACACTGGTTTATTCCATATTAACCTGGTTGCGAGAATTACTGTTGGTCCCAGCGTGCGGACGCTGGTTACTCCATATTAACCTGGTTGCGAGAATTACTGTTGGTCCCAGCGTGCGGACACTGGTTTACTCCATATTAACCTGGTTGCGAGAATTACTGTTGGTCCCAGCGTGCGGACGCTGGTTTACTCCATATTAACCTGGTTGCGAGAATTACTGTTGGTCCCAGCGTGCGGACGCTGGTTTACTCCATATTAACCTGGTTGCGCTCATACCGTTGGTCCAACGCTAGGACGTTGGTTGCTCCTGAACAGTAGTCTGAGGACAGTTCGCTGTATGCTTTCTTATGCAGTTGTCTGATATTTTCTGGCAACAGACTTCTGCTGCGATTAGGCCATTGTATCCATTCTTATCTGCTGTCATAGTTATCTGACAGCTGGTCTCGCTTTGGGCTGCCCTGCCCGGTATTGGTAAGGCCGGTAGAACCTTTGCACGTTACCATCTTCAAGGTTGCCTTACCCGGTATTGGCAGGGCCGGTAGAGCCTATACTCAGTCTGCCTTGGGCTGCCTTGCCCGGTATTGGTAAGGCCGGTAGAACCGGTACATGTCACCTCACGGTTGCCTTACCCGGTATAGGCAAGGCCGGTAGAGCCTATTGTTATTGTGCTGTCACTTGGGTTGCTTTGCCCAGTATCATTGGCAAGGCCGGTAGAACCTATTCTACTACTTTGTTGTTGTATTGTTATGTATGATTAACCCTATGGGGATTGCCTTAACTTTTTTCAATAAAGTTACGTTTTTACCAAAACCTTAAGTCTGAGAGTCTTCAAAACCGTGACACAAGATCCCCACAGACATTCTTCAGATCATGAATTGACTAGCTACTGTAGTCCTAATAACTCCATTTTGTCCAGCTCAGCCTGGTTCACACCTCTTCTGGAACTATCTAGAAAGATATCGTATCCCTCTTTCCCTCATAACCCAAAACTGTGTGTTGTACGTTGTTTACGGTCATACGAGACGGCTACATCTGATTTAAGATTTCCCAACGATCATTTTATTTGTAAACCCCATCACCTGGTCCCCTCCTCCACTCTAATCCACTGTACAGTTGGATTATTGAATCCGCGGGTTTCAACATGTCTCGTTTTGGAGCGTATTCTTCCACAGGAGCGATGGCTTCTCAGGTATGGTTAGAGGGAGGCAGATTAGAGGATATTCCCAGAGCAGTTGATTAATGGGTCTAGGGAAAACCACCTTCAAAACTTTTTATTTTAAACCTAATCTTATTGATAAGCTTTAAACTAGCTTAATATAAAGCCCCTGGTCTTGCAATAAAATTCGTAGATCATCCTAACTTTGTGAAGTAAAGTTAGGTTTTTATTAAAGACACGGAGGTGAATATTATCCGCACATATTTACCGACCTTTTCATAGTCCTTCTGTGTTTTGCATTCACAGTCTCAGCAAGGAAGTTTTCCAAAAGCAAGATGAAAGTTTACCATCCTTAACGCCTTAACAAGCACCCGATCTGGTAAGAGGGAGGCCGTTAAGGAAGAAAGAGCTTTTTTCTTTCTTATTTAATTCTGGGATGGCGGAGCATTGTGCAGAAGTGCTGCCATCTCAAAATTCCATGACATGCGAGGACCGTCACCCGTCCTTAAGTGATGGGACCGGCGTGATGGTCCTGGCACATCAAGGGTTGTTAAACTGTTTACAGTTTTATTTCAAGATTCGGGACATCAAAGAAAAAGGATACTGAGGCGACACACAGCTTATTGGGGAAACTGTCACCTTATTGGTAGATGGGGTTAAGGGGTACTACCATGACTGTATGTTCTTAACTGTTTATTCTCTGTTAAACAAATATGCTTTAACTTTGCTACTGAGGGAGAGTAAAGAAAGATGTAAAGCATAATATTCGCTTCCTGACTTTCCTTCACAATGTTAACAAAATCTAGAAATTATATAGATACGCCTGACTGTTGTATGATGGACTCCTACCTAGGTAAGTGCTTCTGTTACACACAGTAATTATATAGATACGCCTGACTGCTGTATAATGGACTGCTACCTAGGTAAGTGCTTCTGTTACACACAGTAATTATACAGATACACCTGACTGCTGTATGATGGACTCCTACCTAGGTAAGTGCTTCTGTTACACACAGTAATTATATAGATATACACCTGACTGCTGTATGATGGACTCCCACCTAGGTAAGTCCTTCTGTTACACACAGTAATGATATAGATACATCTGACTGCCGTATGATGGACTCCTACCTAGGTAAGTGCTTCTGTTACACACAGTAATGATATAGATACACCTGACTGCCGTATGATGGACTGCTACCCAGGTAAGTGCTTCTGTTACACACAGTAATTATAAAGATACACCTGACTGCCGTATGATGGAATCCTACCCAGGTAAGTGCTTCTGTTACACACAGAAATTATATAGATACATCTGACTGCCGTATGATGGACTCCTACCTAGGTAAGTGCTTCTGTTACACACAGTAATTATATAGATACACCTGACTGCTGTGTGATGGACTCCTACCTAGGTAAGTGCTTCTGTTACACACAGTAATTATATAGATACACCTGACTGCTGTGTGATGGACTCCTACCTAGGTAAATGTTTCTGTTACACACAGTAATTATATAGATACACCTGACTGCTGTATGATGGACTCCTACCTAGGTAAGTGCTTCTGTTACACACAGTAATTATATATATACACCTGACTGCTGTATGATGGACTCCTACCTAGGTAAGTCCTTCTGTGACACACAGTAATAATATTGATACATCTGACTGCTGTGTGATGGAGTCCTACCTACATAAGTGCTTCTGTTACACACAGTAATTATATAGATACACCTGACTGCTGTATGATGGACTCCTGCCTAGGTAAGTGCTTCTGTTACACACAGTAATTATATAGATACACCTGACTGCTGTGTGATGGACTCCTACCTAGGTAAGTGCTTCTGTTACAGACAGTAATTATATAGATACACCTGACTGCTGTATGAGGGACTCCTACCTAGGTAAGTACTTCTGTTACACACAGTAATTATATAGATACACCTGACTGCTGTACGATGGATTCCTACCTAGGTAAGTGCTTCTGTTACACACAGTAATTATATAGATGCACCTGACTGCTGTGTGATGGACTCCTACCTAGGTAAGTGCTTCTATTACACACAGTAATTATATAGATACACCTGACTGCTGTATGATGGACTCCTACCTAGGTAAGTACTTCTGTTACACACAGTAATTATATATATACACCTGACTGCTGTGTGATGGACTCCTACCTAGGTAAGTGCCTCTGTTACACACAGTAATTATATATAGATACACCTGACTGCTGTGTGATGGAGTCCTACCTAGGTAAGTACTTCTGTTACACACAGTAATTATATAGATACACCTGACTGCTGTATGATGGACTCCTACCTAGGTAAGTGCTTCTGTTACACACAGTAATTATATATATACACCTGACTGCTGTATGATGGACTCCTACCTAGGTAAGTCCTTCTGTTACACACAGTAATAATATTGATACATCTGACTGCTGTGTGATGGAGTCCTACCTACATAAGTGCTTCTGTTACACACAGTAATTATATAGATACACCTGACTGCTGTATGATGGACTCCTACCTAGGTAAGTGCTTCTGTTACACACAGTAATTATATAGATACACCTGACTGCTGTGTGATGGACTCCTACCTAGGTAAGTGCTTCTGTTACAGACAGTAATTATATAGATACACCTGACTGCTGTATGAGGGACTCCTACCTAGGTAAGTACTTCTGTTACACACAGTAATTATATAGATACACCTGACTGCTGTACGATGGATTCCTACCTAGGTAAGTGCTTCTGTTACACACAGTAATTATATAGATGCACCTGACTGCTGTGTGATGGACTCCTACCTAGGTAAGTGCTTCTATTACACACAGTAATTATATAGATACACCTGACTGCTGTATGATGGACTCCTACCTAGGTAAGTACTTCTGTTACACACAGTAATTATATAGACATACCTGACTGCTGTATGATGGACTCCTACCTAGGTAAGTACTTCTGTTATACACAGTAATTATATAGATACACCTGACTGCTGTATGATGGACTCCTACCTAGGTAAGTCCTTCTGTTACACACAGTAATTATATAGATACACCTGACTGCTGTATGATGGACTCCTACCTAGGTAAGTGCTTCTGTTACACACAGTAATTATATAGATACACCTGACTGCTGTATGATGGACTCCTACCTAGGTAAGTGCTTCTGTTACACACAGTAATTATATATATACACCTGACTGCTGTGTGATGGAGTCCTACCTAGGTAAGTGCTTCTGTTACACACAGTAATTATATATATACACCTGACTGCTGTATGATGGACTCCTACCTAGGTAAGTGCTTCTGTTACACACAGTAATTATATATATACACCTGACTGCTGTGTGATGGAGTCCTACCTAGGTAAGTGCTTCTGTTACACACAGTAATTATATAGATATACCTGACTGGTGTATGATGGACTCCTACCTAGGTAAGTGCTTCTGTTACACACAGTAATGATATAGATACACCTGACTGCTGTGTGATGGAGTCCTACCTAGGTAAGTGCTTCTGTTACACACAGTAATTATATAGATATACCTGACTGCTGTATGATGGACTCCTACCTAGGTAAGTGCTTCTGTTACACACAGTAATGATATAGATACGCCTGACTGCTGTGTGATGGAGTCCTACCTAGGTAAATGCTCCTGTTACACACAGTAATTATATAGATACACCTGACTGGTGTATGATGGACTCCTACCTAGGTAAGTGCTTCTGTTACACACAGTAATGATATAGATACACCTGACTGCTGTGTGATGGAGTCCTACCTACATAAGTGCTTCTGTTGACCCCTTGAATGCTAGTAACATCCTCAATGCTTTGCTTTGCAATGCTTTGAAGATACCTAAATTATCCAAAGTGTTAAAAAAAGAGGAGTAATTTATTCTCATATGTATATTTCCCGTTTATGACTCTCATCACCTGATCACTGATGAACCTGTAGGAGTGACTGAGCTGGTGACTGCACAGCTGTCCTCAGGTAAGGATCTGTGTCACACACAGACAGGGGGACTTAAGGACTTAAGGCGAGAAGCCCTGTACTACATTGTACATAAATATGACGTCTATTAATATTCTAATTTTGCTCAATTCTTGCAGGGAAGACTCTTAGCTTTGATGTCCAAACCCAGAACACATGTAACAGGCTGACAGAGCGCCGGCATTATCAGCTCCTGTATAAGGTCAAAACAGCTTAAATTTTATTTGTCAGCATTTCTCCTTAAACTGGATCTACACCAGTGGAATAACTGGCAGTTAAAGCACGATTAATCTTAATAATAACCACCCACGTGCCTTACTTTGTTCAGAGAATCCCAATGGCCCTTATGAATTTTCCCCTTGTCTCTTTATTTTTATTTATTCATTAAAAAGAAAAGTGATCTTATACATTCTGCCAGCTTCTATCTGTAAAAACTGCCAACACCAGCTATGTGCAGCTCCATGGGCATCACATCCAGGACGGACTGACGATATTGTCCTGAACCCGGGCACAAGGCCAAAATTCATAGAGGCCATCAGGATTTTCAGGTCATAGGGCGATTAGTGGACAGTTATTATTAGGTGTCAGTTCTCCTTTAACTGTTATGTCTGGGATTTCCAAGGGATCTTCTCACATGAAGGAGCAGAGGGGACAGGTCAGAAGGTCAGTCCATGTGGTACCAGAGATAAATCAGCTGGTATATTACCGACTGGTGCCCATGTGGGTATCAGACATATATTACTGACTGGTGCCCATGTGGGTGTCAGACATATATTACTGACTGGTGTCCATGTGGGTATCAGACATATATTACCGACTGGTGTCCATGTGGGCATCAGACATATATTACTGACTGGTGCCCATGTGGGTATCAGACATATATTACTGACTGGTGCCCATGTGGGTGTCAGACATATATTACTGACTGGTGTCCATGTGGGCATCAGACATATATTACCGACTGGTGTCCATGTGGGTATCAGACATATATTACTGACTGGTGCCCATGTGGGTATCAGACATATATTACCGACTGGTGTCCATGTGGGTGTCAGACATATATTACTGACTGGTGTCCATGTGGGTATCAGACATATATTACTGACTGGTGCCCATGTGGGTATCAGACATATATTACTGACTGGTGTCCATGTGGGTATCAGACATATATTACTGACTGGTGTCCATGTGGGTGTCAGAGGTAAATCAGCTGGTATATTACCGACTGGTGCCCATGTGGGTATCAGACATATATTACTGACTGGTGCCCATGTGGGTATCAGACATATATTACCGACTGGTGTCCATGTGGGTATCAGACATATATTACCGACTGGTGTCCATGTGGGTATCAGACATATATTACCGATTGGTGCCCATGTGGGTATCAGACATATATTACCGACTGGTGTCCATGTGGGTATCAGACATATATTACCGATTGGTGCCCATGTGGGTATCAGACATATATTACTGACTGGTGCCCATGTGGGTATCAGACATATATTACCGACTGGTGCCCATGTGGGTATCAGACATATATTACTGACTGGTGCCCATGTGGGTATCAGACATATATTACTGATTGGTGCCCATGTGGGTATCAGACATATATTACCGACTGGTGCCCATGTTGGTATCAGACATAGATTACCGACTGGTGCTCATGTGGGTGTCAGACATATATTACTGACTGGTGTCCATGTGGGTATCAGATATATATTACTGACTGGTGTCCATGTGGGTATCAGACATATATTACTGACTGGTGCCCATGTGGGTGTCAGACATAGATTACCGACTGGTGCTCATGTTGGTATCAGACATAGATTACCGACTGGTGCTCATGTGGGTGTCAGACATATATTACCGACTGGTGCCCATGTGGGTGCCAGACATATATTACTGACTGGTGTCCATGTGGGTATCAGACATATATTACCGACTGGTGCTCATGCGGGTGTCAGACATATATTACCGACTGGTGCTCATGTGGGTGTCAGACATATATTACTGACTGGTGTCCATGTGGGTATCAGACATATATTACCGACTGGTGCTCATGTGGGTGTCAGACATATATTACCGACTGGTGCTCATGCGGGTGTCAGACATATATTACCGACTGGTGCTCATGTGGGTGTCAGACATATATTACTGACTGGTGTCCATGTGGGTATCAGACATATATTACCGACTGGTGCTCATGTGGGTGTCAGACATATATTACTGACTGGTGCTCATGTGGGTGTCAGACATATATTACCGACTGGTGCTCATGTGGGTGTCAGACATATATTACTGACTGGTGTCCATGTGGGTATCAGACATATATTACCGACTGGTGCTCATGTGGGTGTCAGACATATATTACTGACTGGTGCCCATGTGGGTATCAGACATATATTACTGACTGGTGTCCATGTGGGTATCAGATATATATTACTGACTGGTGTCCATGTGGGTATCAGACATATATTACTGACTGGTGCCCATGTGGGTATCAGACAAATATTACTGACTGGTGCCCATGTGGGTATCAGACATATATTACTGACTGGTGCTCATGTGGGTGTCAGACATATATTACTGACTGGTGCCCATGTGGGTATCAGACATATATTACTGACTGGTGTCCATGTGGGTATCAGACATATATTACTGACTGGTGCCCATGTGGGTATCAGACAAATATTACTGACTGGTGCCCATGTGGGTATCAGACATATATTACTGACTGGTGCTCATGTGGGTGTCAGACATATATTACTGACTGGTGCCCATGTGGGTATCAGACATATATTACTGACTGGTGCTCATGTGGTTGTCAGACATATATTACTGACTGGTGTCCATGTGGGTGTCAGACATATATTACTGACTGGTGCCCATGTGGGTATCAGACATATATTACCGACTGGTGCTCATGTGGGTGTCAGACATATATTACCGACTGGTGCCCATGTGGGTGTCAGACATATATTACTGACTGGTGCCCATGTGGGTATCAGACATATATTACTGACTGGTGTCCATGTGGGTATCAGACATATATTACTGACTGGTGTCCATGTGGGTGTCTGGCATATTAGTAGCTGATACCCACTTGGGTCAAGCAGTTCTTGGAGTTTGTTAACAGTATTTCAACCTGCAATGTCTACCATGTGAACAATCTGTTTGTGGTTCCGTATGCCAACATATATACCAGGCATGCTGATACTCACATGTGCCCAACATATATACCAGGCATGCTGATACCCACGTGCCCAACATATATACCAGGCATGCTGAAAATCACATGTATCCAACATTTATACCAGGCATACTGATACCCACATGTGCCCAACATATATACCCGGCATGCTGATACCCACATGTGCTCAACATGTATAACAGGCATGCTGAAACCCACAGGTGTCCAACATATATATATATATATATACCAGGCATGCTGATGCCCACATGTGCCCAATGAATGAGATCATCCAAGCAGCAGTATGTGGCGTTATGGTGAATTACACAAAGCAATGTGAACAGGGATGAAGACTAAAGTAATAATAATACAAGAGTTGCTTTCCATTGTACTGGCAGGAGTTCCACTAAAAGTCTGGACATCTGCCAAGTTATTTATTGATACATTGTTTTGATTCAATGTTCTGGGCATAGTGCCAAGTACCAAAAATAGCAAATATTTCAATGATTAAATATTGATAGCTAGGTATACAGAATAGATAGAGAGATAGTGAGAGACAGATAGATAGATAGATAGATAGATAGATAGATAGATGATACAATGATACATAGATGGATACAATGATAGATAGATAGATAGATAGATAGATAGATAGATAGATAGATATGAGATAGAAACAAGATAGATAGATAGATAGATAGATAGATAGATAGATAGATAGATATGATATAGATAGACATAGATACATATAGATAGATATGAGATAGATACATAGATAGAGATATATGAGATAGATAGATAGATAGATAGATAGATAGATAGATAGATAGATAGATATGAGATAGATATATAGATAGATAGATAGATAGATAGATAGATAGATAGATATGAGATAGAAACAAGATAGATAGATAGATAGATAGATAAATAGATACGAGATAGATAGATAGATAGATAGATAGATAGATAGATAGATAGATAGATATGAGATAGATAGATACATAGATAGAGATATATGATAGATCGATTCTGGGTGTAAAAAAGACTGACTTAACCCTTTGAGTGCCAGAGAGGTATCCAACGCATTGCAATGCATTGTCTACCCCTCTGGCACTCATGGCTTGCTAAAAAATGGGATCCTTTTTGTGCATATGGCCGACAATTTGACACAAATAATTCTTATTTATTTACCTTTCAACATTACAGCAATATCTTTATTAGGACAGTAATAATTCCTTCCTCACCATTCACCAGTGCACGAGTGAGAATATCATCGATATATCTGTGGGAAAATCAAATATTGGCAAATGCCAACGTGCTATAGGCCCGAAATTGGATAAACATATTCCTTATTTATGCATTTATCTAACAACATTACAGCAATATCCGCCCTTCATTTGGACAGTAATTATTCCCTTCTCTCCATTTACCAGTGCATAAGAGAGAATATCATCGATATATCTGTTAAAAAACTCAATGTTGCCAAACTATCAAAGTGCTGCAGTCCTGAAATTAAACATGCTCTGTATTTATATATTTATCTAGTAATATTACAGCAATATCAGTCCTTCATTTGGACAGTAATTATTCCCTTCTCTCCATTTACCAGTGCATAAGTGAGAATATCATCGATATAACTGTTAAAAAACTCAATGTCGCCAAATGCCAATGCGTTGCAGTCCTGAAATTAAACATGCTCTGTATTTATATATTTATGTAGCAACATTACAGCAATATCAGTCCTTCATTTGGACAGAAATAATTCCCTTCTCTCCATTTAGCAGTGCAGAAGTGAGAATATCATCAATATATCTGTGAGAAAATTCAATGTCACCAAATGCTATAAATGTGCTATAGGTCAGAAAGTCGATAAACATTTTCCTTAATTCTGTATTTATCTAGCAACATTACAGCAATTTCTGCCCCTCATTTGGACAGTAATACTACCCTACTCTCCTTTCACCAGTGCAAAAGCTAGAATATCATCAATATATCTGTGTGAAAATTCAATGTCGCCAAATGCCAACATGCTATAGGCCAAAAATTGGATAAACGTAAACCCTATTAATTAATTTTTCTAGCAACATTACAGCAATATCTGGCCTTCATCTGGACAGTTTACCAATGCATAAGCGAGAATAACATCGATATATCTGTCGAAAATTCAATGTTGCCAAACGCCATTGTGCTATAGGCCTGAAATTGGATAAACATATTCCTTATTAATGTGTTTATCTAGCAACATTACAGCAATATCTGCCCTTCATCTGGACAGTTTACCAGTGCATAAGCGAGATTATCATCGATATATCTGTCGGAAAATTCAATGTTGCCAAACGCCATTGTGCTAAAGGCCTGAAATTGGATAAACATATTCCTTATTAATGTGTTTATCTAGCAAAATTACAGCAATATCTGCCCTTCATTTGGACAGTAATAATTCCCTTCTCTCCGTTTACCAGTGCATAAGCGAGAATATCATCAATATATCTGTCAGAAAATTCAGTGTCGCCAAATGCCAACATGCTGTAGTCCTGTATAAAAATTCCTGGAAAATATACTTTAACCCTCTGAGTTCCAGCAGGGTGTACAAGATATTGCAGAGCACTGCATTGGACTCCCTTCTAGCAGTCAAAGGGTTATGGGTCCTGTGTTGAAACGAAAACTGGAGTAATTCTGAGACCAACTAACTTCACTACAGGGGACAGATATACACCCATTGCCACCCTCCCTCTTGATTTAAATGGGGCTTTTAACCCCTTGAATTCCAGAAAGGCCTCCAATGCATTGACTTGCAATGCATAGTGGGCATCTCTGACATTCAAAGGGTTAAGATCAATGGTGATATTTATTTGTTTCATATGGTGCAGTTAGCTTTTGAACGTGGGGACCTAACTGACCTTTCAATTCTGTGCCAATTCCAGCGAATCTGTCAATGCAGATGTCAGAGCAGTCATCACAATATCTGCCAATGTGACAGGTGTTTGCAATGACCCAAAAGTAATGTATGTAGGTCTTTTTGCTGCACCCTCCCCACCTGTACATACTCTGCCACACCCTCGCTTTGCATAATTTGCCACACCCTCTCTTTGTCTGGTGCCTTTCACTGGCCAATCAAATTCACTTAAAGACACAGACGCATGATGTGAATGCTAATTTGTAGGCACAAAAATCAGTGTTAAATGTGATTTATGCATGTAGACCATTTGGGCATGTTCACTTTGGGAAAGTATCTATGAGGATGCTATAAACTCTGTGCGTTGGAGCTGTAAATGCTCTGGCATTCAAATGGTTAAAATAGTGCAATTTCTTTACAAAATGGATACAGACACAAAGTGGCGAAGCAGCTCAATCGACTGTCCCTGCCTACCTGCTGTTCTAGGCCTAAATACTCACTGGACCCAGGCACAGCCCAAACTGAGGTTTATTTGTTCATATACATTAATTATAATTTGTGGATTTTCATAACAATGGTGACGGAGAGTCAGAATTTTATTAAAAACAGGGAGGCAAATATTATGCTATAATACTTTCTTGCTGCCTCCCTCAGCAGCAAATAAACTTTATTGTTACAACAGAAACAAACAAAAGAGAAACTTGATAACACTATACTCCTCCCCCAGCCAATCACACGCCTGCATTCCCTTAACCTCTTAGGGACCCTTGACGTACCAGGACCATCAAGGGTAAATTTGCTTTAAGGACCAGTGACGGTCCTGGTACGTCAAGTGTTAAATGGTAGCAGCGCGCCGCCGTGCACGCTGCTACCATTCAATCCAGACTGAGACTGAGCGGTCCAGTACCGGACCGTTCAGTCTCAGCCTCCGTCGGTTGTGCCAGGTCATGTGATCGCTGCGTCAGCGATCACATGTACTGGCATTCTAAATCAATGAAAAAGGCAGTGTTACTTACTGCCTCTAGTGTCTCCTCTCTGCTAATGCGTCCCTTACATCAAAGTAAGGGACAGAGAAGCAGGGAGGAGACACCTAGTGGAAATAAAAAATACAGCAGCTGGGGGTGTTAACCCCTTCACTGCTGGTGCAGGAGGATGGCTAGATGCAGGTCAATTTCTGACCTGCTAAATACACTTTTTTTTTTTTTTTTTTTTTTTTAAATAAAAGCACCACACTTGTTTTTTTTTTTTTAATTAAATACTTTATTTGTAAAAAAAAATCTCAAGAAACAGAATTGGAAGTGTGATTGTTGTGGTGCTATGTAATACACTTACACACACCGCCAAATGTAATGAACAAAAAAGTGGGAAAATAGGGTGGGAAAAAGGGACATGGGGATTTTCACCCAGGGGGGACAGTGGCCACTTTAAACTGCGCATTTTGTAGGTATGACTGACCGGTCATCCCTTTCATGCAGTCTCCATAAAAATTTAACCCTTTGCGCCCAATTGATCCCAAGAGAAAAAACAAAAATGGTGGGTTTTTTTACATTTTTTTTACCTTTTTCTTTAATTTTAATAAAGTAAATGGTGGGTTATCCATATAAGTGGGGTATCAAAGGAAAGCCCTATTTGTTTGTAAAAAAACAGTATATAATTTATGGGGGTGGAATAAAAGACTTAGAGGGAAAACACTGTTGAACAAAGACATAGTCAAAAAGGTCAGAATTGCTCCGGTCCTTAAGTCAAATCCACCTCTGATTTTCTCGGTCCTTAAGGGGTTAAAACTGGGATGCAGCACTGGACCCTGCAGCTAGGCCGAGAACCACCGAGCTGTGCGGCGCCAAAGGGGACAAACAATGAGAGGCCCAAAGACTAGCACAGGGGAATCGGATCACAAAGGGAACTGGGAAGACGTTGAACCGCTGCCACCAAACGGATGAGCAACAGGACCAGGTCAGGCAAGAACAGCCCAGCAAGGGCAACAGAGACTAACACACCCAATAGGCACTACAGTGTAAAAGAACACATTCAGGACCGGGCAATACACAGACATAAAGTAAAGAAAACACAGAATATAACAGCAATATATATTTTTCAGACTACAATGAACCTGTATTATCTGAGGGAGCAGCAAGAGGAGGATTTCAGTGCTGCATCCCAGTTTTAAGGGAATGCTGGCGTGTGATTGGTTGGGAGGAAGAGTATAGTGCTATCAAGTTTCTCTTTTGTTTGTTTCTGTTGTAGCAATAAAGTTTATTTTCTGCTAAGAGTGGCAGTAAGGAAGGATTATAGCCTAATATGAAGCCCCCATGCTTGCCATAAAATTATGTTTATCCTCTAAAATTTAATTAGACAAAAAAAAAATAGTTATTTTATATTAGATCCCTTAACTCTAATATTAGATGCCCTGTTTTTAACCTTTTGTGTGCCAGAGAGAGGTATCCAATTCATTGTGTTGAAATGCGTTGTTTACCTCTCTGGCACTCAGACAGTTAAAACATATGTACACTGCCATATTCAGACACCACATGGTTAATTTTGTTTGCTCAGTTTCTAATGAGATAAGAGATTAAGCAGTTAATTTACTGAGATTAGTATGTACTGGTCTTGTATTTAAAAAGGCTGTTGCCTCCTCTTAGCCCATTTGCAGACAACCCTACGCTATCATTTCGCAGACAACTGTTAAAGGGGATCTATCACCCCTATACAACCCTTATTAGTTAAATTATTTTGCGAATATGTTTAAAATGTTTTTTTTTTTTTAACAATATTTGGGAAAAAATTAATGTTTAAATACTGCCCTGCGCTCTACGTCCACATAGACTGCAGTTACCAGCTCTGTACCACAGTGTGTCACTCTTCCTCTGCTCCCGTCCCTCTATCCAACCTCCTCCAATGACAGAGGCTTTCTGCCTGTAAGCTGGAGCGTTCTCATTGGCTAGATAACGATCTCTGGCCAATGAGGCCGCTCCAGCTTACAGGCAAAAAGCCTCTGTCATTGGAGGAGGCTGGATAGAGGGAGGAGAGCAGAGGAAGAGTGACAGACTGTGGTACAAAGCTGGTAACTGCAGTCTATGTGGACGTAGAGTGCAGGGCAGTATTTAAACATTCATTTTTGCACAAATACTGTTTTTAAAAAAAAATAACTATTTAAACATGTTCACAAAATAATGTAACTAATATGACTAACTTGTATAGGGGTGATAGATCCCCTTTAAGATTGCTCTGCTAATGGGCATCAGGAAGCCCTGAAAAAGGCAGGAATGGCTGCTCCCTCTGAGAATAAGTGAGACTGGATTTGAGAACCAAAAAAACAAATAGGGATTTTTTTACACATACTGCATGAAGTACAGGGGATCTAAGCGTGTGTGTGTGTGTGTATGTGTATGTGTGTGTGTGTGTGTGTATGTGTATGTGTATGTGTGTGTGTGTGTTAGGGGTAATGTTCCTTTAACTACTTCAGTGCCATACTCACTGTCATGTGAGAGTGGGCAAGGCATTAAAGTAATGCTCCACCCACTCCCCTTATTTAAAAGACCAAAAGGGTTGGAAGGCAGCATGTCTCAGATTCTGACAAATTAAACCTGGAATGGAAAACCTTTTGGACCTTCAAACAATGATGGACAACAGTTTACATCACGATGGGCTTTCTAGTCCAGCAACAGCCCTTTATCAAACATTCTGATATTTAATGATTTTCTTGAAATAAATGTGAATTCATTTTAACAACACATAGAAACATAGTAACATAGTTGATGAGGCTGAAAAAAAGATGCGTCCGTCAATTCCATGTCCTATCACCCCTGTGAGGAAGGCCAAAAACTCAACACCCTATCTGCTGTGAAACCAACTGTCATAATTCTCAATATTGTTCTTAGTAAAAAGGCATTCATTATGTATTCGAAAGCAATTACAGTATCTGCAAGCACTGCATCCTGAGTCAAAGATTCCATAGCTTTACTGCCCTTACTGTAAACAATTCCTGCCTTTATTTTAGTCAAAAGCATCTTTCCTTTAGTCTTAATGGGTGACCTCTCATCTTCACTCAGCTCTTTGATTAATTAGGTATTAATCCTTTTAAACAAGTCAAGGTAATGTAACGGCTTTCTTATATTCATCAACTTAAGTTAAGTGTAATCATCTGCGCGCTGTTTTTCAGCCGGTTGGCAAAAGACCTGTTCATTAACAGAACAGTACACAGGACAAGGGGCCACCTGCTTAGACTTGAGGAAAGGAGATTTAATCTACAACAGCGGAAGGGTTTCTTTACAGTAAGGACAATAAAGGTATGGAATGCACTTCCGGAGGAGGTGGTGCTATCAAATACATTAGATGCCTTTAAAAGGGGCCTGGATACTTATTTAAAAGAGCATAATATAGAGGGCTATGTACGTTAGTATTGGGATTAATATTTAGTTAGGGCTTGTTGATCCAGGGAGAAATCTGATTGCCATTTGGAGTCAGATGCCTTCTTTTGGGTCAGCGATGGTAAACAGGAATAGGAAAAGGGTTTAACTGGATGGACGCAAGTCTTTTTTCAACCTAAATTACTATGTAACTATGTAACTATGTAACAATAGATAGATATGAGATAGATAGATAGATAGATAGATAGATAGATAGATAGATAGATAGGCAGATATATGTCAGATAGATAGATACTTAGATATATAGATAGACAGATATGAGATAGAGATAGATAGATATATAGATAGATAGATAGATAGATAGATAGATAGATAGATAGATAGATATGAGATAGACAGATAGATAGATAGAAGACAGATAGATAGATAGATAGATAGATAGATAGATAGATAGATAGATATACAACAGATAGATAGATACTTAGATATATAGATAGACAGATATGAGATAGATAGATAGATAGATAGATAGATAGATAGATAGATAGATAGACAGATATGAGATAGAGATAGATAGATAGATAGATAGATAGATAGATAGATAGATAGATAGAAAGATATGAGATAGATAGATAGATAGATAGATAGATAGATAGATAGATATGAGATAGACAGATAGATAGATAGAAGACAGATAGATAGATAGATAGATAGATAGATAGATAGATATACAACAGATAGATAGATACTTAGATATATAGATAGACAGATATGAGATAGATAGATAGATAGATAGATAGATAGATAGATAGATAGATAGACAGATATGAGATAGAGATAGATAGATAGATAGATAGATAGATAGATAGATAGATAGATAGATAGATATGAGATAGATAGATAGATAGATAGATAGATAGATAGATAGATATGAGATAGATAGATAGATAGATAGATAGATAGATAGATAGATAGATAGATATGATATAGATCTTCCAGCTCTTTTAGAGGTAGCAACATGTTATACACTAACGCTGACATTCTCTGATCACAGTCTATGCAAGAAGAAAAGAATTCTGGTGAAATTGTTGCCCCAACCTGATAAAACAGCACAGGCGATTTCATATATATTAAAGTAGACCAGTCACACAAAGTACGTTTAGTTTGTTTCACAGAGAAGTAAAGTCTGCTTCCACGTTGTACTCGGCATTTGTAAAATAAATCTTTTTGGGGAAATTAACCATTTGAGTGCCAGTGGGGCACGTAACGCTGTGGTCCTCCTTCATGTTTTGCTGACACAGTCTGGCACAATATGCTAAATAGTTTAGTTTGAGACCAAACATAACCCTCACTGTGTTATTAGATATCTCCCCCATGTGCGGGCGTTACCTAGATTCGTTCATGGCACACAGCGTGGTCATATTGGCCCAGTGCAGAAACAAAATAAAGTAAAGCCCAGGCTGTAACATGAAAATTAAATGTTTGTGTCTCAAAAATTATTTATATTAAAATCGAATGGCCCAGTACAATATATAGATCGTTTTTACGTTTCTTTCCAGTTTATTAAAGCGTAAATTTCATTAAAATTAAAGTGCCCCCAGATCAGTATGGCTATAGTGATACGCATATCCACACTAGTATTATCATGAATAAGTCCGGCGTTATTGAGAAATCCATCTTGTTTGGAATCTCACCTGCAGGCCTCTTGCTGTAGCAGCATCTGTGCGTCTGTCCCGTCAGTCACTTCCTGTACCTTAAGGTACCATGCAACTCCCCCTCTCCAATCAGAGATGAGACCGGGATGGACAGCTCAGACTGACACGTGTCTCTTCGGCAAGATGTCTGCTCTGATGCCCTGCCGGTGAGTCTTTGAACAAGTTGGATTTCAAAATAACGCCGGACTTATTCAGGATAATACTAGTATTAATATGCATATTGCTATGTGAAAAATTATTTGGGGGGTGCTTTAACGTGAATGAAAGTTCCTCTTTAAATGCATCTTAAACTGGGCCTGTCACCTTAACATACGTTTATTTAGTTTTAAAAAGCATTAAGAAGTGCCTATATGTGGAACTAAACTCTTTTAAAGGGATAGTAATACTTCGTTTTAACTTTATTTTATTTTGTAGGCATGAAAAAAACATGAAGAACGATATAAGTCTTATCTCTCAAACCTTTATGGTTTGAGAGATATTCAGAAGCAAAGTTTCCCCTCCCGCCCCTTTTACCTAGTGTAAGCCATCTCTTCTCAGATGTGGAATGCAGTCCATAGACCAGACAGATAACAGCAGGGGACAATTTTCTTCCTATGAGAACAATGAAAGCCCTGCCCCCCTTGACAAGCTTTTCAGCTTTTTCCCTTATCTTAATTGAAGATTGTCCCTCTCTGCAGTCTACCTGGGCACGTCTCTTCTGATCTGGCTGAACGGCGGGGGGGGGGGGGGATACTTTGCTTGTGAATATCTCTTAAACCATAAAGGTTTGAGAGATAAGACTTATATCGTTCTTCATGTTTTTTTAATGCCTACAAAATAAAATGAAGATAAAAAAGTATTACTATCCTTTTAATATAGTTTTTTTTAGAACTGTACCTTTATTTGCTAGTGGCACCGCGTGGCACTTTATGTTAATTAGTTTCTGTGCTGGGTCAGTATTACCACATGTTGTGCTATGGATGAATCTAGGCAGAACCCACACTCCTGGGGAGATCTAATAGCACAATGGTTACATTTATTCTGGAACACAAGTCATTTTACAAAACAAATGGCAAATACAAAATATAGGCAGATTTTAATTCTTTGTATAACAAACAAAACTTTTCTTAAAGAGACAGACATGGACATCCATGGGGGGGTTACTTGCCCCCCTCCCTTACACTTGCCCCTTCACATAAACATAGTGGCTGGGCGGATTGGCCCGGGGGTCACAGTATGGGTCCCCCTCTGGAAAGATTCCTGCTGACGAGCATGGTGACAGGTTCACTTTAAGGTGTTAAGCTCACAGGTCCACTTTAAGGTCTATTAAGATTCAGATATTTTTATATAATAACATTATAACAGGCCCTTCAGTACAAAAGTAACTGATTTTTTAAGCATAACTGACCTTTTAAAGTATGATTCATACTTGAGGGAGTTGGGAGTGTAATTTTAACCCCTGGAGAGACAGAGAGATGAAGAACCCCCCCATACTCAAAGCGTTAAAGCAATTACTTCACTAGGCCCCAAATAATAGTGGAGATGATTAACCCATTGAGTGCCAGAGAGTTGCAGTGCAATGTGTTGGATAACTCTATGGCACTCAAAGGGTTAAACATCTCTAAGCCCTTACAGAGTTGTTATATGAGCTATAAAGGAAAAGTAACAGGTAATGTCACATGACAACCACAACAGAATCCTGAATTCCTAAATGAACGGTTTTCCTGTCTCCCCCGTGCCACATGGGAAATCCGGGGATTCAGCTTTGCGACTGCAGGGATCTGGAGGACAATGCACTAAGGTGAACTGGAGAAATCCTGTCTCACCCCAACCACAGCGCACATCAACAGTACACAGTCCCCATAATCCCCAGGGGTCTTTTACATTGGAGACCTCAAGACCCATTTCAGCCATTGAGAATTTGGGGCATTTTAATTCGTCTCTTATAGTGCGGTTGCCTCGGAATTTCTCCATCTCGTCTTAGTGTAACATCCCCCCCCCACCCGGTGTAACTATTAATATCTGTAGCTATTAGCGCAGAAAGCATTTAACCCTTCATCTCCAGACAGGCCTACCTGACAAGAACCGCAATGCCTTCCCAGCAATGAATGAATGAAGACTAATGCCCAGCCACAGGCAATGACACTCAATCCACAGCCAGCTCCCTAGGCCGAAACACGTCTACAAAGGGTTAACAACCTTAAGTGACACCCATCAGTATAGAATAACGTACATGTACAGATACATTGTTTAAATCTGTTCAACCACACACACATATATATATATAAACACAGGTAGACAGATACATTGTTTAAATCTATTCAACCACACACATATATATATATATATGAATGTGTGTGTGTGTGTGTACATATCTACATTTGTGTATTTATATCTACTATGTGCATGTGTGCACACTGTATATACATATAATATACATATATATATTATTTAAATCAATTCCACCACTGTATACAGTATTTATATATAAATCATATATATCAAGCACTCACAGGACTTGCCAAAAGGAGTATCAATAATAAAAATTTATTTATTCAACGTTTCGGCCAGGCTAAGCTGGCCTTCCTCAGTATTTATATATATATATAGATAGATTCCATAGGAGAACGCTTTACATGATCACACAGGAATAGAAAATCCACAACATAAGGCCAACCAGTCAAGAATGAAAATGCAGTGAAGATGTGAACCAGTTAACCCTTAGCGGGCGTGCTGTGCACTTAACTTGTTTAACCCTTTCGGTCCCCCTCCATCCCCCTGGCACTAAAAGGGTTAATGCAGCCAGCCCCCCCCCCAAGCCAGCGACTGCTCAGTGACATTATAGGATGTGGAGTTCCTCTCATTCGGAGGCAGCGGGGAGCCCCAGTGAATATAGGGGAGAATGGACAGGTGCGCAGTAAAGGCTTTGTTTATAGAAATCCCATAAAATGCACAATGCACCAGATCTTCCCCATCTGTCACTGTGGGTTATTTGTGGGCAGATGACTGTATGGCTGTTATTGCATTGTGTATGCAGAGCAGAACATGTATGTGCTTATGTGTATGTGTGTGTATATATTTATGCATGTGTGTATGCGTGTGTGCATATGTATTTGTGTGTGCATGTGTATATAGAGGTGTGTGTTTATGTATATGTGTGTGTTTGTGTGTGTGATTAACACAAATACATCCCGTACATATACATGCATACACACACATAAATGCATACACACAGACACACATACATTATGTTCACATACACACATGCATACACACACATAAATGCATACACACACATACATTATGTTCACATACACACAGACACAGACAGACACACACATTATATATATACATACACACAGTGCAATCAGTCATAATGCAGACAGATGTGTGCTTGGTGGGCTGTGTGTGTGTGTATGACATGTGTGTATGTATATATAATGTGTGTGTTTGTCTGTGTATACATGTGTGTGCATATATAATGTGCCTGTGTATGTGTGTGTCTGTGTGTATGATATATGTGTGTGTATATATAATATGTGTTTGTCTGTGTGTATATACTTGTGTATATGTGTATGTGTGTCTGTGTGTGTATATGTGTGTGTATATATAATGTGTTTGTCTGTGTGTATATATTTGTGTGTGTGTGTCTGTGTGTGTATATGTGTGTGTATATATAATGTGTTTGTCTGTGTGTATATATTTGTGTGTGTGTTTCTGCGTGTGTATGATATATGTGTGTGTGTGTATATGTAATATGTGTGTCTGTCTGTGTGTGATTAGGGAGCCCTGGCTATGGGGGGTTCAGCTATCCTGGCAGAAAGGAGGGTGCAGAGGGGTACCAGCCATCAGCTGCCAGCTCTCCCTTTCTCCCCCATCCTTGCCCAGCCATCTCCCTGTCTCTTACCTTCCCTGGCTTTCAGCAGAACCGTGTTGGCAACAATATTTTCCAGCTCCATTGACAGGCTGCGATGGGAAGGTAGGACTGCAGAGCTTGAGAGGAGACAGGAGGAGAGCAGAGGCAGGGAGGGGGATCGGGGAGGGAGGGGGATCGGGGAGGGGGAGGGGGATGGCAAAAAGGGAAAGAAAGGAGAGATGAGAGAAGGTGAGAGATGAAGGAAGAGAGGGACCAGATACCTCAATGGAATGAATGATGGGGTGTGGGGGGGAGAAACAGGGGAGAGTGAGACAGGAGAATAGGGGGGTAAGATAGAGAGGTGATGGGGCAGATACCTCAGTACAATTAATGTACAATAGGAGAGGTGATGGGGCAGATACCTCTGTACAATTAATGTACAATAGGAGAGGTGATGGGGCAGATACCTCAGTACAATTAATGTACAATAGGAGAGGTGATGGGGCAGATACCTCTGTACAATTAATGTACAACAGGAGAGGTGATGGGGCAGATACCTGTACAATAGGAGAGGTGATGGGGCAGATACCTGTACAATAGGAGAGGTGATGGGGCAGATACCTGTACAATAGGAGAGGTGATGGGGCAGATACCTGTACAACAGGAGAGGTGATGGGGCAGATACCTCAGTACAATTAATGTACAATAGGAGAGGTGATGGGGCAGATACCTCAGTACAATTAATGTACAATAGGAGAGGTGATGGGGCAGATACCTCAGTACAGTTAATGTACAATAGGAGAGGTGATGGGGCAGATACCTCAGTACAATTAATGTACAACAGGAGAGGTGATGGGGCAGATACCTCAGTACAATTAATGTACAATAGGAGAGGTGATGGGGCAGATACCTCAGTACAATTAATGTACAATAGGAGAGGTGATGGGGCAGATACCTCTGTACAATTAATGTACAATAGGAGAGGTGATGGGGCAGATACCTCTGTACAATTAATGTACAATAGGAGAGGTGATGGGGCAGATACCTCTGTACAATTAATGTACAATAGGAGAGGTGATGGGGCAGATACCTCAGTACAATTAATGTACAATAGGAGAGGTGATGGGGCAGATACCTCTGTACAATTAATGTACAACAGGAGAGGTGATGGGGCAGATACCTGTACAACAGGAGAGGTGATGGGGCAGATACCTGTACAATAGGAGAGGTGATGGGGCAGATACCTCTGTACAATTAATGTACAATAGGAGAGGTGATGGGGCAGATACCTGTACAATAGGAGAGGTGATGGGGCAGATACCTCTGTACAATTAATGTACAACAGGAGAGGTGATGGGGCAGATACCTGTACAACAGGAGAGGTGATGGGGCAGATACCTGTACAATAGGAGAGGTGATGGGGCAGATACCTCTGTACAATTAATGTACAATAGGAGAGGTGATGGGGCAGATACCTCTGTACAATTAATGTACAATAGGAGAGGTGATGGGGCAGATACCTCAGTACAATTAATGTACAACAGGAGAGGTGATGGGGCAGATACCTGTACAACAGGAGAGGTGATGGGGCAGATACCTGTACAATAGGAGAGGTGATGGGGCAGATACCTCTGTACAATTAATGTACAATAGGAGAGGTGATGGGGCAGATACCTCTGTACAATTAATGTACACTAGGAGAGGTGATGGGGCAGATACCTCAGTACAATTAATGTACAATAGGAGAGGTGATGGGGCAGATACCTCAGTACAATTAATGTACAATAGGAGAGGTGATGGGGCAGATACCTCTGTACAATTAATGTACAACAGGAGAGGTGATGGGGCAGATACCTCAGTACAATTAATGTACAACAGGAGAGGTGATGGGGCAGATACCTCAGTACAATTAATGTACAATAGGAGAGGTGATGGGGCAGATACCTCAGTACAATTAATGTACAATAGGAGAGGTGATGGGGCAGATACCTCTGTACAATTAATGTACAACAGGAGAGGTGATGGGGCAGATACCTCAGTACAGTTAATGTACAATAGGAGAGGTGATGGGGCAGATACCTCAGTACAATTAATGTACAATAGGAGAGGTGATGGGGCAGATACCTCAGTACAATTAATGTACAATAGGAGAGGTGATGGGGCAGATACCTCAGTACAGTTAATGTACAATAGGAGAGGTGATGGGGCAGATACCTCAGTACAATTAATGTACAACAGGAGAGGTGATGGGGCAGATACCTGTACAATAGGAGAGGTGATGGGGCAGATACCTCAGTACAATTAATGTACAATAGGAGAGGTGATGGGGCAGATACCTCAGTACAATTAATGTACAATAGGAGAGGTGATGGGGCAGATACCTGTACAACAGGAGAGGTGATGGGGCAGATACCTGTACAATAGGAGAGGTGATGGGGCAGATACCTGTACAATAGGAGAGGTGATGGGGCAGATACCTGTACAACAGGAGAGGTGATGGGGCAGATACCTGTACAATAGGAGAGGTGATGGGGCAGATACCTCAGTACAATTAATGTACAATAGGAGAGGTGATGGGGCAGATACCTCAGTACAATTAATGTACAATAGGAGAGGTGATGGGGCAGATACCTCAGTACAGTTAATGTACAATAGGAGAGGTGATGGGGCAGATACCTCAGTACAATTAATGTACAACAGGAGAGGTGATGGGGCAGATACCTCAGTACAATTAATGTACAATAGGAGAGGTGATGGGGCAGATACCTCAGTACAATTAATGTACAATAGGAGAGGTGATGGGGCAGATACCTCTGTACAATTAATGTACAATAGGAGAGGTGATGGGGCAGATACCTCTGTACAATTAATGTACAATAGGAGAGGTGATGGGGCAGATACCTCTGTACAATTAATGTACAATAGGAGAGGTGATGGGGCAGATACCTCAGTACAATTAATGTACAATAGGAGAGGTGATGGGGCAGATACCTCTGTACAATTAATGTACAACAGGAGAGGTGATGGGGCAGATACCTGTACAACAGGAGAGGTGATGGGGCAGATACCTGTACAATAGGAGAGGTGATGGGGCAGATACCTCTGTACAATTAATGTACAATAGGAGAGGTGATGGGGCAGATACCTGTACAATAGGAGAGGTGATGGGGCAGATACCTCTGTACAATTAATGTACAACAGGAGAGGTGATGGGGCAGATACCTGTACAACAGGAGAGGTGATGGGGCAGATACCTGTACAATAGGAGAGGTGATGGGGCAGATACCTCTGTACAATTAATGTACAATAGGAGAGGTGATGGGGCAGATACCTCTGTACAATTAATGTACAATAGGAGAGGTGATGGGGCAGATACCTCAGTACAATTAATGTACAACAGGAGAGGTGATGGGGCAGATACCTGTACAACAGGAGAGGTGATGGGGCAGATACCTGTACAATAGGAGAGGTGATGGGGCAGATACCTCTGTACAATTAATGTACAATAGGAGAGGTGATGGGGCAGATACCTCTGTACAATTAATGTACACTAGGAGAGGTGATGGGGCAGATACCTCAGTACAATTAATGTACAATAGGAGAGGTGATGGGGCAGATACCTCAGTACAATTAATGTACAATAGGAGAGGTGATGGGGCAGATACCTCTGTACAATTAATGTACAACAGGAGAGGTGATGGGGCAGATACCTCAGTACAATTAATGTACAACAGGAGAGGTGATGGGGCAGATACCTCAGTACAATTAATGTACAATAGGAGAGGTGATGGGGCAGATACCTCAGTACAATTAATGTACAATAGGAGAGGTGATGGGGCAGATACCTCTGTACAATTAATGTACAACAGGAGAGGTGATGGGGCAGATACCTCAGTACAGTTAATGTACAATAGGAGAGGTGATGGGGCAGATACCTCAGTACAATTAATGTACAATAGGAGAGGTGATGGGGCAGATACCTCAGTACAATTAATGTACAATAGGAGAGGTGATGGGGCAGATACCTCAGTACAGTTAATGTACAATAGGAGAGGTGATGGGGCAGATACCTCAGTACAATTAATGTACAACAGGAGAGGTGATGGGGCAGATACCTGTACAATAGGAGAGGTGATGGGGCAGATACCTCAGTACAATTAATGTACAATAGGAGAGGTGATGGGGCAGATACCTCAGTACAATTAATGTACAATAGGAGAGGTGATGGGGCAGATACCTGTACAACAGGAGAGGTGATGGGGCAGATACCTGTACAATAGGAGAGGTGATGGGGCAGATACCTGTACAATAGGAGAGGTGATGGGGCAGATACCTGTACAACAGGAGAGGTGATGGGGCAGATACCTGTACAATAGGAGAGGTGATGGGGCAGATACCTCAGTACAATTAATGTACAATAGGAGAGGTGATGGGGCAGATACCTCAGTACAATTAATGTACAATAGGAGAGGTGATGGGGCAGATACCTGTACAACAGGAGAGGTGATGGGGCAGATACCTGTACAATAGGAGAGGTGATGGGGCAGATACCTGTACAACAGGAGAGGTGATGGGGCAGATACCTGTACAATAGGAGAGGTGATGGGGCAGATACCTGTACAATAGGAGAGGTGATGGGGCAGATACCTCAGTACAATAGGAGAGGTGATGGGACAGATACCTGTACAATAGGAGAGGTGATGGGGCAGATACCTCAGTACAATTAATGTACAACAGGAGAGGTGATGGGGCAGATACCTGTACAATAGGAGAGGTGATGGAGCAGATACCTCAGTACAATTAATGTACAACAGGAGAGGTGATGGGGCAGATACCTGTACAATAGGAGAGGTGATGGGGCAGATACCTGTACAATAGGAGAGGTGATGGGGCAGATACCTCAGTACAATATAGGATTGGTTATGGGGGGAGGGTCTGATGGAATCAGAGGGGAGAGAGGGGAGTGGGGAGGGGTACAGGGGTGTAAAGGCAGCGATGACAGGATATAAGAGGGATCAGACACCAATTAAATGAATGAATGACTGTAACGGTGTTGGGGTGTTTGATAGAGGTAAATGGGAGAGGAAAATGGGGGGATACAATTTAAAGAGGTGTAAAGGGATGAGAGGTATTAACCCTAGGAATGCCAGAGAGCTCTCTGGACATCTCTCTAGCACTGAAGGGGTTAAGAAAGAAATGGGGAATCAGATGAAATGAGTGAATCATAGGAGGTGCTGGGGGAGGGGTGGGTCAGATAGAATTAGGGGTGCGATGAGAGACAAGAATGGGGGGTGAAGGGTAGAGAGGTGTAAAGGGGGTGAGATGTAATGAGGAAGAAAAGGGGGAGGATCAGACGCCTCAGGAAAATAACTGATCTGAGAGGTGCTGGTGGGGAGGTGCTGGTGGGGAGGTGTAAAAGATGGGGTGGTGAGAAGGAGTAATGTGAAGGGGTGATTATTTTGGAGCAGATGAGGGGAAGGGGTGGTAAAGAGAGGACAGGGGAGGAGTGGTCCTATAATAAAATGGGGAGGCAGTGGGTGATGGACACAGGGGTGTTAGGGTAAGAGATGAGACTATGAGGGGATTGGGTGCAAGGGCAGGTCTACATATAGCAGACATAGCAGGGGGTGGGGGGCACACTGTGCCGTGGGAATAGCGCACAGTCTGTTCTCTGAATTGCACTGAAAGCTCAGTCTTCCAGCTCGCCCCCTGCAATGTTCCGTCCCAGTGAAAAGCCTGTACTCAGTGACACTCTGTGCCCCAACACCCCGTCATTCTGTACCCGTCATCAAGTCACAGACTGTGCTCAGCGCTCTGACATCATCAGCTGCCGGTGTAAGCGCGCCACCTGCTGGCTCCTTCTGCCTACTGCACCCCTCCTGTCACCGCGGATCTCACACACCGGAGAGGGGAACACATTCACTGAACAAAGGGGAAGCATCTGCACCATGGGAACCGAATTAAAGTTCGGTTTAAACTCCTTGAATGTTACAGAGGCAAACGTCTCTGTTAACCCTTTGAGACCCAGAGGGGTAACGCGTTGCAATGCGCTGGATACGTCTCTGGAACTTAACGCATGTCTCCCAAGTGTCTCTCATTAGGCGATATTAGTGATCCCTACCTCCAAAGTGTCCATCTTTAGGATATATTAGGGGTCCATAACTCCCAAGTGTCCCTCTTTAGTAGATATTAGGGGTCCATATATCCCAAAATCTCTCTGTCCCTCTTTCCCACCTTGGTGTCCCTGTGTGTAGGAGATCAGACTGTGTGGTGTGTATATAAGTGTATCACCCTGGTGTCCCTGTGTTTAGGAGATCAGACTGTGTGGAGTGTGTATATAAGTGTATCACCCTGGTGTCCTTGTGTTTAGGAGATCAGACTGTGTGGTATGTATATAAGTGTATCACCCTGGTGTCCCTGTGTTTAGGAGATCAGACTGTATGGTGTGTATAGAAGTATATCACCCTGGTGTCACTGTGTTTAGGAGATCAGATTGTGTGGTGTGTATATAAGTGTATCACCCTGGTGTCCCTGTGTTTAGGAGATCAGATTGTGTGGTGTGTATATAAGTGTATCACCCTGGTGTCCCTGTGTTTAGGAGATCAGACTGTGTGGTGTGTATATAAGTGTATCACCCTGGTGTCCCTGTGTGTAGGAGATCAGACTGTGTGGTGTGTATATAAGTGTATCACCCTGGTGTTCCTGTGTTTAGGAGACCAGACTGTGTGGTGTGTATATAAGTGTATCACCCTGGTGTCCCTGTGTTTAGGAGATCAGACTGTGTGGTGTGTATATAAGTGTATCACCCTGGTGTCCCTGTGTTTAGGAGACCAGACTGTGTGGTGTGTATATAAGTGTATCACCCTGGTGTCCCTGTGTTTAGGAGATCAGACTGTGTGGTGTGTATATAAGTGTATCACCCTGGTGTCCCTGTGTTTAGGAGACCAGACTGTGTGGTGTGTATATAAGTGTATCACCCTGGTGTCCCTGTGTTTAGGAGATTAGACTGTGTGGTGTGTATATAAGTGTATCACCCTGGTGTTCCTGTGTGTAGGAGATCAGACTGTGTGGTGTGTATATAAGTGTATCACTCTGGTGTCCCTGTGTTTAGGAGATCAGACTGTGTGGTGTGTATAGAAGTGTATCACCCTGGTGTCCCTGTGTTTAGGAGATCAGACTGTGTGGTGTGTATATAAGTGTATCACTCTGGTGTTCCTGTGTTTAGGAGATCAGACTGTGTGGTGTATATATAAGTGTATCACCCTGGTGTCCCTGTGTTTAGGAGACCAGACTGTGTGGTGTGTATATAAGTGTATCACCCTGGTGTCCCTGTGTTTAGGAGATTAGACTGTGTGGTGTGTATATAAGTGTATCACCCTGGTGTCCCTGTGTGTAGGAGATCAGACTGTGTGGTGTGTATATAAGTGTATCACTCTGGTGTCCCTGTGTTTAGGAGATCAGACTGTGTGGTGTGTATATAAGTGTATCACCCTGGGGTCCCTGTGTTTAGGAGATCAGACTGTGTGATGTGTATATAAGTGTGTCACCCTGGTGTCCTTGTGTTTAGGAGATCAGACTGTGTGGTGTGTATATAAGTGTATCACTCTGATGTCCCTGTGTTTAGGAGATCAGACTGTGTGGTGTGTATATAAGTGTGTCACCCTGGTGTCACTGTGTTTAGGAGATCAGACTGTGTGGTGTGTATATAAGTGTATCACTCTGGTGTCTCTGTGTTTAGGAGATCAGACTGTGTGGTGTGTGTATAAGTGTATCACTCTGGTGTCACTGTGTTTAGGAGATCAGACTGTGTGGTGTGTATATAAGTGTATCACTCTGGTGTCACTGTGTTTAGGAGATCAGACTGTGTGGTGTGTATATAAGTGTATCACTCTGGTGTCTCTGTGTTTAGGAGATCAGACTGTGTGCTGTGTATATAAGTGTCCCACCCTGGTGTCCCTGTGTTTAGGAGAACAGACTGTGTGGTGGGTATATAAGTGTAACACCCTGGGGTCCCTGTATGTAGGAAATCAGACTGTGTGGTGTGTATATAAGTGTATCACTCTGGTGTCACTGTGTTTAGGAGATCAGACTGTGTGGTGTGTATATAAGTGTATCACTCTGGTGTCTCTGTGTTTAGGAGATCAGACTGTGTGCTGTGTATATAAGTGTCCCACCCTGGTGTCCCTGTGTGTAGGAGATCAGACTGTGTGGTGTGTATATAAGTGTATCACCCTGGTGTCCCTGTGTTTAGGAGATCAGACTGTGTGATGTGTATATAAGTGTATCACCCTGGTGTCCTTGTGTTTAGGAGATCAGACTGTGTGGTGTGTGTATAAGTGTATCACCCTGGTGTCCCTGTGTTTAGGAGATCAGACTGTGTGGTGTGTATATAAGTGTATCACCCTGATGTCCCTGTGTTTAGGAGATCAGACTGTATGGTGTGTATATAAGTGTATCACCCTGGGGTCCCTGTGTTTAGGAGATCAGACTGTGTGGTGTGTATATAAGTGTATCACCCTGGTGTCCCTGTGTTTAGGAGATCAGACTGTGTGGTGTGTATATAAGTGTATCACCCTGATGTCCCTGTGTTTAGGAGATCAGACTGTGTGGTGTGTGTATATAAGTGTAACACCCTGGTGTCCCTGTGTTTATGAGATGAGACTGTGTGGTGTGTATAGAAGTGTATCACCCTGGTGTCCCTGTGTTTAGGAGATCAGACTGTGTGGTGTGTGTATAGAAGTGTATCACCCTGGTGTCCCTGTGTTTAGGAGATCAGACTGTGTGGTGGGTATATAAGTGTATCACCCTGGTGTCCTTGTGTTTAGGAGATCAGACTGTGTGGTGTGTATAGAAGTGTATCACCCTGGTGTCCCTGTGTTTAGGAGATCAGACTGTGTGGTGTGTATATAAGTGTATCACCCTGGTGTCCCTGTGTGTAGGAGATCAGACTGTGTGGTGTGTATATAAGTGTATCACCCTGGTGTCCCTGTGTTTAGGAGATCAGACTGTGTGGTGTGTATATAAGTGTATCACCCTGGTGTCCCTGTGTTTAGGAGATCAGACTGTGTAGTGTGTATATAAGTGTATGACCCTGGTGTCCCTGTGTTTAGGAGATCAGACTGTGAGGTGTGTATAGAAGTGTATCACCCTGGTGTCCCTGTGTTTAGGAGATCAGACTGTGTGGTGGGTATATAAGTGTAACACCCTGGGGTCCCTGTATGTAGGAAATCAGACTGTGTGGCATGTATATAAGTGTATCACATTGCTACACAGCAATATGTATATATTGTATAAAACTCAGTATATATGTATATAAATTAGTCTGTGTAAATAAAATACTTTGGTCTTGTTCTAAATCATTTATTCAGATATACAAACAGGTGTCAATAGGTCATGAAATAACCTAAAAAACAAATCTCTGTAATACCCCAGCCACCAGTCACGGCCCCAACATCACCAGCTAAAAATCTGGGAGGTGTGCTTAAAGGGTTAAATCAATGACTCTTGTATATGTCCCATATAGTGTGGCACAGAATTGCTCTACTTGACTTTGTCTGATGCAGCTGTCTGCAGGGGAAGCTGCGATTTGTACTGCTGCAAATCATTTTGCCATTAAAGGGATAGTAATACTTCTATTAAAGTTTAGGTCCGACTCTATATATATTTTTAGCATGTAGCGCTATATTTAATTACATACAGTGTTGTAGTACAAACGCTGTTAAATCCGAAAGGTTCCCCCTCCGGCCCCTTCTGTCCGCCTCCCATTAGATATGGAATCCGGTCGTGGGACTGGATGTAGCGAGGGACAATCTTCATTCAGTAAGTATAAGGAAAGCCCCCCCCCCTTGATGAAGGAGGACAGGATTTTCCTTTTGCTTACTGAAGTCTGTCCCTCGCCGCGCTCCATCCAGACCAGACTGAGTGATGCAGGGAAAGGTGTGGGAGGGGGATCCTTTTGGCGTGAAGAGTGCTTGAACTACAAAACTGTACGTAATTATATATAGTGTACATGTTAAAAAAAATATATATAAAGAAGACTCAGGGCAAACCTTTAATAGAAACACTACTATCCCTTTAAATGATTTTCTCCAACCACAGTCCTAATACCCACAGCTAGAGGGCGCCCCTGTCGCTGTGCACAGATCAGCTATCTCAAGTCAATTAACCGTTTTAGCGCCAGAGAGGAAACTAACGCATTGCGCTGCAATGCATTGGATACCTGAATGGCCCTCAAAGGGTTAACCTCTTGAGTGGCAGAGGTGTATGCAGGACAACGCATTGCATACCTTTATGGCACTTAGCAGGTCAATAAGTTTGATTTCAGTTTCACTGCAAACCCCGCTGGCACTCAGGGAGTTAATGATCTAGCTTTGCGATGCATTCTACTCCCATCTCGCACCCAACATGCTGTAATGCTTCTCTAAAACAACTGGACCAATCACTTCTAGGGACTCGCAGAATACAACTACTAACGACCCTCCACTTGCTTTAACTTGGATAAAAAAATCCCAATGGCCCCAGGGACGTGCACAGACATTTTGGGGGGCAGGGGCTTAAATGAAAAAAAGGGTACTTCTCATAATTATTTATTCAAAATATATATTTAAAAAAAAGAAAAGAATTTACATCACAGGAGCTTGTTGGCACAGAAATCTGAAGCGCCCCCCCCATTGGCCATCTCCACTGGGCACCTCCACAATGCTTCTAATCTCCACATTGCCCCCATCATCTCCATATTGCCCTTACATTGTCCCCTGTCAGCTCCATATTGCCCCCATCAGCTCCACATTGCCCCCTTCATCTCCATATTGCCCCCCATCAGTTCCATATTGCCATCACTCCAACTTACCCTCACATACATTGCCCCATCATCTCTACATTGCCATCATCTCCATCTTGCCCCCCATCAGATCCATATTGCCCCATCATTTCCACATTGCCCCCCAGTGTCCGTTTCCTACCTCTTCCCTGGTGGTCCAGCGGCAGGAGAGGTCTGTATGTGCCTCCTTTGGCACAGACCTGTAGCTGCTGGAGCTCCCGCGCTGACTTCTCTTCATGCAGAGCGCTGGGAGATGATGTCATCACCCAGTGCTCTGTAATACTAAAGAGCCGACGAGGGAGCGCAGCATCTACAGGTCTGTCCTGAAGGAGGCACAGACCTGACTGGGAGGTGGGGGGGTTAGTGCAGGTGGCGAGGCAACTTTTTTTTTTGTTAAAAGGGCACGAGGGCACTTTGGACAAAAAGGGTAGGTGCTGAAGCCCCCCTTGGTGTCTATGTGTGCACGTGCCTGAATGGCCCCTATGAGTCAATTTTCTGTGTACCGGTTTAACCCAAGATTAATCTTTCATTAGTACTGAATTTCATCTCCGTGATTCTTTGTTGCAGGACTGTGGGATCACAAACTCCTCTGAATCCTTCCTAACGTGTCCCGCAAAGAGCATGGTGTCTGCCTCCGCGCACATAATATTCACTACTGTCTGCAAATATTCATTAGGGGGAATCAGTCCCTGAACAACTGATTTATAGTGGACATCGGGATTTTCTTCCTGGAATACGTTCAGGATATACTTGAAAAGAAAGACCATCTCTGTGTGCCCTTTCTGGTAAAATACTTTGATTTTATTATAATAAGGAAAGTGGGGTGTGTTATTAGGAGGTGTTAATGTTTAATAAGTCATTTTCAGTCCCAAATGAAGAAGACGTGATTGAAAATAATAACGCACTTTATGTGAATCTCGATACAGACTCCATTTATCAAAAACCCCAGATCAGGGAAGATATTAAATATGAAGTATTGATAAGGACTCGGGGCTGTCTTTAAAGGGATAGTAATACCTGAAAATAAGTTTATTTTATATTGTAGCCCTTAAAAAACCATGAAAGATGATATAAGTCTTATCTCCCAAACCTTTATGGTTTGGGAGATATTCATATGTAAAATATAGTATAGTTCACTTTTCCTGGCTGTTTCAGCCAAGTCTGCCATCTAGTGGACAGATTTGGAATTCGGTCCACATAGCAACCGGCAGCTCTTTAGCAGTGCCGAGATCACAATCTTTGAAAAGAATTACTTCATTGGAACGGTCTACAAAGTGTGCCTGGCTTGAAAGCACACTTTGTAGACCATTCCAATTAAGAAATTATTTTTAAAGATCATGATCTCAGCACTTCTGGAGAGGCACTGCCGGTCCTGGGACCGGATTCCAAATCTGAAGGGTGGAGCAATAACGTCACTCCGGGGGAAACTTTACTTCTGAATATCTCCCAAACCATAAAGGTTTGGGAGATAAGACTTATATCATTTTTCATGTTTTTTTAAGGGCTACAATCTATATATATATAAGAAGACTTTGTGCCTGCCAAAACACACCCAGGGGAGGCATAAAGCAGGAGTTACTACTCCTATTGGGTGATTCAATCATGCAGGGAGTTGGCCCGCCCCCACTATGCAGCCCGCCCACCACTATCAAAGTCAGAAAAAAACAATATGGCCGCCACTTGCTCCTACACCACAGACAAACACACATGCCCCACTCACACAGCACCACACAAACACACACAGACCACCACACACACACATGCCCCACTCACACAGCACCAAACACACATGCCCCCACTCACACACACAGCACCACATACACACACAAAGCCAGAAATAAATATGGCTGACACACACAGTCACTCACCCTGACTCCCAGTGGCCTCAGCAGGACCTGTAGTGCAGCACCAGGGGAACAAAATGGTACTCAAAGGGTTAAGGTAGGCCCTCATTGCTCAATTATTTCTTCACTGTCATCATTTCCCATGCAAGACACAGGACAGACAGCAATCAGGTACACACTTAACCCACTAACTGCCACAGGGTTGTGTATCAAGTTTTACCCCTCAGGGAGTGTGTTCAAACCCCTCACACTGTAAACTTGCATTTCCCTCCCACTTCTACAGCCTATTACTAACACTTTTCCATATTTATGTTAAGCCCCACCCCCACTCGTGATTAAGCCCCGCCCCCTTTAACCCAAATTGCCCCATTGCTCTCTCCACATCAGCACCACATGAGGGACTCCACAAGTTAAAGTTCCCAGGTGTTACACACACATGCCCCACTCACACAGCACCAAACACCCATACACACACACAAAGCCAGAAAGAAATATGGCTGACACACAGTCACTCACCCTGACACCCAGTGGCTTCAGCAGGACCTGTACTACAGCCACTGAGGAACAAAATGGCACTCAGAGGGTTAAGGTAGGCCCTCATTGCTCAATTATTTCTTCACTGTCATCATTTCCCATGCAAGACACAGGACACACAGCCATCAGGTACACACTTAACCCACTGACTGCCACAGGGTTGTGTATAAGGTTTTACCCCTCAGGGAGTGTGTTCAACCCCCTCACACTGTAAACTTGCACTTCCCTCCCACTTCTCCTCCTTCCCCAGCCTATTACTAACACTTTTCCACATTTATGTTAAGCCCCACCCCCTACTCGCGATTAAGCCCCGCCCACTTTTAACCCAGATTGCCCCATTTGTCTCACCACATCAGCACCACATCAGTCCCCTCTAGGGACTCCACAAGTCAATGTTCCCAGGTATGAATACACTTCCCACTGCTATTTAACTCTGACATGCCTCTCTATACCTTAACCATTTGAGTGCCAGAGGGGTGCACAACTCATGAGCGCATGTGTTTCTGCTCATATATGTTGCGTGTGTGTTTATGTACATCTCTGTTACATATACGTGTCCATGTGTGCATCTCCGGTGTGTCTGTGTGTGTGCGTGTCTTTTGCATGTTTCTGCCGCTCACTGTGTGTATGTGCATACCTCCCAACATTTCACATGGCCAAAGAGGGACACGTTAGTTTTAGGTGATGTTGTTGGGGGCGTGGCTGGTGGGCGGGGCATTAGTAAGAATTTTTAGGTTATTTCATGAACTATTACTGGCTATTTATGTAAGTGAATAAATGATTTAGTGCAAGACCAAAGTATTTTATTTGCACACACTAATGTATACACACATATACTGAAGTTTATTGCTTTATTGCTGTAGAGCAGTGCTTTCCAAACTGTGTGTCGCGACACGTTGGTGTGTCGGCTGCAGTGTGTAGGTGTGTCACAGACAAAGGTGCCATTTACACAGCTCGAGATTGTCATTCAACCCAAGCACAGCTACATTGGGAGCGCAGATAAAACACTACTAGTCGCATTTACACAGCAGGAGATTGCCTCCGTGTGCTGCATACAGCTGGAGCGCCACAAAAGATGTGAAACAGCTGCAGTGCCTCCGTGTGCTACATACATAATATGTATGCAGCACACGGAGGTGCTACAGCTGTTACAAATCTTTTGGGGCTTGAGCTGTTAAAATCTTTTGAGATGCCACCTCCTCTAAACCTCTGCCCTCTCTTTGGGCTGCCAGGCTGGAGCGTCCCTGTGGTCTGAGGCTGCCTGTCACATGGCTGCTGCTTCTGTTTGTGGCGCCGATGAGACAGGAAAGACGGACAGTACTTCTAAAATCAGTTATGCGCCATCTATTTAATAATGCGACATGAGAATCTTGCGCTTATATGTAGCGGAAAATTCTCATGTCGCCCCTTTAAAAAACGCACGACATGCTTAATGCCTCCGCAGTATGAATGAAAGGTTTCCATGAGATATGTTGTGTCCCCATACATCTTCTTATTACAGTTTATGTATGTGTCCGTATCTCTTATAAGGGATTATTAGTTTAACCTCCGGTTTGCTAGCAAAATTGAATTACTGTGTCACAAAATGATGCATGTCTAAAAAGGGTGTCACCAACATGAGAAGTTTGGAAAGCTCTGCTGTAGAGCAAAGTAATACACACCACACAGTCAGGGCTGGTGCAAGGATTTTTGACACCCTAGGCAAAACCTCATTTTGCCGCCCATTTCGCTCCGCCCCTTGTGCCCCACCCCTTTATACCCTGCCTACTTATACCCAACCTCTTTTCATGATTATTCTCTCTCTGCCCCCTGGTCTGGAGATGCCTGTAAGAGATGCCCCCCACCAGCTCCAACTTGCCCCTTATCAGCTTCACTTTGGCCCACCAGCTCCACTTTGCCCCTATCAGCTCCACTTTGTCCCCCATCAACTCCAACTTGCCACCTCAGCTCCAACTTGCCCTCCATCAGCTCCACTATGCCCCCCATCAGCTCCAACTTGCCACCATCAGCTCCACCTTGCCCCCCATCCGCTCCAACTTGCCCCCATCAGCTCCACTTTGCCCCCATCTGCTCTAACGTGCCCCCACCAGCTCCATTTTGCCCCCTATTCAGCTCCATTTTGCCCCCTCAGCTCCAACTTGCCCCCTCAGCTCCACCTTGCCCCCCACCAGCTCCAACTTGCCCCCACCAGCTCCACTATGCCCTCTCAACTCCACTATTCCCTCTCAGCTCCAACTTGCCACCATCAGCTCCAACTTGCCACCATCAGCTCCACCTTGCCCCCCATCCGCTCCAACTTGCCCCCATCAGCTCCACTTTGCCCCCCATCTGCTCTAACGTGCCCCCACCAGCTTCACTTTGCCCCCTCTTCAGCTTCACTTTGCCCCTTCAGCTCCAACTTGCCCCCATCAGCTCCACTTTGACCCCCATCCTCTCCAACTTACCCCCATCAGCTCCACCTTGTCCCCCATCCGCTCCAACTTGCCCCCACCAGCTCCACCTTGCCGCCCATCCGCTCCAACTTGCCCCCACCAGCTCCACTATGCCCTCTCAGCTCCAACTTTCCCCTATCAGCTCCACTATGCCCCCCAGCAGCTCCAACTTGCCACCATCCGCTCAAACTTGCCCCACCAGCTCCACTTTGCCCCCCCTCAGCTCCAACTTGCCCCCCTCAGCTCCACTTTGACCCTCATCCGCTCCAACTTGCCCCCATCATCTCCACTTTGCCCCACATCCGCTCCAACTTGCCCCCTCAGCTTCACTATGCCCCCTCAGCTCCAACTTGCCCCCCATCACATACCTGTAGCTCCCGTGCAGTCTTCTCTTCAGTAATGCAGAGAGCGGCGGGAGATCATGACCCAATAAGGGAGCGCTGTAGCAACACAGACCTGACTGTGTTGTGGTTCCCGGCGTAGTGTGTGCGGGCGCAGCTCTTCTCCGCTGCATGCCCGCGCCCCCAGTACGTGTGCGCCCTAGGCCGGCACCTACCTCGCCTATAGGTGGAGCCGGCCGTGCACACAGTCTGACCTCCTAAAAAGAGGGACAACAGGGTGGGAAAGAGGGACAGAAGGATTTGGCCCTCAAAGAGGGACTCTCCCTCCTAAAGAAGGACACTTGGGATGTATGGTATGTGTCTGCCTGTGTGTTGCATATGTCTGTGTTTATCAGTGTGTCTGCATTTCACACACGTGCGCCCAATGGCATTAACATGACGGGCAACGCCGTCCCACATTGCTAGTATAAAATAAACTTATTTTCAGGTATTACTATCCCTTTAACTCTTGTGCATTACACAGTAAAATAGTGTAGTGCTGTTTAACCTCTTGGTGCCAGGGACATGTCCAATACACTGCTTACGGAGGATTAAAGTAAAGAGGAGGGTTACTATTTCTGCTCAACATACTAATATGTAAACAGTCAGTAATATGTTAATCACGCTTATGATAAGTGAGGCTGAATTCATTTGATGAATTTATTATTAAATTGTATCTAATACATTTCCATTTTACTGAAGCTGGCCATCTGAAATAAAACCAAAAACTATGGTATCACCTGCAAGAGAATCCAGCACATGAACTGATGTGAGTCTACATAAGTGCCAGAAGGGTAGGCAATGAACGGCAAACCCATAGCCACAGAACCACACATATTGCTGCAGCCTTGTCCCACTGCACTGGTACCATAGAGCCACACATACTGACCCCTATTCATGACCACTGCACTGGAATTCATAGAACCACACATACTGACCTTCAGTCTTGTCCACTGCACTGGTAGCCATAGAACCACACATATCAACCCCCCCCCCCAGACTTCTCCCACTGCACTGGAATTCACAGAACAACACATACTGACCTCCAGCCTTGTCCCACTGCACTGGTATTGATAGAACCATACATACTGACCTCCAGCTTTATCCCGCTGCAATGCTAGCCACAGAACCACACATATTGACCCCCAGTCATGTACTAGTGCACTGGTAGCTATAGAATCACATATACTGATCCTCACAGCCTTGTCTCACTAAACTGGTATCCATAGAACCACACATATTGACCCCTAGACTTTTCTCACTGCACTGATAGCCATAGAACCACACACACTGACCTCCCCACCTTGTCCCACTGCACTGGTATCAATAGAACCACACATACTGACCCCCAGCCTTGTCTCACTGCACTAGTATCCATAGAACCACAAATACTGACCTCCCCACCTTGTCCCACTGCACTGGTGTCAATAGAACCACACATACCAACCTCCCCAGTCTTCTCCCACTGCACTGGTATAGAACCACACATACTGACCCCCCCAGCCCTGTCCCCCTGCACTGGTATCCAGAGAACCATACACTAATGTCTTCCTTGGACCTGCATGCTCCCCTCCAACGTTGACACTCCCGCCCCAGGAATCCCAGACCCTGGATAAATTCAACAACCCGCATGCTACTCACCTGTTGTCGAGCTGCAGAACATCTCTGGCAAAAGTATCATTCTGTTACCAACTTCCACCATTATAAATTCATGTTTTCCTGTTTTAATACAGATCTCACCCAGACTAAACAGACTACTTCTCTAACCTCATCATTACCCACAAATCTAACCCACGTGACCTCTTTAAAATCTTTGATTGTCTTCTCAAACCCCCAACTTTAAACTGCTCCTCCTTCTCCAACACTCCACAGGACTTTGCTGACTTTTTCAAAAATAAGATACAGTCCATCCAACAAACGATATCCTCTACATCTCCTCCTCCTATCCCCCTGATTCCTAGTCCACCCCGAGCAACCCTCAGCTCATTCTCCCCTATAACAGAGGAGGTATCTCTTACTATCCTCCTCTCCACCCACTACCTGCCCCTCGGATCCCATGCCCTCTCACCTTGTTAAGGATCTTGCAGCTTCTCTTGCTCCCAGCCTTACAAATATCTTTAACTCCTCTCTCTCTACCGGAACTTTTCCATCCTCATTCAAACATGCAATAGTCAGACCGATACTCAAAAAACCCTCACTCGACTCCACCTGTCTTTCAAATTACCGTCCAGCTTCACTTCTCCTCTTTACATCTAAGATCTTGGAACGCCTTGTATTCTCTTTCTTAATCTCTTTTCTCAATTCAAACTCTTCTTGACCGTTTACAGTCAGGTTTCTGTTCCAACTATTCCACTGAGACAGCCCTAACAAATATTACTAATGACCTATACACAGCAAGGGACAAAGGACAATTCAGTATAGTAATCCTACTAGATCTATCTGCTGCTTTTGACACTGTTGACCATGCACTCCTACTGGACACACTGCACACCCTTGGCATCCGTGACACACCTCTAAAATGGTTTTCCTCCTATCTCACTAAACGTACTTTCAGTGTTTCTTTTTCTAACGCTTTCTCATCTCCCCACAACCTCTCAGTAGCTGTACCTCAGTGATCAGTCCTGGGACCACTTCTCTTTTCCCTCTACACCCTCTCACTTGGTGACTTTCTTCACATCTCTTGGATTTAATTACCATCTGTATGCAGATGACACACTAATCTATCTCTCTGTCGCTGACCTCACTCCAGCTGTGCAGTCTCAAGTCTCTCAGCCATTACATCATGGATGGCCCACCGCCACCTTAAACTTAATATGGCTAAGACAGAGCTGGTGGTGTTCCCTTCAAAAACCCATCCACCAACCCCCTTCTCCATCACAATAGGTAACTCTGCTATACACTCAGTATCCAAAGCATGCTGTCTTGGGGTCATACTTGATTCTAAATGAACTTTCTCCCCCCATATCCAAGTTGTCACTTCTTCCTAAATATATTGAAAAAATAAGTCCATTCCTCTGTATGTCAATGGCAAAAACTTTATCTCAGGCCCTCATTCTCTCTAGACTTGACCACTGCAACATTCTACTCTCTGGTCTTCCTGTCTCTCATCTCTCTCCACTTCAATCTGTTATCAATGCAGCCGCAAGAATCACCACATTTGCTTCCAGATCCCTCCCTTCTGTTATGGACCAGAAACCAGACAGTACACAAAAAGATAAAATGCAAAACGCCTTTATTAAAATAACAAAAGCAAACAAAGCAAATTTGTGATCCAGGAGCGTAAACCGAAAGACAAGCTGGAGTCAGGAACCAAGACAGATACTCAGCCAAGCCGGGGTCAGGAATACGGAGATCAGCGAAGTCAGGAACAATCCAGGAGCCAGAAGGGACATCAGAGGAAGCCAGGTCATACACAGGTAATTAGCAATGCAGTAGAACACTCTTGCAGCCAGAAGCAAACACAAGGGCAATCAGGTAGTGAGCCAAGCAGCTTTAAATACCCTGGGAAGGTTGGCTGTTGGCTGATAGCAGTCAGGTGGGCAAACACAGAGAGGTCAGCTGATTCAACCTGATCCAGCACAGGAAAGGTAGAAGTTAGAGAGATCAACCAAACCTTAATACCCCCTCATTTCCTACTGAATTCCCTCAATTGGCTGCCTATAAAGTATTGTATTTCTTACAAGATTCTCCTCCTCTCCTGTAAGTCTCTGTTCTTCAGCACCCTCTTACATTTCTGCTCTTATCTCCCACTACACCCCTTCCCGTCCCCTACGGTCTTCTCAAGGGTTCCTTCTGTCCTCTCCCTACACAACTCGCGCCATCTCTCTGCTCCAAGCGGTCTCACTGGCTGCCCCTCGACTCTGGAATGCCCTCCCCATCCCCATTCGCCAGTCATCCTCCCTCATCACTTTCATCTCCTCAAAACCCACCTGCTCAGGGAGGCATCTCAATAGCAATGGCCTCCTCTTGCACACAGATAGTCATCAGAATCCTTCTGCACTTCCATCACCACACCTTGTACCTGCACTTATAATCATACTCATACTCTCTCTATTTGTCATCATGAATTCTAATTAGATTGTAAGCTCCTTGGGACAGGGTCCTTTTTTCCCAGTGTATGATTCCCTTGCTGCACTTTCCCCCACAAATAATGAAATGATTGCACTTAAGCTTAATGCTCTTAACCCTGTTCTGTATTTTTGTATTGTATTATTTAAACTTTTGCTAAGCGCTATGTACGTAATAATAACTAGTATTTATATAGCGCCTTTCTCCCAGTGGGACTCAAAGTGCTTTCAGCGCACGCTCTCGGAATTAACCAAATCGGCAGCTGAAATAATAGGTGTTATTATTACCCAATCAATGGTACTCATTTATCGATCTCAGAAGGATGAAGGGCTGAGTTGGCCCTGCCGGGACTCGAACCTGCAACCCTGAGGTTGAATAGGCTCCATAGTCAGGGACTTTACCACTGAGCTATCACACCAGCTCTGTACTTGTATGGCGCTATATAAATAAAGATACATACATACATACCTCACAGCCTTGTCCCACTGCACTGGTATCCACAGAACCACACATACTAACCCACAGCCTTGTCCCACTGCATTGGTATCTATAGACCCACACATACTGACCCTGAGCCTTGTACCACTGCACTGGTATCCATAGAACCACACATACTGACCTCAGCCTTGTCCCACTGCACTGGTATCCATAGATCCACACACACTGACCTCTCAGCCTTGTCCCACTGCACTGGTATCCATAGAACCACACATACTGACCCCCAGCCTTGTCCTACTGCACTGGTATCCATAGAAGCACACATTCTGACCCCCAGCCTTGTCCCACTGCACTGGTATCCATAGAAACACACATACTGACCCCCAGCCTTGTCCCACTGCACTGGTATCCATAGAACCACATATACTGACCCCCAGCCTTGTCCCACTGCACTGGTATCCATAGAACCACACATACTGACCCCCAGCCTTGTACCACTGCACTGGTATCCATAGAACCACACACATACTGACCTCCAGCCTTGTCCCACTGCACTGGTATCCATAGAACCACACATACTGACCTCCAGCCTTGTCCTACTGCACTGGTATCCATAGACCCACACATACTGACCCCCAGCCTTGTCCCACTGCACTGGTATCCATAGAACCACACATACTGACCTCCAGCCTTGTCCCACTGCACTGGTATCCATAGACCCACACATACTGACCCCCAGCCTTGTCCCACTGCACTGGTATCCATAGAACCACACATACTGACCTCCAGCCTTGTCCCACTGCACTGGTATCCATAGAACCACACATACTGACCCCCAGCCTTGTCCCACTGCACTGGTATCCATAGAACCACACATACTGACCCCCAGCCTTGTCCCACTGCACTGGTATCCATAGAATCACACATACTGACCCCCAGCCTTGTCCACTGCTCTGGTATCCATAGAACCACACATACTGACCCCCAGCCTTGTCCAGTGCACTGGTATCCACAGACCCACACATACTGACCCCCAGCCTTGTCCACTGCACTGGTATCCATAGAACCACACATACTGATCCCCAGCCTTGTCCCACTGCACTGGTATCCATAGAACCACACATACTAACCTCCAGCCTTGTCCCACTGCACTGGTATCCATAGAACCACACATACTGACCCCCAGCCTTGTCCAACTACACTGGTATCCATAGAACCACACATACTGACCTCCAGCCTTGTCCCACTGCACTGGTATCCATAGAACCACACATACTGACCCCCAGCCTTGTCCACTGCTCTGGTATCCATAGAACCACACATACTGACCCCCAGCCTTGTCCAGTGCACTGGTATCCACAGACCCACACATACTGACCCCCAGCCTTGTCCCACTGCACTGGTATCCATAGAACCACACATACTGACCCCCAGCCTTGTCCTACTGCACTGGTATCCATAGATCCACACATACTGACCTCCCAGTCTTGTCCCACTGAACTGGTATCCATAGCACCACAATACTGACCCCCAGCCTTGTCCTACTGCACTGGTATCCATAGAACTACACATACTGACCCCCAGCCTTGTCCCACTGCACTGGTATCCATAGAACCACACATACTGACCTCCCAGTCTTGTCCCACTGCACTGGTATCCATAGAACTACACATACTGACCTCCAGCCTTGTCCTACTGCACTGGTATCCATAGAACCACACATACTGACCTCCAGCCTTGTCCCACTGCACTGGTACCATAGACCCACACATACTGACTTCCAGCCTTGTGCCACTGCACTGGTATCCATAGATCTACACATACTGACCCCCAGCCTTGTACTACTGCACTGGTATCCATAGATCTACACATACTGACCTCCAGCCTTGTCCCACTGCACTGGTACCATAGACCCACACATACTGACCCCCAGCCTTGTCCCACTGCACTGGTATCCATAGAACCACACATACTGACCTCCAGCCTTGTCCCACTGCACTGGTACCATAGACCCACACATACTGACTTCCAGCCTTGTGCCACTGCACTGGTATCCATAGATCTACACATACTGACCCCCAGCCTTGTACTACTGCACTGGTATCCATAGATCTACACATACTGACCCCCAGCCTTGTCCTACTGCACTGGTATCCATAGAACCACACATACTGACCCCCAGCCTTGTCCCACTGCACTGGTATCCATAGAACTACACATACTGACCCCAGCCTTGTCCCGCTGCACTGGTATCCATAGAACCACACATACTGACCTCCAGCCTTGTCCCACTGCACTGGTATCCATAGATCTACACATACTGACCCCCAGCCTTGTCCCACTGCACTGGTATCCATAGAACCACACACATACTGACCTCCAGCCTTGTCCTAATGCACTTGTATCCATAGAACTACACATACTGACCCCCTGCCTTGTCCTACTGCACTGGTATCCATAGATCCACACATACTGACCCCCAGCCTTGTCCACTGCACTGGTACCACAGAACCACACATACTGACCCCCAGCCTTGTCCTACTGCACTGGTATCCATAGAACTACACATACTGACCCCCAGCCTTGTACCACTGCACTGGTATCCATAGAACTACACATACTGACCCCCTGCCTTGTCCCACTGCACTGGTATCCATAGAACTACACATACTGACCCCCAGCCTTGTCCCACTGCACTGGTATCCATAGATCCACACATACTGACCCCCAGCCTTGTCCACTGCTCTGGTATCCATAGATCCACACATACTGACCCCCAGCCTTGTCCACTGCTCTGGTATCCATAGATCCACACATACTGACCCCCTGCCTTGTCCCACTGCACTGGTATCCATAGAACTACACATACTGACCCCCAGCCTTGTCCCACTGCACTGGTATCCATAGATCCACACATACTGACCCCCAGCCTTGTCCACTGCTCTGGTATCCATAGATCCACACATACTGACCCCCAGCCTTGTCCTACTGCACTGGTATCCATAGAACCACACATACTGACCCCCTGCCTTGTCCTACTGCACTGGTACCATAGAACCACACATACTGACCCCCCAGCCTTGTCCTAATGCACTTGTATCCATGGAACCATATATACTGACCCCCAGCCTTGTCCCACTGCACTGGTATCCATAGATCCACACATACTGACCCCCAGCCTTGTCCACTGCTCTGGTATCCATAGAACCACACATACTGACCCCCAGCCTTGTCCACTCCTCTGGTATCCATAGAACCACACATACTGACCCCCAGCCTTGTCCAGTGCACTGGTATCCACAGACCCACACATACTGACCCCCAGCCTTGTCCACTGCACTGGTATCCATAGAACCACACATACTGACCCCCAGCCTTGTCCCACTGCACTGGTATCCATAGAACCACACATACTGACCCCCAGCCTTGTCCTACTGCACTGGTATCCATAGAACCACACATACTGTCCCCAGCCTTGTCCTACTGCACTGGTATCCATAGAACTACACATACTGACCCCCAGCCTTGTCCCACTACACTGGTATCCATAGAACCACACATACTGACCCCCAGCCTTGTCCTACTGCACTGGTATCCATAGAACCACACATACTGACCCCCTGCCTTGTCCTACTGCACTGGTATCCATAGAACCACACATACTGACCCCCTGCCTTGTCCTACTGCACTGGTATCCATAGAACTACACATACTGACCCCCAGCCTTGTCCCACTACACTGGTATCCATAGAACCACACATACTGACCCCCAGCCTTGTCCTACTGCACTGGTATCCATAGAACCACACATACTGACCCCCTGCCTTGTCCTACTGCACTGGTATCCACAGACCCACACATACTGACCCCCAGCCTTGTCCACTGCACTGGTATCCATAGAACCACACATACTGACCCCCAGCCTTGTCCCACTGCACTGGTATCCATAGAACCACACATACTGACCCCCAGCCTTGTCCTACTGCACTGGTATCCATAGAACCACACATACTGACCCCCTGCCTTGTCCTACTGCACTGGTATCCATAGAACTACACATACTGACCCCCTGCCTTGTCCTACTGCACTGGTATCCATAGAACCACACATACTGACCCCCAGCCTTGTCCTACTGCACTGGTATCCATAGAACCACACATACTGACCCCCTGCCTTGTCCTACTGCACTGGTATCCATAGAACCACACATACTGACCCCCCAGCCTTGTCCTAATGCACTTGTATCCATGGAACCATATATACTGACCCTCAGCCTTGTCCCACTGCACTGGTATCCATAGATCCACACATACTGACCCCCAGCCTTGTCCCACTGCACTTGTATCCATAGAACTACACATACTGACCCCCAGCCTTGTCCCACTGCACTGGTACCCATAGAACTACACATACTGACCCCCAGCCTTGTACCACTGCACTGGTATCCACAGAACCACACATACTGACCCCCAGCCTTGTCCCACTGCACTTGTATCCATAGAACCACACATACTGACCCCCAGCCTTGTCCTACTGCACTGGTATCCATAGAACTACACATACTGACCCCCAGCCTTGTACCACTGCACTGGTATCCACAGAACCACACATACTGACCCCCAGCCTTGTCCCACTGCACTGGTATCCATAGAACCACACATACTGACCCCCAGCCTTGTCCCACTGCACTTGTATCCATAGAACGACACATACTGACCCCCAGCCTTGTCCCACTGCACTGGTATCCATAGAACCACACATACTGACCCCCAGCCTTGTCCTACTGCACTGGTATCCATAGAACCACACATACTGACCCCCAGCCTTGTCCCACTGCACTTGTATCCATAGAACTACACATACTGACCTCCAGCCTTGTCCCACTGCACTGGTACCCATAGAACTACACATACTGACCCCCAGCCTTGTACCACTGCACTGGTATCCACAGAACCACACATACTGACCCCCAGCCTTGTCCCACTGTACTGGTATCCATAGAACCACATGTCTTGAGTCTGCATGGATACAGGAATTTCTAGTAATTGCCAGAAATGGTAAGGTTCTCTCAGGAATATTTGGGGGGGGGTTAGAGAAAAGAAGGACATTTTATGGATATTCTATTTGAAATTTGGAAGAAAAGCAAGAAATCATGTTTTTTGGGTGAAATTTCCCATTAGAAAAGTGTCAGACTTCTGCCCATCTATACAGAGAACCTCTTCAATCAGTCCTGCGAGTCACATCTATGGAGGTAGCTATGACAGTTTCTAAGACATGAGTTTCCATGACCTGTGAGTAGCGTTTGTGTCCTGTGGTCTGGAGATAAACTGTAATGTCCGTCTCCATAGACATAACATCAAGGACTGATTGAATATTTTACCTATAGTGACAGGGAGTAAGGGAAAAGTTAATAGGTGCCGTGAGGATTTTCTGGCCAGTAAAGTAAGTGGAGGATAAATATTAGGAGGTATTACTTCTCCTTTAAGACCTTAATTAGCCATTCATTTTCACAGTTTACATAACTTATATAATCTGTTTGATTAAGAACACTGTACATGCTTAATTTAAATGTTTTATTAATTAAAACGGAACTTTCCGATAGTACTAAGTCGATATGCATTCATTAATTGCATGGGACTATCTTAGAAATCAAAGTCTTACCTTTAAAAAATAGCACATTCTAAAGAAATCCTTGCCATTTGGAGACCGGAACCCAGGCTACAGCGCAGCCATCTTGTCTGTGCGCCTGCAATGTCAGTCCCGGTCTCCTTTAAGTAGCACTGCAGTGACCATATGGTCACCGGAAGGGACTGATGGCGCAGACGCGCGGACCGCACTAACCTGCCCGTCGGTCTCCAAATGGGAAGGATTTCTTTAGAATGTGCTATTTTTTAAAGGTAAGATTTTGAATACCAAGCTAGTCCCATGCGCTTAATGAATGCACGGCGAGTTAGTAATATCGGAAAGTTCCACTTTAAACACAATATGAAGAAGAGTTCCAGTGAAATACCCATCTGCCATTTGAAATGTGGAACAATTTTTTTTTACCCACTTGTGCTTAAAGGGATAGTAATGTTTCACTATAAAAGCAGCTCTAATTAATCTTCATAGTATTTGGGCTGTGGAGAGTGTTATTTCACTACTATCAGAGTTGTAGTACAAGAGTAATTGAATGATAAAGTATCCCCCTCCTGCCCCTTTTACTGATGTAACACTGCTCACCTCAGAGCATCAAGACTGTCCGGATGGATCACAGAGAGGGACAATCTTCAGTGATCATAAGGAAAAACCTGAAAAACCTGTCAAGGGGGGCAGGGTTTTCACTGGTCTCACAGTAAGAAGATTGTCCCTTGCTGTCCGGTCAAGAGACCATCTGAGGGGAGGTGGCTTACAATAGGTAAAAGGGGCGGGAGGGGGATACTTTATCATTCAATTACTCTTGTACTACAACTCTGACAGAATTGATATAACACTCTCCATGGCCCAAATACTATGATGATTAATTGGAGCTGCTTTTATTTTGAAACATTATCCCTTGAAAATAGCTACAATGTTTTTTTTCCTTTGGATCAATAGGGGTGATATGATATGGGCTGAACTAGATGGACACAGGTCTTTTTTAAGCGTTATCTACTATGTTACATTGTTATGTTATGCTTGATCGAACATTTTTGATTATTTTTGACTAATCAAAACTGCTTTGCATAATTGATTATATTTTATTTATTTTTGTTCATTCTTGTCTGATTTTATTTAAACTGTTCAAGGGTGGTGTAATTTAATTTGGAACAATCAGTCATGCTTGATCGATTTTTTTTTTTTAATGATTAAGCGTAATTTGCATGCTTGATTGTTTTGTTCAGTTAAAGTGGAACTTTCAACTCTAATACACTTTGTCTCACATGATTAATCTAGTAATATTGTTTGGCAAACATATACAATTTATATTAATAAAGGATATTTTAAACATATATTGGTTTTTTATATGTAACATATATTTTATGTTATTTTGGTAGATCGTATCTACTTATTCTGAGATTTATTTTCGGAAGTGTGATTTTGTATATATCTGTGAGATACTTTTGGATACTGTGTACATTCTGTATATATCTATGAGATACTTTTATATACTGTGTACATTCTGTATATATCTGTGAGATACTGTTAGGTACTGTGTACATTCTGTATATATCTGTGAGATACTTTTAGATACGGTGTACATTCTGTATATATCTGTGAGATACTGTTAGATACTGTATACATTCTGTATATATCTGTGAGATACTGTTAGATACTGTGTACATTCTGTATATATCTGTGAGATACTGTTAGATACTGTGTACATTCTGTATATATCTGTGAGATACTTTTAGATACTGTGTACATTCTGTATATATCTGTGAGATACTTTTAGATACTGTGTACATTCTGTATATATCTGTGAGATACTTTTAGATACTGTGTACATTCTGTATATATCTGTAAGATACTTTTAGATACTGTGTACATTCTGTATATATCTGTGAGATACTGTTAGATACTGTGTACATTCTGTATATATCTGTGAGATACTTTTAGATACTGTGTACATTCTGTATATATCTGTGAGATACTTTTAGATACTGTGTACATTCTGTATATAACTGTTAGATACTTTTAGATACTGTGTACATTCTGTATATATCTGTGAGATACTGTTACATACTGTGTACATTCTGTATATATCTGTGAGATACTTTTAGATACTGTGTACATTCTGTATATATATGTGAGATACTTTTAGATACTGTGTACATTCTGTATATATCTGTGAGATACTGTTAGATACTGTGTACATTCTGTATATATATCTGTGAGATACTGTTAGGTACTGTGTACATTCTGTATATATCTGTGAGATACTGTTAGGTACTGTGTACATTCTGTATATATCTGTGAGATACTTTTAGATACTGTGTACATTCTGTATATATCTGTGAGATACTTTTAGATACTGTGTACATTCTGTATATATCTGTGAGATACTTTTAGATACGGTGTACATTCTGTATATATCTGTGAGATACTGTTAGATACTGTGTACATTCTGTATATATCTGTGAGATACTTTTAGATACGGTGTACATTCTGTATATATCTGTGAGATACTGTTAGATACTGTGTACATTCTGTATATATCTGTGAGATACTTTTGGATACTGTGTACATTCTGTATATATCTGTGAGATACTGTTAGGTACTGTGTACATTCTGTATATATCTGTGAGATACTTTTGGATACTGTGTACATTCTGTATATATCTGTGAGATACTTTTAGATACTGTGTACATTCTGTATATATCTGTGAGATACTTTTGGATACTGTGTACATTCTGTATATATCTGTGAGATACTGTTAGATACTGTGTACATTCTGTATATATCTGTGAGATACTGTTAGATACTGTGTACATTCTGTATATATCTGTGAGATACTTTTAGATACTGTATACATTCTGTATATATCTGTGAGATACTGTTAGATACTGTGTACATTCTGTATATATCTGTGAGATACTTTTAGATACTGTGTACATTCTGTATATATCTGTAAGATACTTTTAGATACGGTGTACATTCTGTATATATCTGTGAGATACTGTTAGATACTGTGTACATTCTGTATATATCTGTGAGATACTTTTAGATACTGTGTACATTCTGTATATATCTGTGAGATACTTTTAGATATGGTGTACATTCTGTATATATCTGTGAGATACTGTTAGATACTGTGTACATTCTGTATATATCTGTGAGATACTTTTAGATACTGTGTACATTCTGTATATATCTGTGAGATACTTTTGGATACTGTGTACATTTTGTATATATCTGTGAGATACTTTTAGATACTGTGTACATTCTGTATATATCTGTGAGATACTGTTAGATACTGTGTACATTCTGTATATATCTGTGTGATACTTTTAGATACTGTGTACATTCTGTATATATCTGTGAGATACTTTTAGATACTGTGTACATTCTGTATATATCTGTGAGATACTGTTAGATACTGTGTACATTCTGTATATATCTGTGAGATACTTTTGGATACTGTGTACATTCTGTATATATCTGTGAGATACTTTTAGATACTGTGTACATTCTGTATATATCTGTGAGATACTGTTAGATACTGTGTACATTCTGTATATATCTGTGAGATACTTTTGGATACTGTGTACATTCTATATATATCTGTGAGATACTGTTAGGTACTGTGTACATTCTGTATATATCTGTGAGATACTTTTGGATACTGTGTACATTCTGTATATATCTGTGAGATACTGTTAGATACTGTGTACATTCTGTATATATCTGTGAGATACTGTTAGGTACTGTGTACATTCTGTATATATCTGTGAGATACTGTTAGATACTGTGTACATTCTGTATATATCTGTGAGATACTTTAGGATACTGTGTACAATCTGTATATATCTGTGAGATACTTTAGGATACTGTGTACATTCTGTATATATCTGTGAGATACTGTTAGATACTGTGTACATTCTGTATATATCTGTGAGATACTTTTAGATACTGTGTACATTCTGTATATATCTGTGAGATACTTTTGGATACTGTGTACATTCTGTATATATCTGTGAGATACATTTAGATACTGTGTACATTCTGTATATATCTGTGAGATACATTTAGATACGGTGTACACTCTGTATATATCTGTGAGATACTTTTAGATACGGTGTACATTCTGTATATATCTGTGAGATACTTTAGGATACTGTGCACATTCTGTATATATCTGTGAGATACTTTTAGATACTGTGTACATTCTGTATATATCTGTGAGATACTTTAGGATACTGTGTACATTCTGTATATATCTGTGAGATACTGTTAGATACGGTGTACATTCTATATATATCTGTGATATACTTTAGGATACTGTGTACATTCTGTATATATCTGTGAGATACTGTTAGATACTGTGTACATTCTGTATATATATCTGTGAGATACTTTTAGATACGGTGTACATTCTGTATATATCTGTGAGATACTGTTACATACTGTGTACATTCTGTATATATCTGTGAGATACTTTTAGATACGGTGTACATTCTGTATATATCTGTGAGATACTTTTAGATACTGTGTACATTCTGTATATATCTGTGAGATACATTTAGATACGGTGTACATTCTGTATATATCTGTGAGATACTTTTAGATACTGTGTACATTCTGTATATATCTGTGAGATACTTTTAGATACGGTGTACATTCTGTATATATCTGTGAGATACTTTTAGATACTGTGCACATTCTGTATATATCTGTGAGATACTGTTAGATACTGTGTACATTCTGTATATATCTGAGAGATGCTTTTAGATACTGTATACATTCTGTATATATCTGTGAGATGCTTTTAGATACTGTATACATTCTGTATATATCTGTGAGATACTGTTAGATACTGTGTACATTCTGTATATATCTGTGAGATGCTTTTAGATACGGTGTACATTCTGTATATATCTGTGAGATACTGTTAGATACTGTGTACATTCTGTATATATCTGTGAGATGCTTTTAGATACTGTATACATTCTGTATATATCTGTGAGATACTTTTAGATACTGTGCACATTCTGTATATATCTTTGAGATACTTTAGGATACTGTGTACATTCTGTATATATCTGTGAGATACTGTTAGATACGGTGTACATTCTGTATATATCTGTGAGATACTTTTAGATACTGTGCACATTCTGTATATATCTGTGAGATACTGTTAGATACTGTGTACATTCTGTATATATCTGTGAGATACTTTTAGATACTGTGTACATTCTGTATATATCTGTGAGATACTTTTAGATACGGTGTACATTCTGTATATATCTGTGAGATACTTTTAGATACGGTGTACATTCTGTATATATCTGTGAGATACTTTTAGATACTGTGTACATTCTGTATATATCTGTGAGATACTGTTAGGTACTGTGTACATTCTGTATATATCTGTGAGATACTGTTAGATACTGTGTACATTCTGTATATATCTGTGAGATACTTTTAGATACTGTGTACATTCTGTATATATCTGTGAGATACTTTTAGATACTGTGTACATTCTGTATATATCTGTGAGATACTGTTAGATACTGTGTACATTCTGTATATATCTGTCAGATACATTTAGATACTGTGTACATTCTGTATATATCTGTTAGATACTGTTAGATACGGTGTACATTCTGTATATATCTGTGAGATACTTTTAGATACTGTGTACATTCTGTATATCTCTGTGAGATACTTTTAGATACTGTGTACATTCTGTATATATCTGTGAGATACTGTTAGATACTGTGTACATTCTGTATATATCTGTGAGATACTTTTAGATACTGTGTACATTCTGTATATATCTGTGAGATACTTTTAGATACTGTGTACATTCTGTATATATCTGTGAGATACTGTTAGATACGGTGTACATTCTGTATATATCTGTCAGATACATTTAGATACTGTGTACATTCTGTATATATCTGTGAGATACTTTAGGATACGGTGTACATTCTGTATATATCTGTGAGATACTGTTAGATACTGTGTACATTCTGTATATATCTGTCAGATACATTTAGATACTGTGTACATTCTGTATATATCTGTGAGATACTTTTAGATACTGTGTACATTCTGTATATATCTGTGAGATACTTTTAGATACTGTGTACATTCTGTATATATCTGTTAGATACTGTTAGATACGGTGTACATTCTGTATATATCTGTGAGATACTTTTAGATACTGTGTACATTCTGTATATATCTGTGAGATACTTTTAGATACTGTGTACATTCTGTATATATCTGTGAGATACTGTTAGATAAGGTGTACATTCTGTATATATTTGTGAGATACTTTTAGATACTGTGTACATTCTGTATATATCTGTGAGATACTTTTAGATATGGTGTACATTCTGTATATATCTGTGAGATAATGTTAGATACGGTGTACATTCTGTATATATCTGTGAGATACTTTTAGATACTGTGTACATTCTGTATATATCTGTGAGATACTGTTAGATACCGTGTACATTCTGTATATATCTGTGAGATACATTTAGATACTGTGTACATTCTGTATATATCTATGAGATACTTTAGGATACTGTGTACAATCTGTATATATCTGTGAGATACTTTTAGATACTGTGTACATTCTGTATATATCTGTGAGATACTGTTAGATACTGTGTACATTCTGTATATATCTGTGAGATACTTTTAGATACTGTGTACATTCTGTATATATCTGTGAGATACTTTTAGATACTGTGTACATTCTGTATATATCTGTGAGATACTGTTAGATACGGTGTACATTCTGTATATATCTGTCAGATACATTTAGATACTGTGTACATTCTGTATATATCTGTGAGATACTTTAGGATACGGTGTACATTCTGTATATATCTGTGAGATACTGTTAGATACTGTGTACATTCTGTATATATCTGTCAGATACATTTAGATACTGTGTACATTCTGTATATATCTGTTAGATACTGTTAGATACGGTGTACATTCTGTATATATCTGTGAGATACTTTTAGATACTGTGTACATTCTGTATATCTCTGTGAGATACTTTTAGATACTGTGTACATTCTGTATATATCTGTGAGATACTGTTAGATACTGTGTACATTCTGTATATATCTGTGAGATACTTTTAGATACTGTGTACATTCTGTATATATCTGTGAGATACTTTTAGATACTGTGTACATTCTGTATATATCTGTGAGATACTGTTAGATACGGTGTACATTCTGTATATATCTGTCAGATACATTTAGATACTGTGTACATTCTGTATATATCTGTGAGATACTTTAGGATACGGTGTACATTCTGTATATATCTGTGAGATACTGTTAGATACTGTGTACATTCTGTATATATCTGTCAGATACATTTAGATACTGTGTACATTCTGTATATATCTGTGAGATACTTTTAGATACTGTGTACATTCTGTATATATCTGTGAGATATTTTTAGATACTGTGTACATTCTGTATATATCTGTTAGATACTGTTAGATACGGTGTACATTCTGTATATATCTGTGAGATACTTTTAGATACTGTGTACATTCTGTATATATCTGTGAGATACTTTTAGATACTGTGTACATTCTGTATATATCTGTGAGATACTGTTAGATAAGGTGTACATTCTGTATATATTTGTGAGATACTTTTAGATACTGTGTACATTCTGTATATATCTGTGAGATACTTTTAGATATGGTGTACATTCTGTATATATCTGTGAGATAATGTTAGATACGGTGTACATTCTGTATATATCTGTGAGATACTTTTAGATACTGTGTACATTCTGTATATATCTGTGAGATACTGTTAGATACCGTGTACATTCTGTATATATCTGTGAGATACATTTAGATACTGTGTACATTCTGTATATATCTATGAGATACTTTAGGATACTGTGTACATTCTGTATATATCTGTGAGATACTTTTAGATACTGTGTACATTCTGTATATATCTGTGAGATACTGTTAGATACGGTGTACATTCTGTATATATCTGTGAGATACTTTTAGATACTGTGACGGTACCAGCAGACACCCAGCGTTGGCGTCACCGTCAAGGATAACTTCTTCCCCAAAATCCACCAGCAAAGGCTCCCGCAGCATACAGCAATGTACCCTAAGTCACCAGGCAGAACTAGTGTCAGGGTAAACCAGAACTCTTTATTGAAGAAACCAACAGACTTATATACAGAACAGTGGGGCCAGGGAACAATAGGGACAGACATGAGTGCATTAACTGACAATAGTGAGGGGCGGTGGGTAAACATTAGACAAAGGGCTGGGGCTGGATACAATGGGCTAGAATACACATCCACAATAGTGTCCTTTGTGCTAAAGCATCTTTTACATAATTTGATTTAGCCGCCTTCAAACCCCAGCCAATCCAGGGCTGAGTATGATGTGGCCAATCCTGGCCTCTGGTGTCACACCCGCCTTTAGCCTATCAGATGCTATGGGGCGGGTGGCTGACTGGCCAATCCCTGGGACGCCTACTTTTCCCCATGTTAAGTCTATGGGGAACCTTTAAACATGGCACCCAGGGCTTTAGCCAATCAGGAGCCGGCCTACGTTCCACAGCCGGACGGCTGGTGTGATAGTCCGGCTGGCAGTCTCGAGAACGTGAATTTTAGTCCTTTGGAGGAGGATGGGGGAGGAGGGGTATATTTGAAACAATAACCAGGGAATTTGTCCGGTTCCCGTGACAGTGCTCCCCCCTGACCCATGGTCCGGCAGACCCAGCTAGATCCCCACGGGTCGGCTGGTGGCTGTCCGGTGTTAAGGTTCCAAGTCCGTTTGGCGGGACAGACCATCGGCATTGCCATTTTGTTTCCCGGGCCGGTACTGAATGGTAAAATTGAAGGGTTGCAGGGCTAAGCTCCACCGGAGTAACCGGCCGTTGTCCCCGGATACCTTTTTAAGCCAGATGAGAGGGTTGTGATCGGTGAGCACAGTGAAGGAGCGTCCATAAAGGTAGGGCTGCAGTTTTTTGAGAGCCCAGACCAGGGCCAGGCACTCCTTTTCAACTGCGGCATACCCTACTTCCCGGGGCAGGAGATTCCGACTGATGTAGACCACCGGGTGTTCGCTGCCGTCGGGCCCCACCTGGCTCAGTACTGCTCCCAGCCCGAACATAGAGGCATCTATATGGACACAGAAACGTTTAGTGGGGTCAGGAGCAGCTAACACAGGGGTAGATCAATGCACATTTTAGTTTGTTGAAGGCAGTGTCGCATTCCGGGGACCACAGTACCTGTCGGGAAAGGTTCTTCCTGGTCAGGTCAGTCAGGGGTTTAGCTATTGTGCTATAGTCAGGTACGAATTGGCGGTAGTACCCCGCCGTACCCAGAAATGCCATTACTTGGGTTTTAGTTCGTGGGGTGGGCCAGTTGGCGACAGCTTCGATTTTTGCGGGTTCTGGCCGCTGGCACCCGCTGCTCACCCGGTGACCCAAGTACTGTACTTCTGCCATCCCTACCCTACATTTGTCTGGTTTAAGAGTCAGACCCGCCGACTTGATGCGATCCAGTACAACCCCCACATGGAGCAGGTGCTCCTCCCAAGTGTTGCTGAAAATCGCGACATCGTCCAGGTACGCACAGGCATACTCCTGGAGGCCATCTAAGATCTGGTCAATCATCCGCTGGAAAGTTGCTGGAGCATTCTTCATTCCAAATGGCATGACCTTGAATTGGTACAGGCCAAATGGAGTGATGAAGGCCGATTTGGGGATAGCTTCCCGATCCAGCGGAATCTGCCAGTATCCTTTGCACAGGTCAAGGGTGGTCAAAAAGTTAGCCCTAGCAATGCAATCTAGCAGTTCGTCTACTCGGGGCATAGGGTAGGCGTCTGTGGTGGTGTGGTCATTCAGTTTGCGATAGTCCACACAAAACCTCGTGGTCCCGTCCTTCTTGGGGACTAGCACAACTGGGGAAGCCCAAGGACTTGTAGAGGGCTCAATGACTCCCAGATCTAACATGTCCCTAATTTCCTGGCGCATCCCAGCCCTAACTGCGTCGGGGACCCGGTAGGCAGCTTGCCGCAAGGGTCGCTGCCCTGGGGTCTCCACTCGGTGAAGTGCTACCGTGGCATACCCGGGAAGGGAGGAGAACATCTCCTGACGCTGGTGCAGTATCTGCTTAGCCTGTTCAACCTGAGCTGGCCCTAATTGCTCCGCTATCTCTACAGCTTCCACCCCTGTCTTCCCTTGACTTAATCTGGGTAGTGCCGGCAACGGGAAACCCTCCGGGTCTTCCACCGCCGGGGCACAAATCGTAGCTACCTCTTCTTGCCTGGCTTGGTACTCTTTCAACATGTTCACATGAAAGGTCCTCTGTACTCTTTCATCTGAACATTTAGCAACCAGGTAGGTGGTATCACACAATTGTTTGAGTACCCGGTAAGGCCCCTGCCAGGCTGCCTGTAGCTTATCCTTTTTGACGGGTTTGAGAGCCGATACCTGCTGACCTACCAGTAACGTGCGGGTGCGGGCAGTCCGGTCGTACCACCGCTTCTGCTGACCCTGGGCCACCCGCAGGTTCTCCCGGACTGTATCCGTGAGTTCCTTTAGACGGTCCCGGAAGGCTAGTACATAATCTACTACAGGGGTCCCCTCTTCTCCTATTGTCCCTTCCCAGTGGGTCCTGAGTAAATCAAGGGGTCCTCGCACCCTCCTCCCATAGACTAACTCAAAGGGGGAAAACCCGGTCGTTTCCTGGGGCACCTCCCGATAGGCAAATAGGAGATGCGGTAAGTGCTTCTCCCAGTCCCTATGAGACTTGGCAAATGTCCTAAGCAGCTGTTTCAATGTCCCATTAAACCGTTCACATAACCCGTTGGTCTGGGGGTGATAAGGGGCACGCGGTAAGGGCCGTATTCCACAAAGCTTCCAGAGCTGCTGGGTCACCTCTGCCGTGAACTGGGTCCCCTGATCCGAAATAATCTCCTGGGGAAAGCCGACCCTGGCAAAGATTCGGAGTAGGGCATCTGCCACTGTTTTTGCCAGGGGGATGGCCTCCGGATACCGGGTAGCATAGTCTACCACAGTCAGAATATATTTCTTCCCCGAGGGACTAGGACGCGGCAGGGGGCCCACCAGATCTACGCCTATCCTACTGAATGGCTCGTCTACAATGGGCAGGGGGTGCAGCGGCGCTTTGCTGTGATCCCCTATCTTGCCGACCCACTGACAGGTGTCGCAAGTCCGGCAGTGCTGCCTAATATCTCCTGTAATCCCGGGCCAGAAGAAGGATTGGGTAACCCGGTGGTGGGTCCTGGTCACTCCTAAGTGGCCAGCTAGGGGAATGTCGTGCCCAATTCGGAGCAGGTCCTGACGATATTTTTGTGGCACCACCAGCTGTCGCTTGGGCACCCGGATCTCTTTCCTCCCTTCCGTGACTCGATATAGTAAGCCCCGATCCCATTCTATCCGGTCCCCTCCCAGTCCCCCTGGATCAGCCCCAGCTCTGTCCCTGTAGCTGGCTAAGGTAGGGTCAGTGAGTGTTTCCTGGGCAAAGTCGGCAGGGGAGTCCCAAGGAACCGGGAGAGTGGTCCGGTCGGTTGGGACCTCTATGGGGTTGTCAGTGTTAAGAGGGAGGTCACTGTCGGGGTGTCTTACCTGGGTCCCTTCCTCAGATGGACGGCCCGTTGTTCGTGCTTGCTGCCAGGTGGTCACAGGATAAATTTCCGGAGCAGCCCCCTCAACAAATGAGGAGGTGAGGCAACCAAGGTCATTGCCCAGTAAGACTTCCGCGGGGAGGCCCTTCATCACCCCCACTTCAACTTCTCAAGCCCCCGCCCCCCCAATCCAAATGAACTCTGGCCGTGGGAATCCGCAGTACCGTGCCCCCCGCCACTCGGACTGCTATCGACCGGCCGGTTTTCTCCCTGGGGCTTATCAACTGTGGTTGCAATAGGGTGATCGTGGCCCCACTGTCCCGTAATCCTTGAGCGGGACGGCCCTCAACCCAAACCGCCTGTCGGTGATGCAACCGGTTGTCTGCTGCGGCTGCTTGCATGGGATCTACTTCATGAAGCATCCCAAACTCTTCCTCCCCCCACTCGGGCGCAGATGGGGCAGACTCGGCATCCAGACAGTGTGTGGCGGCCCGTGGAATCCTTGGAGACGGTCAGGCCCCGGAATCTCGTGGAGCATTTTTGGGGCACTCCTCCTTCACATGGCCCAATTGATCGCATCCATAGCAGCGAATGCCCAGCCTCCTGGGCATTCCGCTGGCCAGAGGACGTGCTGGAAAAGGTCGTGGAGGGAACGGGCGTGCTGTCCCCAAATCCCGGGAAATAGGTTGCCCAACTCGGACAGGAGGTCGTGGCTCTGGGGCTCCCGCCCTCCTCGAATCCACATATTGATCCGCCAGGATAGCTGCTTGTTCCACTGTGTGGGGCCGCCGGTCCTTGACCCAGTCCCGCACAGCTACAGGGGAATGTTCGTAGAATTGCTCCAACATTATGAGCTGTAGAACGTCCGCCAGGGTAACTGCCTGTCAACCAGTCACCCAACTTTCAGCAGCTCTCGCCATCCGATGAGCTCAGTCCGTGAATGGCTGTCCCTCTTTCCGCCTCAGGTTGCGGAACTTCAGTCGGTGTGCCTCCGGGGTTATGGCATATCTACCCAGAAGCCTCTCCTTGAGTCGCTCATAGTCCCTGCACTCCTCCGTGGGTACGGCTTGGTATGCCTCCGCGGCTCTCCCTGACAATTTGCTCACCAGCACGGTGACCCAGTCCGCCTCCTCAACTCCTTGCAGGGCACACTGACGCTCAAAAACTTGCAAGTAGCCATCAATGTCATCTTCTGCATCATTGAATGCTTTGAATGCAGCAAAAGGCAATTTCTTCTTCGGAACTCCACTAGGTCTGGAGCTCCCTGATCCCTCTCTGTGCTGCTGCAGCTCTGCCAGCCGGAGGTTGGTGGCCTCACTCAGGATCTGCGTGATGATCTCCTGGGGAGGAGTGGAACCATAGAGGGCCAGACGCCACTGAACCTCCCGCTGCAAATCAGACATGTCGGTGGTTGCAGAGGACGCGTTGCTGGCTCGGTCGCCCTCCATCAGTTCAGCGATTAGCGTGGCTTTAGACTTATTGCTGGCCACTTGCCCACGGGACTCCACCAAATCTTTTAAGGTACTCCGTTTGAGGGCTTCGTACCGCTGCTCCATCCGCTGTTGGCCGCGCTGCAGAGACCGGGGTCAAGCCAGGTGGCTATATCTCCCCCTGGATGCTGGTCTCCGTGTGCTGCTGAGACCGGGGTCAAGCCTGGTGGCTATATCTCCCCCTGGATACTGGTCTCAGTGTCCTTTCTTCTGGAAGAAGTAAAAATCCCGCCGCTAGCCACCAGATGTGACGGTACCAGCAGACACCCAGCGTTGGTGTCACCGTCAAAGATAACTTCTTCCCCAAAATCCACCAGCAAAGGCTCCCGCAGCATACAGCAATGTACGCTAAGTCACCAGGCAGAACTAGTGTCAGGGTAAACCAGAACTCTTTATTGAAGAAACCAACAGACTTATATATAGAACAGTGTGGCCAGGGAACAATGGGGACAGACATGAGTGCATTAACTGACAATAGTGAGGGGCGGTGGGTAAACATTAGACAAAGGGCTGGGGCTGGATACAATGGGCTAGAATACACATTCACAATAGTGTCCTTTGTGCTAAAGCATCTTTTACATAATTTGATTTAGCCGCCTTCAAACCCCAGCCAATCCAGGGCTGAGTATGATGTGGCCAATCCTGGCCTCTGGTGTCACACCCGCCTTTAGCCTATCAGATGCTATGGGCGGGTGGCTGACTGGCCAATCCCTGGGACGCCTACTTTTCCCCATGTTAAGTCTATGGGGAACATTTAAACATGGCACCCAGGGCTTTAGCCAATCAGGAGCCGGCCTACGTTCCACAGCCGGACGGCTGGTGTGATAGTCCGGCTGGCAGTCTCGAGAACGTGAATTTTAGTCCTTTGGAGGAGGATGGGGGAGGAGGGGTATATTTGAAACAATAACCAGGGAATTTGTCCGGTTCCCGTGACAGATACGGTGTACATTCTGTATATATCTGTGAGATACTGTTAGATACTGTGTACATTCTGTATATATCTGTGAGATACTTTTAGATACTGTGTACATTCTGTATATATCTGTGAGATACTGTTAGATACGGTGTACATTCTGTATATATCTGTGAGATACTTTTAGATACTGTGTACAATCTGTATATATCTGTGAGATACTTTTAGATACGGTGTACATTCTGTATATATCTGTGAGATACTGTTAGATACTATGTACATTCTGTATATATCTGTGAGATACATTTAGATACACTGTACATTCTGTATATATCTGTGAGATACTGTTAGATACTGTGTACATTCTGTATATATCTGTGAGATACTTTTAGATACTGTGTACATTCTGTATATATCTGTGAGATACTTTTAGATACTGTGTACATTCTGTATATATCTGTGAGATACTTTTAGATACTGTGTACATTCTGTATATATCTGTGAGATACTTTTAGATACTGTGTACATTCTGTATATATCTGTGAGATACTTTAGGATACTGTGTACATTCTGTATATATCTGTGAGATACTTTTAAATACTGTGTACATTCTGTACATATCTGTCAGATACTTTTAGATACTGTGTACATTCTGTATATATCTGTGAGATACTTTCGGATACTGTGTACATTCTGTATATATCTGTAAGATACTTTAGGATACTGTGTACATTCTGTATATATCTGTGAGATACTTTTAGATACTGTGTACATTCTGTATATATCTGTGAGATACTGTTAGATACTGTGTACATTCTGTATATATCTGTGAGATACTGTTAGATACTGTGTACACTCTGTATTTATCTGTTAGATACTGTTAGATACGGTGCACATTCTGTATATATCTGTGAGATACTTTTAGATACTATGTACATTCTGTATATATCTGTGAGATACTTTTGGATACGGTGTACATTCTGTATATATCTGTGAGATACTGATAGATACTGTGTACATTCTGTATATATCTGTGAGATACTTTTAGATACTTTGTAAATTCTGTATATATCTGTGATATACTTTTAGATACTGTGCACATTCTATATATATCTGTGAGATACTTTAGGATACTGTGTACAATCTGTATATATCTGTGAGATACTTTTAGATACTGTGTACATTCTGTATATATCTGTGAGATACTTTTAGATACTGTGCACATTCTGTATATATCTGTCAGATACTTTTAGATACTGTGTACATTCTGTATATATCTGTGAGATACTTTTAGATACTGTGTACATTCTGTATATATCTGTCAGATACTTTTAGATACTGTGTACATTCTGTATATATCTGTGAGATACTTTAGGATACTGTGTACATTCTGTATATATCTGTGAGATACTTTTAGATACTGTGTACATTCTGTATATATCTGTGAGATACTTTTAGATACTGTGCACATTCTGTATATATCTGTGAGATACTTTTAGATACTGTGTACATTCTGTATATATCTGTGAGATACTTTTAGATACTGTGTACATTCTGTATATATCTGTGAGATACTTTAGGATACTGTGTACATTCTGTATATATCTGTGAGATACTTTTAGATACTGTGTACATTCTGTATATATCTGTGAGATACTGTTAGATAATGTGTACATTCTGTATATATCTGTGAGATACTTTTAGATACTGTGTACATTCTGTATATATCTGTGAGATACTGTTAGATACTGTGTACATTCTATATATATCTGTGAGATACTGTTAGATACTGTGTACATTCTGTATATATCTGTGAGATACTTTTAGATACTGTGTACATTCTGTATATATCTGTGAGATACTGTTAGATACTGTGTACATTCTGTATATATCTGTGAGATACTGTTAGATACGGCGTACATTCTGTATATATCTGTGAGATACTTTTAGATACTGCGTACATTCTGTATATATCTGTGAGATACTGTTAGATACTGCGTACATTCTGTATATATCTGTGAGATACTGTTAGATACTTTGCACATTCTGTATATATTTGTGAGATACTTTTAGATACTGTGTACATTCTGTATATATCTGTGAGATACTTTTAGATACTGTGTACATTCTGTATATATCTGTGAGATACTGTTAGATACGGTGTACATTCTGTATATATCTGTAAGATACTTTTAGATACTGTGCACATTCTGTATATATTTGTGAGATACTTTTAGATACTGTGTACATTCTGTATATATCTGTGAGATACTTTTAGATACTGTGTACATTCTGTATATATCTGTGAGATACTGTTAGATACTGTGTACATTCTGTATATATCTGTGAGATACTGTTAGATACGGTGTACATTCTGTATATATCTGTGAGATACTGTTAGTTACTGTGTACATTCTGTATATATCTGTGAGATACTGTTAGATACGGTGTATATTCTGTATATATCTGTGAGATACTTTTAGATACTGTGTACATTCTGTATATATCTGTGAGATACTTTTAGATACTGTGTACATTCTGTATATATCTGTGAGATACTTTTAGATACTGTGTACATTCTGTATATATCTGTGAGATACTTTTAGATACTGTGTACATTCTGTATATATCTGTGAGATATTTTAGGATACGGTGTACATTCTGTATATATCTGTGAGATACTTTTAGATACTGTGTACATTCTGTATATATCTGTGAGATACATTTAGATACTGTATACATTCTGTATATATCTGTGAGATACATTTAGATACTGTGTACATTCTGTATATATCTGTGAGATACTTTTAGATACTGTGTACATTCTGTATATATCTGTGAGATACTTTTAGATACTGTGTACATTCTGTATATATCTGTGAGATACTGTTAGATACTGTGTACATTCTGTATATATCTGTGAGATACTTTTAGATACTGTGTACATTCTGTATATATCTGTGAGATACTGTTAGATACTGTGTACATTCTGTATATATCTGTGAGATACTTTTAGATACTGTGTACATTCTGTATATATCTGTCAGATACATTTAGATACTGTGTACATTCTGTATATATCTGTGATATACTTTTAGATACTGTGTACATTCTGTATATATCTGCGAGATACTTTTAGATACTGTGTACATTCTGTATATATCTGCGAGATACTTTTAGATACTGTATACATTCGGTATATATCTGTGAGATACTTTTGGATACTGTGTACATTCTGTATATATCTGTGAGATACTTTTGGATACGGTGTATATTCTGTATATATCTGTGAGATACTTTTAAATACTGTGTACATTCTGTATATATCTGTGAGATACTTTTAGATACTGTGTACATTCTGTATATATCTGTGAGATACTTTTAGATACTGTGTACATTCTGTATATATCTGTCAGATACATTTAGATACTGTGTACATTCTGTATATATCTGTGATATACTTTTAGATACTGTGTACATTCTGTATATATCTGCGAGATACTTTTAGATACTGTGTACATTCTGTATATATCTGTGAGATACTTTTAGATACTGTATACATTCGGTATATATCTGTGAGATACTTTTGGATACTGTGTACATTCTGTATATATCTGTGAGATACTTTTGGATACGGTGTATATTCTGTATATATCTGTGAGATACTTTTGGATACTGTGTACATTCTGTATATATCTGTCAGATACATTTAGATACTGTGTACATTCTGTATATATCTGTGATATACTTTTAGATACTGTGTACATTCTGTATATATCTGCGAGATACTTTTAGATACTGTGTACATTCTGTATATATCTGTGAGATACTTTTAGATACTGTATACATTCTGTATATATCTGTGAGATACTTTTAGATACTGTGTACATTCTGTATATATCTGTGACATACTTTTAGATACTGTGTACATTCTGTATATATCTGTGACATACTGTTAGATACTGTATACATTCTGTATATATCTGTGAGATACTTTTGGATACGGTGTATATTCTGTATATATCTGTGAGATACTTTTAAATACTGTGTACATTCTGTATATATCTGTGAGATACTTTTAGATACTGTGTACATTCTGTATATATCTGTGAGATACTTTTAGATACTGTGTACATTCTGTATATATCTGTCAGATACATTTAGATACTGTGTACATTCTGTATATATCTGTGATATACTTTTAGATACTGTGTACATTCTGTATATATCTGCGAGATACTTTTAGATACTGTGTACATTCTGTATATATCTGTGAGATACTTTTAGATACTGTATACATTCGGTATATATCTGTGAGATACTTTTGGATACTGTGTACATTCTGTATATATCTGTGAGATACTTTTGGATACGGTGTATATTCTGTATATATCTGTGAGATACTTTTAAATACTGTGTACATTCTGTATATATCTGTGAGATACTTTTAGATACTGTGTACATTCTGTATATATCTGTGACATACTTTTAGATACTGTGTACATTCTGTATATATCTGTGACATACTGTTAGATACTGTATACATTCTGTATATATCTGTGAGATACTTTTAGATTCTGTGTACATTCTGTATATATCTGTGAGATACTGTTAGATACGGTGTATATTCTGTATATATCTGTGAGATACTTTTAGATACTGTGTACATTCTGTATATATCTGTGAGATACTTTTAGATACTGTGTACATTCTGTATATATCTGTGAGATATTTTAGGATACGGTGTACATTCTGTATATATCTGTGAGATACTTTTAGATACTGTGTACATTCTGTATATATCTGTGAGATACATTTAGATACTGTATACATTCTGTATATATCTGTGAGATACATTTAGATACTGTGTACATTCTGTATATATCTGTGAGATACTTTTAGATACTGTGTACATTCTGTATATATCTGTGAGATACTTTTAGATACTGTGTACATTCTGTATATATCTGTGAGATACTGTTAGATACTGTGTACATTCTGTATATATCTGTGAGATACTTTTAGATACTGTGTACATTCTGTATATATCTGTGAGATACTGTTAGATACTGTGTACATTCTGTATATATCTGTGAGATACTTTTAGATACTGTGTACATTCTGTATATATCTGTCAGATACATTTAGATACTGTGTACATTCTGTATATATCTGTGATATACTTTTAGATACTGTGTACATTCTGTATATATCTGCGAGATACTTTTAGATACTGTGTACATTCTGTATATATCTGCGAGATACTTTTAGATACTGTATACATTCGGTATATATCTGTGAGATACTTTTGGATACTGTGTACATTCTGTATATATCTGTGAGATACTTTTGGATACGGTGTATATTCTGTATATATCTGTGAGATACTTTTAAATACTGTGTACATTCTGTATATATCTGTGAGATACTTTTAGATACTGTGTACATTCTGTATATATCTGTGAGATACTTTTAGATACTGTGTACATTCTGTATATATCTGTCAGATACATTTAGATACTGTGTACATTCTGTATATATCTGTGATATACTTTTAGATACTGTGTACATTCTGTATATATCTGCGAGATACTTTTAGATACTGTGTACATTCTGTATATATCTGTGAGATACTTTTAGATACTGTATACATTCGGTATATATCTGTGAGATACTTTTGGATACTGTGTACATTCTGTATATATCTGTGAGATACTTTTGGATACGGTGTATATTCTGTATATATCTGTGAGATACTTTTAAATACTGTGTACATTCTGTATATATCTGTGAGATACTTTTAGATACTGTGTACATTCTGTATATATCTGTGACATACTTTTAGATACTGTGTACATTCTGTATATATCTGTGACATACTGTTAGATACTGTATACATTCTGTATATATCTGTGAGATACTTTTAGATTCTGTGTACATTCTGTATATATCTGTGAGATACTGTTAGATACGGTGTATATTCTGTATATATCTGTGAGATACTTTTAGATAATGTGTACATTCTGTATATATCTGTAAGATACTTTTTTACATTTTGTGTGATTGTAGGGATCCCTCGAGAGAAATCATCTCCAAGTGTATTAGTTTGTGAAGTGTCTGTGGGGAGCGAGTGTGAACTCCTAAGCGATGGATAAGTCTGCAGGACTCCGGGTGCAAAGGTTTCGTTTGAGACTTTCTACTGTGAGAGAACTCTAGCGCCTCCATGTGTCTCTGATAAGCCAGTAAAATGGGATGTGGACTTTTTTTTGTTTTTTTATTTCTACAGACGTTAGCAAATATTTTCTGTAAAATATAGACTTCCTGAGGGCACTTTCGCATTCTGTGGTACAGGGTAACATCAGCACAATGGTTCAACACACACAACACACACACACACGCACACACACTAGGGTTGCCACCTTTTCTTTAAAAAAAATACCGGCCATGGCATTCCCTCCACAGGCTTAATATTGGACAGAAGCCAATTTTTTACCGGCCTGCCGGTAAAATACCAGGTGGGTGGCAACGTAACACACACACAACACACACATGCGCACACACACACAACACACACATGTGCACACACAGACACACACACACACACACGCACACACACACACACACTGCAGGGTTACACGCACACACACACACACGCCAGGGTTACACACACACACACATACTACTGGGTTACACACACACACTATAGGATTACACACACACACACACACACACCAGGGTTGCACACACACTCATACATGCACACACACACTACAGGGTTACACACAGACACACACACACTACAGGGATACACACACACACTACAGGGTTACACACACACGCACTTAAGGGTTACACACACACACACATACTACAGGGTTATACACACACACACACACACACACTACAGGGTTACACACACACACATGCACACACTACAGGGTTATACACATACACACTACAGGGTTACACACACACAGAAACACACACACACTACAGAGTCACACACACACTACAGGGTTACACACACACATGCGCACACACACACACTACAGGGTTATACACACACACTACAGAGTTACACACACACACACACACATATACACACTACAGGGTTATACACACACACTACAGTGTTACACACACACACACACACACACACACACACTACAGGGTTACACACACACACACACACACACACACTACAGGGTTACACACACACACACACACACACACACACACACACACACTACAGATTTACACACACACACACCACACACAGACATTACAGGGTTACACACACACACACACACACTACAGGGTTACACACACACAAACTACAGGGTTACACACACACGCACACACACACACACAAACACACTGCAGGGTTACACACACACTACAGGGTTACACACACACACTACAGGGTTACACACACACACTACAGGGTTATACACGCACGCACACAAACACAGACACACGCACACTGCAGGGTTACACACACACTACAGGTTTACTCATACACACACACACACACACACTACAGGGTTACACACACAGGCACACAAACACACACACACGCACACTGCAGGGTTACACACACACTACGGGGTTACACACGCACACACTACAGGGTTACACACACACGCACACAAACACACACACGCACACTGCAGGGTTACACACACACACTACAGGGTTACACACACACACACTGCAGGGTTCCACTGATCCTTGTGCAGACCTACAGAATGCACAGAGGACCCTGATCGGAAGGGGTGTGTGGGCACATCACTAGGCTTTCCTGCCCTGATTAAGTTACCAGGGGGTATCATTAGGAAGGGTTAGTATTAATGAATAATGCAGGTCTGGTCAGCCTATAGAAGATCCTTATTGCAAGGCTGCATCGGAATCATTGTGGTCCAAGAACAGGAAAGGCAACACGTGGCTCTTCAGGTGCCATCCTCTGTCTGGAGAACCAGATATTGGCCACCCCTGCTCTTGGGTTACAGTGGTGCCCGTGTACTTGAGGGTACTTACATGAGATGTATACCAGGAAAATATCTGGTCTGATTTGGGATATTTTATTTCACTGAATATTAACCCCTTCAGTGACAGCAGCATGTGCAACACATTGCTTTGCAATGTGTTGTGTACCTCTCCAGCACTCAGAGGGTTAACACCTTAAGACGCAGAGGGGTGTACAATGTATATGTGTGCACAGACATATGAATCCAGCATTAACCCTTTCAGTGGAAGAGGGATATGCAAAATGATGCTCAACACTGCACTGCACACCTGTCTCACACGCAAAGGGTTAACAAGGGTGCCCGCATTCTTCTCTTGCCCCAGTGCCCTGGTCACACCTTGCTCTGGTCTTTCCTCCTCACCCCTGCGTGCCTTCCCTCCCATCAGCTGCAGAAATAAATAAGAGATGGGGAGGTTGTGCTGAGCAGGGAAGGGAAGACTAGCTGGTGAGTCATGAGCGAGGGTGAGTCATGCTGGGTGGGCACTGACAGACTGCAATACTGCAGGAGGCAACAGAGAACGGCCAGGAACAGCACCCAGGAGGCCTGGGCTTACCTCTAGTACCAGGTATTAATACTACCCACAGTACCTGGGCTTACCTCTAGTACCAGGCATTAATACTACCCACAGTACCTGGGATTACCTCTAGTACCAGGTATTAATACTACCCACAGTACCTGGGATTACCTCTAGTACCAGGTATTAATACTACCCACAGTACCTGGGCTTACCTCTAGTACCAGGTATTAATACTACCCACAGTACCTGGGCTTACCTCTAGTACCAGGTATTAATACTACCCACAGTACCTGGTCTTACCTCTAGTATCAGGTATTAATACTACCCACAGTACCTGGGATTACCTCTAGTACCAGGTATTAATACTACCCACAGTACCTGGGATTACCTCTAGTACCAGGTATTAATACTACCCACAGTACCTGGGATTACCTCTAGTACCAGGTATTAATACTACCCACAGTACCTGGGATTACCTCTAGTACCAGGTATTAATACTACCCACAGTACCTGGGATTACCTCTAGTACCAGGTATTAATACTACCCACAGTACCTGGGCTTACCTCTAGTACCAGGTATTAATACTACCCACAGTACCTGGGATTACCTCTAGTATCAGGTATTAATACTACCCACAGTACCTGGGATTACCTCTAGTACCAGGTATTAATACTACCCACAGTACCTGGGATTACCTCTAGTACCAGGTATTAATACTACCCACAGTACCTGGGATTACCTCTAGTACCAGGTATTAATACTACCCACAGTTCCTGGGATTACCTCTAGTACCAGGTATTAATACTACCCACAGTACCTGGGCTTACCTCTAGTACCAGGTAGTAATTCTACCCACAGTACCTGGGATTACCTCTAGTGCCTGGTATTAATACTACCCACAGTACCTGGGATTACCTCTAGTACCAGGTATTAATACTACCCACAGTACCTGGGATTACCTCCAGTTCCAGGTATTAATACTACCCACAGTACCTGGGATTACCTCTAGTACCAGGTATTAATACTACCCACAGTACCTGGGATTACCTCTAGTACCAGGTATTAATACTACCCACAGTTCCTGGGATTACCTCCAGTTCCAGGTATTAATACTACCCACAGTACCTGGGATTACCTCTAGTACCAGGTATTAATACTACCCACAGTGCCTGGGATTACCTCTAGTACCAGGTATTAATACTACCCACAGTACCTGGTTTACCTCTAGTACCAGGTATTAATACTACCCACAGTACCTGGGCTTACCTCTAGTACCAGGTATTAATACTACCCACAGTTCCTGGGATTACCTCTAGTACCAGGTATTAATACTACCCACAGTACCTGGGCTTACCTCTAGTACCAGGTATTAATACTACCCACAGTTCCTGGGATTACCTCCAGTTCCAGGTATTAATACTACCCACAGTACCTGGGATTACCTCTAGTACCAGGTATTAATACTACCCACAGTACCTGGGTTTACCTCTAGTACCAGGTATTAATACTACCCACAGTACCTGGGTTTACCTCTAGTACCAGGTATTAATACTACCCACAGTACCTGGGCTTACCTCTAGTACCAGGTATTAATACTACCCACAGTTCCTGGGATTACCTCCAGTTCCAGGTATTAATACTACCCACAGTACCTGGGATTACCTCTAGTACCAGGTATTAATACTACCCACAGTACCTGGGTTTACCTCTAGTATCAGGTATTAATACTACCCACAGTACCTGGGCTAACCTCTAGTACCAGGTATTAATACTACCCACAGTATCTGGTATTACCTCCAGTACCAGGTATTAATACTACCCACAATACCTGGGCTTGCCTCTAGTACCAGGTATTAATACTACCCACAGTACCTGGGTTTACCTCTAGTACCAGGTATTAATACTACCCACAGTACCTGGGCTAACCTCTAGTACCAGGTATTAATACTACCCACAGTACCTGGGCTTATCTTTAGTACCAGGTGTTAATACTACCCACACTACCTGGGTTTACCTCTAGTGCCAGGTATTAATACTACCCACAGTACCTGGGATTACCTCTAGTATCAGGTATTAATACTACCCACAGTACCTGGGTTTACCTCTAGTATCAGGTATTAATACTACCCACAGTACCTGGGCTTACCTCTAGTGCCAGGTATTAATACTACCCACAGTACCTGGGATTACCTCTAGTACCAGGTATTAATACTACCCACAGTACCTGGGCTTACCTCTAGTACCAGGTATTAATACTGCCCACAGTACCTGGGTTTACCTCTAGTACCAGGTATTAATACTGCCCACAGTACCTGGGATTACCTCTAGTACCAGGTATTAATACTGCCCACAGTACCTGGGATTACCTCTAGTGTCAGGTATTAATACTACCCACAGTACCTGGGTTTACCTCTACTGCCAGGTATTAATACTACCCACAGTACCTGGGTTTACCTCTAGTACCAGGTATTAATACTACCCACAGTACCTGGACTTACCTCTAGTAGCAGGTATTAATAGTACCCACAGTACCTGGGCTTACCTCTAGTGCCAGGTATTAATACTACGCACAGTACCTGGGATTACCTCTAGTAGCAGATATTAATTCTACCCACAGTACCTGCGTTTACCTCTAGTACCAGGTATTAATACTACCCACAGTACCTGGGATTACCTCTAGTACCAGATATTAATACTACCCACAGTACCTGGGATTACCTCTAGTGCCTGGTATTAATACTGCCCACAGTACCTGGGACTAACTCTAGTATCAGGTATTAATTCTACCCACAGTACCTGGGATTACCTCTAGTACCAGGTGTTAATACTAACCACAGTGTCTGGGATTACCTCTAGTACCAGGTATTAATACTACCCACAGTACCTGGGATTACCTTTAGTACCAGGTGTTAATACTACCCACAGTACCTGGGATTACATCTACTACCAGGTGTTAATACTGCCCACAATACCTGGGATTACCTCCAGTACCAGGTATTAATACTACCCACAGTACCTGGGTTTACCTCTAGTACCAGGTATTAATACTACCCACAGTACCTGGGATTACCTCTAGTACCAGGTGTTAATACTGCCCACAATACCTGGGATTACATCTAGTACCAGGTATTAATACTACCCACAGTGCCTGGGATTACCTCTAGTACCAGGTATTAATACTACCCACAGTACCTGGGATTACCTCTAGTACCAGGTGTTAATACCGCCCACAGTACCTGGGTTTACCTCTAGTACCAGGTATTAATACTACCCACAGTATCTGGGATTACCTCCAGTACCAGGTATTAATACTACCCACAGTACCTGGGATTACCTCCAGTACCAGGTATTAATACTACCCACAGTGCCTGGGATTACCTCTAGTACCAGGTATTAATACTACCCACAGTACCTGGGATTACCTCTAGTACCAGGTGTTAATACCGCCCACAGTACCTGGGTTTACCTCTAGTACCAGGTATTAATACTACCCACAGTATCTGGGATTACCTCCAGTACCAGGTATTAATACTACCCACAGTACCTGGGATTACCTCCAGTACCAGGTATTAATACTACCCACAGTATCTGGGTTTACCTCTAGTACCAGGTGTTAATACTGCCAACAGTACCTGGGTTTACCTCTAGTACCAGGTATTAATACTACCCACAGTTCCTGGGATTACCTCCAGTACCAGGTATTAATAATACCCACAGTACCTGGGAGTACCTCCAGTACCAGGTATTAATACTACCCACGGTACCTGGGCTTACCTCTAGTAGCAGGTGTTAATACTACCCACAGTACCTGGGATTACCTCTAGTACCAGGTATTAATACTACCCACAGTACCTGGGAGTACCTCTAGTACCAGGTATTAATACTACCCACAGTACCTGGGATTACCTCTAGTACCAGGTATAATACTACCCACGGTACCTGGACTTACCTCTAGTACCAGGTATTAATACTACCCACGGTACCTGGGTTTACCTCCAGTACCAGGTATTAATACTACCAACTGTTCCTGGGTTTACCTCTAGTCCCAGGTATTAAAACTGCCCACGGTACCTGGGTTTACCTCCAGTACCAGGTATTAATACTACCAACTGTACCTGGGATTACCGCCAGTACCAGGTATTAATACTACCCACAGTACCTGGGATTACCTCTAGTACCAGGTATTAATACTACCCATAGTACCTGGGATTACCTCTAGTGCCAGGTATTAATACTACCCACAGTACCTGGGATTAACTCTAGTACCAGGTATTAATACTACCCACAGTACCAGGGATTACCTCTAGTATCAGGTATTAATACTACCCACAGAACCTGGGCTTACCTCTAGTACCAGGTATTAATACTACCCGCAGTACCTGGGTTTACCTCTAGTACCAGGAATTAATACTACCCACAGTACCTGGGATTACCTCTAGTACCAGGTATTAATACTACCCACAGTACCTGGGCTTACCTCTAGTACCAGGTATTAATACTACCCACAGTACCTGGAATTACCTGTAGTACCAGGTATTAATACTACCCACAGTACCTTGGCTTACCTCTAGTGCCTGGTATTAATACTACCCACAGTACCTGGGATTACCTCTAGTGCCAGGTATTAATACTATCCACAGTACCTGGGATTACCTCCAGTACCAGATATTAATACTACGCACGGTACCTGGATTTACCTCTAGTGCCAGGTATTAATACTACCCACAGTATCTGGGATTACCTCCAGTACCAGGTATTAATACTACCCACAGTACCTGGGAGTACCTCTAGTACCAGGTATTAATACTACCCACAGTACCTGGGAGTACCTCTAGTACCAGGTATTAATACTACCCACAGTACCTGGGATTACCTCTAGTACCAGGTATTAATACTACCCACAGTACCTGGGATTACCTCTAGTACCAGGTATAATACTACCCACAGTACCTGGGTTTACTTCTAGTACCAGGTATTAATACTACCAACAGTACCTGGGATTACCTCTAGTACCAGGTATTACTACTACCCACAGTACCTGGGATTACCTCCAGTACCAGGTATTAATACTACCCACAGTACCTGGGAGTACCTCTAGTACCAGGTATTAATACTACTCACAGTACCTGGGATTACCGCCAGTACCAGGTATTAATACTACCCACAGTACCTGGGATTACCTCTAGTACCAGGTATTAATACTACCCATAGTACCTGGGATTACCTCTAGTGCCAGGTATTAATACTACCCACAGTACCTGGGATTACCTCTAGTACCAGGTATTAATACTACCCACAGTACCAGGGATTACCTCTAGTATCAGGTATTAATACTACCCACAGTACCTGGGCTTACCTCTAGTACCAGGTATTAATACTACCCGCAGTACCTGGGTTTACCTCTAGTACCAGGAATTAATACTACCCACAGTACCTGGGATTACCTCTAGTACCAGGTATTAATACTACCCACAGTACCTGGGCTTACCTCTAGTACCAGGTATTAATACTACCCACAGTACCTGGAATTACCTGTAGTACCAGGTATTAATACTACCCACAGTACCTTGGCTTACCTCTAGTGCCTGGTATTAATACTACCCACAGTACCTGGGATTACCTCTAGTGCCAGGTATTATTACTATCCACAGTACCTGGGATTACCTCCAGTACCAGATATTAATACTACGCACGGTACCTGGATTTACCTCTAGTGCCAGGTATTAATACTACCCACAGTATCTGGGATTACCTCCAGTACCAGGTATTAATACTACCCACAGTACCTGGGAGTACCTCTAGTACCAGGTATTAATACTACCCACAGTACCTGGGAGTACCTCTAGTACCAGGTATTAATACTACCCACAGTACCTGGGATTACCTCTAGTACCAGGTATTAATACTACCCACAGTACCTGGGATTACCTCTAGTACCAGGTATTAATACTACCCACAGTACCTGGGAGTACCTCTAGTACCAGGTATTAATACTACCCACAGTACCTGGGATTACCTCTAGTACCAGGTATTAATACTACCCACAGTACCTGGGATTACCTCCAGTACCAGGTATTAATACTACCCACAGTACCTGGGATTACCTCTAGTACCAGGTATTAATACTGCCCACAGAACCTGGGATTACCTCTAGTACCAGGTATTAATACTACCCACAGTACCTGGGCTTACCTCTAGTACCAGGTATTAATACTGCCCACAGAACCTGGGATTACCTCTAGTACCAGGTATTAATACTACCCACAGTACCTGGGATTACCTCCAGTACCAGATATTAATACTACGCACGGTACCTGGACTTACCTCTAGTGCCAGGTATTAATACTACCCACAGTACCTGGGATTACCTCCAGTACCAGGTATTAATACTACCCACAGTACCTGGGAGTACCTCTAGTACCAGGTATTAATACTACCCACAGTACCTGGGATTACCTCTAGTACCAGGTATTAATACTACCCACAGTACCTGGGATTACCTCTAGTACCAGGTGTTAATACTGCCCACAATACCTGGGATTACCTCTAGTACCAGGTATAATACTACCCACATTACCTGGGATTACCTCTAGTACCAGGTACTAATACTACCCACAGTACCTGGGTTTACCTCTAGTAACAGGTGTTAATACTGCCCACAATACCTGGGATTACCTCTAGTACCAGGTATTAATACTACCCACAGTACCTGGATTACCTCTAGTACCATGTATTAATACTACCCACAGTACCTGGGATTACCTCTAGTACCAGGTATTAATACTACCCACAGTACCTGGGATTACCTCTAGTACCAGGTGTTAATACCGCCCACAGTACCTGGGTTTACCTCTAGTACCAGGTATTAATACTACCCACAGTACCTGGGATTACCTCTAGTACCAGGTATTAATACTACCCACAGTACCTGGGATTACCTCTAGTACCAGGTATTAATACTACCCACAGTACCAGGGCTTACCTCTAGTACCAGGTATTAATACTACCCACAGTACCTGGGCTTACCTCTAGTACCAGGTATTAATACTACCCACAGTACCAGGGCTTACCTCTAGTACCAGGTATTAATACTACCCACAGTACCTGGGCTTACCTCTAGTACCAGGTATTAATACTACCCACAGTATCTGGGATTACCTCCAGTACCAGGTATTAATACTACCCACAGTATCTGGGATTACCTCCAGTACCAGGTATTAATACTACCCACAGTACCTGGGAGTACCTCTAGTACCAGGTATTAATACTACTCACATTACCTGGGATTACCGCCAGTACCAGGTATTAATACTACTCACATTACCTGGGATTACCGCCAGTACCAGGTATTAATACTACCCACAGTACCTGGGATTACCGCCAGTACCAGGTATTAATACTACCCACAGTACCTGGGATTACCTCTAGTACCAGGTATTAATACTACCCACAGTACCTGGGATTACCTCTAGTACCAGGTATTAATACTACCCACAGTACCTGGGATTACCTCTAGTACCAGGTATTAATACTACCCACAGTACCTGGGATTACCTCTAGTACCAGGTGTTAATACTACCCACAGTACCTGGGTTTACCTCTAGTACCAGGTGTTAATACTACCCGCAGTACCTGGGTTTACCTCTAGTACCAGGAATTAATACTACCCACAGTACCTGGGATTACTCTAGTACCAGGTATTAATACTACCCACAGTACCTGGAATTACCTGTAGTACCAGGTATTAATACTATCCACAGTACCTTGGCTTACCTCTAGTGCCTGGTATTAATACTACCCACAGTACCTGGGATTACCTCCAGTACCAGGTATTAATACTACCCACGGTACCTGGATTTACCTCTAGTACCAGGTATTAATACTACCCACGGTACCTGGGTTTACCTCCAGTACCAGGTATTAATACTACCAACTGTTCCTGGGTTTACCTCTAGTCCCAGGTATTAAAACTGCCCACGGTACCTGGGTTTACCTCCAGTACCAGGTATTAATACTACCAACTGTACCTGGGTTTACCTCTAGTCCCAGGTATTAATACTACCCACAGTACCTGGGATTACCTCTAGTACAAGGTGTTAATACTGCCCACAGTACCTGGGATTACCTCTAGTACCAGGTATTAATACTACCCACAGTACCTGGGATTACCTCTAGTATCAGGTATTAATACTAACCACAGTACCTGGGTTTACCTCTAGTACCAGGTATTAATACTACCCACAGAACCTGGGATTACCTCTAGTACCAGGTGTTAATACTGCCCACAGTACCTGGGATTACCTCTAGTACCAGGTATTAATACTACCCACAGTACCTGGGATTACCTCTAGTACCAGGTATTAATACTACCCACAGTACCTGGGTTTACCTCTAGTACCTGGTATTAATACTACCCACAGAACCTGGGATTACCTCTAGTACCAGGTATTAATACTACCCGCAGTACCTGGGTTTACCTCTAGTAACAGGTATTAATACTACCCACAGTACCTGGGATTACCTCTAGTACCAGGTGTTAATACCGCCCACAGTACCTGGGTTTACCTCTAGTACCAGGTGTTAATACTGCCCACAGTACCTGGGATTACCTCTAGTACCAGGTATTAATACTACCACAGTACCTGGGATTACCTCTGGTACCAGGTGTTAATACTGCCCACAGTACCTGGGATTACCTCTGGTACCAGGTGTTAATACTGCCCACAGTACCTGGGTTTACCTCTAGTACCAGGTATTAATACTACCCACACAACCTGGGATTACCTCTAGTACCAGGTATTAATACTACCACAGTACCTGGGATTACCTCTAGTACCAGGTATTAATACTACCCACAGTACCTGGGCTTACCTCTAGTACCAGGTATTAATACTACCCACAGAACATGGGATTACATCTAGCACCAGGTATTAATAATACCCACAGTACCTGGGATTACCTCTAGTACAAGGTATTAATACTACCCACAGTACCTGGGCTTACCTCTAGTACCAGGTATAATACTACCCACAGTACCTGGGATTACCTCTAGTAACTGGTATTAATACTACCAACAGTACCTAGGTTTACCTCTAGTACCAGGTGTTAATACTAGCTACAGTACCTGGATTACCTCTAGTACTGGGTATTAATACACACAGAACCTGAGCTTACTCTAGTTTTGTGTATTAATGCTCACAGTACCTGTACTCACTTATAGTGCTGGGTATTAATACACACAGTACCTGGACTTACCTCTAGTGCTGGGTATTAATGCTCACAGTACCTGTACTCACTTCTAGTGCTGGGTATTAATGCTCACAGTACCTGGGTTTACCTCTAGTACTGGGTATTAATGCCTACAGTACATGTGCTTACCTCTAGTACTGGGTATTAATGCTCACATTATTTGTGCTTACCTCTAGTACTGGGAATTAATGCTCACATTACCTGTGCTTACCTCTAGTACTGAGTATTAATACATACAGTACCTGGGCTTACTTCTAGTACTGAGTATTAATACTCATAGTACCCGGGCTTTCCTCTAGTGTCTGGTGTTAAAACTTGCAGTACCTGTGCTTACATCTAGTGCTGGGTATTAATACTCACAGTACCTGGGCTTAACTCTAGTGCCTGGTATTAATACTTGCAGTACCTGTGCTTACCTCTAGTGCTGGGTATTAATACTCACAGTACCTGGGCTTACCTCTAGTACTAAGTATTAATACTCACAGTACATGGGCTTAACTCTAGTGCCTGGTATTAATACTTGCAGTACCTGTGCTTACCTCTAGTGCTGGGTATTAATACTCACAGTACCTGGGCTTACCTCTAGTACTAAGTATTAATACTCACAGTACATGGGCTTACCTCTAGTGCCTGGTATTAATACTTACAGTACCTGGGCTTACCTCTAGTGCTGGGTATTAATACTCACAGTACCTGGGTTTACCACTAGTGCTGGGTATTAATACTCACAGTACATGGGCTTACCTCTAGTGCTGGGTATTAAACTCACAGTACCTGGGCTTACCTATAGTGCCATGAATTAATGCTCACAGTACCTGGGCTTACCTCTAGTGCTGTGTATTGATATTCACTGAAACTGGGCTTACCTCTAAAAATAGGTATTAATGCACAAAGTACCTGGGCTTACCTCTAGTACTGGGTATTAATTATAACAGTACCTGGGCTTATCTCTAGTAATGGGTATTAATGCTCACAGTATCTGGGATTACTTCTAGTTCCTAGTATTAATGCACAGAGTACCTGGGCTTACATCTAGTACTGGTATTAATACTCACAGTACCTGTGCTTATCTCTAGTGCCTGGTATTAATAGTCAGAGTACCTGGTCTTTCCTCTAGTACTGGGTATTAACAGTCACAGTACCTGGACTTACCTCTAGTGCTGGGTATTAATACTCACAGTACCTGGACTTACCTCTAGTGCTGGGTATTAATACTCACAGTACCTGGGCTTACCTCTAATATTTGGGTATTAATACTCACAGTACCTGGGCTTACCTCTAGTACTGGATGTTAATAGTCTCAGTACCTTGACTCACCTATAGTGCCTGGTGAATGCTTATAGTACTTGGCTTCTAGTACTGAGTATTAATACAAACAGTACCTGGGCTTTCCTCTAGTGCTTGGTATTAATACACACAGTACCTGGGCTTTCCTCTAGTGCTTGGTATTAATACACACAGTACCTGGGCTTTCCTCTAGTGTTTGTTATTAATACACACAGTACCTGGGCTTAACTCTAGTACTGGATATTAATACATACACTACCTGGGCTTACCGCTGGTACTGGGTATTTATACACAAACTACTGAAGCATACCTCAAGTACTGGTTATTAATACACAAAGTAACTGAGCTTACCTGTAGTAATGTGTATTAATGCTCACAGTACCTGGGCTTACCTCTAGTACTGGGAATTAATACAAACACACTACCTGGGCTTACCTCTAGTGCCTGGTATTAATAGTCACAGTACCTGGACTTACCTCTAGTGCTGGGTATTAATGCTCACAATACCTGGACTTATCTCTAGTGCTGGGTATTAATGCTCACAATACCTGGACTTACCTCTAGTGCTGGGTATTAATGCTCACAATACCTGGACTTACCTCTAGTGCCAGGTATTAATAGTAACAGTACCTGGACTTACCTCTAGTACTGGGTATTAATAGTCACACTACCTGGACTTACCTCTAGTGCCAGGTGTTAATAGTAACAGTAACTGGACTTACCTCTAGTACTGGGTATTAATAGTCACAATACCTGGACTTACCTCTAGTACTGGGTATTAATAGTCACAATACCTGGACTTACCTCTAGTGCTGGGTATTAATGCTCATAATACCTGGACTTACCTCTAGTGCTGGGTATTAATGCTCATAATACCTGGACTTACCTCTAGTGCTGGGTATTAATAGTCACAATACCTGGACTTACCTCTAGTGCTGGGTATTAATGCTCACAATACCTGGACTTACCTCTAGTACTGGGTATTAATAGTCACAATACCTGGACTTACCTCTAGTGCTGGGTATTAATGCTCACAATACCTGGACTTACCTCTAGTACTGGGTATTAATAGTCACACTACCTGGACTTACCTCTAGTGCCGGGTGTTAATAGTAACAGTAACTGGACTTACCTCTAGTACTGGGTATTAATAGTCACAATACCTGGACTTACCTCTAGTACTGGGTATTAATAGTCACACTACCTGGACTTACCTCTAGTACTGGGTATTAATAGTCACAGTACCTGGACTTACCTCTAGTACTGGGTATTAATAGTCACAATACCTGGACTTACCTCTAGTACTGGGTATTAATAGTCACACTACCTGGACTTACCTCTAGTACTGGGTATTAATAGTCACATTACCTGGACTTACCTCTAGTGCTGGGTATTAATAGTCACAGTACCTGGACTTACCTCTAGTGCTGGGTATTAATAGTCACAATACCTGGACTTACCTCTAGTACTGGGTATTAATAGTTACAATACCTGGACTTATCTCTAGTGCTGGGTATTAATAGTCACACTACCTGGACTTACCTCTAGTGTCGGGTATTAATAGTAACAGTAACTGGACTTACCTCTAGTACTGGGTATTAATAGTCACAATACTTGGATTTACCTTTAGTACTGGGTATTAATAGTCACAACACGTGGACTTACCTCTAGTGCTGGATATTAATAGTCACAGTACCTGGACTTACCTCTAGTGCTGGGTATTAATAGTCACAATATTTGGACTTACCTCTAGTACTGGGTATTAATAGTCACAATACGTGGACTTACCTCTAGTGCTGGGTATTAATAGTCACAATACCTGGACTTATCTCTAGTGCTGGGTATTAATAGTCACAATACCTGGACTTATCTCTAGTGCTGGGTATTAATAGTCACATTACCTGGACTTACCTCTAGTGCTGGGTATTAATAGTCACAGTACCTGGACTTACCTCTAGTGCTGGGTATTAATAGTCACAATACCTGGACTTACCTCTAGTACTGGGTATTAATAGTTACAATACCTGGACTTATCTCTAGTGCTGGGTATTAATAGTCACACTACCTGGACTTACCTCTAGTGTCGGGTATTAATAGTAACAGTAACTGGACTTACCTCTAGTACTGGGTATTAATAGTCACAATACTTGGATTTACCTCTAGTACTGGGTATTAATAGTCACAACACGTGGACTTACCTCTAGTGCTGGATATTAATAGTCACAGTACCTGGACTTACCTCTAGTGCTGGGTATTAATAGTCACAATATTTGGACTTACCTCTAGTACTGGGTATTAATAGTCACAATACGTGGACTTACCTCTAGTGCTGGGTATTAATAGTCACAATACCTGGACTTATCTCTAGTGCTGGGTATTAATGCTCACAATACCTGGACTTACCTCTAGTGCTGGGTATTAATGCTCACAATACCTGGACTTACCTCTAGTGCCAGGTATTAATGTAACAGTACCTGGACTTACCTCTAGTACTGGGTATTAATAGTCACACTACCTGGACTTACCTCTAGTGCCAGGTGTTAATAGTAACAGTAACTGGACTTACCTCTAGTACTGGGTATTAATAGTCACAATACCTGGACTTACCTCTAGTACTGGGTATTAATAGTCACAATACCTGGACTTACCTCTAGTGCTGGGTATTAATGCTCACAATACCTGGACTTACATCTAGTGCTGGGTATTAATGCTCACAATACCTGGACTTACCTCTAGTACTGGGTATTAATAGTCACACTACCTGGACTTACCTCTAGTGCCGGGTGTTAATAATAACAGTAACTGGACTTACCTCTAGTACTGGGTATTAATAGTCACAATACCTGGACTTACCTCTAGTACTGGGTATTAATAGTCACACTACCTGGACTTACCTCTAGTACTGGGTATTAATAGTCACAGTACCTGGACTTACCTCTAGTACTGGGTATTAATAGTCACACTACCTGGACTTACCTCTAGTTCTGGGTATTAATAGTCACATTACCTGGACTTACCTCTAGTGCTGGGTATTAATAGTCACAGTACCTGGACTTACCTCTAGTGCTGGGTATTAATAGTCACAATACCTGGACTTACCTCTAGTACTGGGTATTAATAGTCACAATACCTGGACTTATCTCTAGTGCTGGGTATTAATAGTCACACTACCTGGACTTACCTCTAGTGTCGGGTATTAATAGTAACAGTAACTGGACTTACCTCTAGTAATGGGTATTAATAGTCACAATACTTGGATTTACCTCTAGTACTGGGTATTAATAGTCACAACACGTGGACTTACCTCTAGTGCTGGATATTAATAGTCACAGTACCTGGACTTACCTCTAGTGCTGGGTATTAATAGTCACAATATTTGGACTTACCTCTAGTACTGGGTATTAATAGTCACAATACGTGGACTTACCTCTAGTGCTGGGTATTAATAGTCACAATACATGGACTTACCTCTAGTGCTGGGTATTAATACTCACAATACTTGGACTTATCTCTAGTGCTGGATATTAATAGTCACACTACCTGGACTTACCTCTAGTACTGGGTATTAATAGTCACAGTACTGGACTTACCTCTAGTGCCGGGTATTAATAGTCACACTACCTGGACTTACCTCTAGTACTGGGTATTAATAGTAACAGTACCTGGACTTACCTCTAGTACTGAGTATTAATAGTCACAATACCTGGACTTACCTCTAGTGCTGGGTATTAATAGTCACAATACCTGGACTTACCTCTAGTGCTGGGTATTAATAGTCACAATACCTGGACTTACCTCTAGTACTGGGTATTAATAGTCACACTACCTGGACTTACCTCTAGTGCTGGGTATTAATAGTCACAATACTTAGACTTACCTCTAGTGCTGGGTATTAATAGTAACAGTACCTGGACTTACCTCTAGTACTGGGTATTAATAATCACAATACGTGGATTTATCTCTAGTACTGGGTATTAATAGTATCAGTACCTGGACTTACCTCTAGTACTGGGTATTAATAGTAACAGTACCTGGACTTACCTCTAGTACTGGGTATTAATAGTAACAGTACCTGGACTTACCTCTAGTACTGAGTATTAATAGTCACAATACCTGCACTTACCTCTAGTGCTGGGTATTAATAGTCACAATACATGGACTTACCTCTAGTACTGGGTATTAATAGTCACACTACCTGGACTTACCTCTAGTGCTGAGTATTAATAGTCACAATACTTAGACTTACCTCTAGTGCTGGGTATTAATAGTAACAGTAACTGGACTTACCTCTAGTACTGGGTATTAATAATCACAATACGTGGACTTATCTCTAGTACTAGGTATTAATAGTAACAGTACCTGGACTTACCTCTAGTGCTGGGTATTAATAGTAACAGTAACTGGACTTACCTCTAGTACTGGGTATTAATAGTAACAGTACCTGGACTTACCTCTAGTGCTGGGTATTAATAGTCACAATACCTGGACTTACCTCTAGTGCTGGGTATTAATAGTAACAGTACCTGGACTTACCTCTAGTACTGGGTATTAATAGTCACACTACCTGGACTTACCTCTAGTGCTGGGTATTAATAATCACAATACGTGGACTTACCTCTAGTACTGGGTATTAATAGTAACAGTACCTGGACTTACCTCTAGTGCTGGGTATTAATAGTCACAGTACCTGGACTTACCTCTAGTACTGGGTATTAATAGTAACAGTACCTGGACTTACCTCTAGTGCTGGGTATTAATAGTAACAGTATCTGGACTTACCTCTAGTGCTGGGTATTAATAGTCACACTACCTGGACTTACCTCTAGTGCTGGGTATTAATAGTAACAGTACCTGGACTTACCTCTAGTGCTGGGTATTAATAATAACAATACCTGGACTTACCTCTAGTGCTGGGTATTAATAGTCACAATACCTGGACTTACCTCTAGTACTGGGTATTAATAGTCACACTACCTGGACTTACCTCTAGTGCTGGGTATTAATAGTCACAATACCTGGACTTACCACTAGTACTGGGTATTAATAGTCACACTACCTGGACTTACCTCTAGTGCTGGGTATTAATAGTCACAGTACCTGGACTTACCTCTAGTGCTGGGTATTAATAGTCACAATACCTGGACTTACCTCTAGTACTGGGTATTAATAGTCACAATACCTGGACTTACCTCTAGTACTGGATATTAATAGTCACAATACCTGGACTTACCTCTAGTGCTGGATATTAATAGTCACAATACCTGGACTTACCTCTAGTGCTGGGTATTAATAGTCACAATACCTGGACTTACCTCTAGTGCTGGGTATTACTAGTCACAGTACTTGGACTTACCTCTAGTGCTGTGTATTAATAGTCACAATACCTGGACTTACCTCTAGTGCTGGGTATTAATAGTCACACTACCTGGACTGACCTCTAGTGCTGGGTATTAATAGTCACAATACTTGGACTTACCTCTAGTGCTGGGTATTAATAGTCACAATACCTGGACTTACCTCTAGTACTGGGTATTAATAGTCACAATACTTGGACTTACCTCTAGTGCTGGGTATTAATACTCACACTACCTGGACTTACCTCTAGTGCTGGGTATTAATAGTCACAATACTTGGACTTACCTCTAGTGCTGGGTATTAATAGTCACAATACTTGGACTTACCTCTACTACTGGGTATTAATAGTCACAATACTTGGACTTACCTCTAGTGCTGGGTATTAATACTCACACTACCTGGACTTACCTCTAGTGCTGGGTATTAATAGTCACAATACTTGGACTTACCTCTAGTACTAGGTATTAATACTCACACTACCTGGACTTACCTCTAGTACTGGGTATTAATAGTAACAGTAACTGGACTTACCTCTAGTACTGGGTATTAATAGTCACAATACCTGGACTTACCTCTAGTGCTGGGTATTAATACTCACACTACCTGGACTTACCTCTAGTGCCGGGTATTAATAGTCACACTACCTGGACTTACGTCTAGCACTGGGTATTAATAGTCACACTACCTGGACTTACCTCTAGTGCTGGGTATTAATAGTCACATTACCTGGACTTACCTCTAGTGCCGGGTATTAATAGTCACAATACCTGGACTTATCTCTAGTACTGGGTATTAATAGTCACAGTACCTGGACTTACCTCTAGTGCTGGGTATTAATAGTCACAATACCTGGACTTACCTCTAGTGCTGGGTATTAATAGTCACAATACCTGGACTTACCTCTAGTGCTGGGTATTAATAGTCATAATACCTGGACTTACCTCTAGTACTGGGTATTAATAGTCATAATACCTGGACTTACCTCTAGTGCTGGGTATTAATAGTCATAATACCTGGACTTACCTCTAGTACTGGGTATTAATAGTCACACTACCTGGACTTACCTCTAGTGCTGTGTATTAATAGTCACAATACCTGGACTTACCTCTAGTACTGGGTATTAATAGTCACATTACCTGGACTTACCTCTAGTACTGGGTATTAATAGTCACACTACCTGGACTTACCTCTAGTGCTGGGTATTAATAGTCACAATACCTGGACTTACCTCTAGTACTGGGTATTAATAGTCACATTACCTGGACTTACCTCTAGTACTGGGTATTAATAGTCACATTACCTGGACTTACCTCTAGTACTGGGTATTAATAGTCACACTACCTGGACTTACCTCTAGTGCTGGGTATTAATAGTCACAATACCTGGACTTACCTCTAGTACTGGGTATTAATAGTCACATTACCTGGACTTACCTCTAGTACTGGGTATTAATACTCACACTACCTGGACTTACCTCTAGTGCTGGGTATTAATAGTCACAATACTTGGACTTACCTCTAGTACTAGGTATTAATACTCACACTACCTGGACTTACCTCTAGTACTGGGTATTAATAGTAACAGTAACTGGACTTACCTCTAGTACTGGGTATTAATAGTAACAATACCTGGACTTACCTCTAGTACTGGGTATTAATACTCACACTACCTGGACTTACCTCTAGTGCCGGGTATTAATAGTCACACTACCTGGACTTACGTCTAGTACTGGGTATTAATAGTCACACTACCTGGACTTACCTCTAGTGCTGGGTATTAATAGTCACATTACCTGGACTTACCTCTAGTGCCGGGTATTAATAGTCACAATACCTGGACTTATCTCTAGTACTGGGTATTAATAGTCCCAATACTTGGACTTACCTCTAGTGCTGGGTATTAATAGTCACAATACCTGGACTTACCTCTAGTGCTGGGTATTAATAGTCATAATACCTGGACTTACCTCTAGTGCTGGGTATTAATAGTCATAATACCTGGACTTACCTCTAGTACTGGGTATTAATAGTCATAATACCTGGACTTACCTCTAGTGCTGGGTATTAATAGTCATAATACCTGGACTTACCTCTAGTACTGGGTATTAATAGTCACACTACCTGGACTTACCTCTAGTGCTGTGTATTAATAGTCACAATACCTGGACTTACCTCTAGTACTGGGTATTAATAGTCACATTACCTGGACTTACCTCTAGTACTGGGTATTAATAGTCACACTACCTGGACTTACCTCTAGTGCTGGGTATTAATAGTCACAATACCTGGACTTACCTCTAGTACTGGGTATTAATAGTCACATTACCTGGACTTACCTCTAGTACTGGGTATTAATAGTCACATTACCTGGACTTACCTCTAGTACTGGGTATTAATAGTCACACTACCTGGACTTACCTCTAGTGCTGGGTATTAATAGTCACAATACCTGGACTTACCTCTAGTACTGGGTATTAATAGTCACATTACCTGGACTTACCTCTAGTACTGGGTATTAATAGTCACATTACCTGGACTTACCTCTAGTACTGGGTATTAATAGTCACACTACCTGGACTTACCTCTAGTACTGGGTATTAATAGTCACAATACCTGGACTTACCTCTAGTGCTGGGTATTAATAGTCACAATACCTGGACTTACCTCTAGTACTGGGTATTAATAGTAACAATACCTGGACTTACCTCTAGTACTGGGTATTAATAGTCACAATACCTGGACTTACCTCTAGTGCTGGGTATTAATAGTCACAATACTTGGACTTACCTCTAGTGCTGGGTATTAATAGTCACAATACTTGGACTTACCTCTAGTGCTGGGTATTAATAGTCACAATACCTGGACTTACCTCTAGTACTGGGTATTAATGGTAACAATACCTGGACTTACCTCTTGTGCTGGGTATTAATAGTCACAATACCTGGACTTACCTCTAGTGCTGGGTATTAATAGTCACAATACCTGGACTTACCTCTAGTACTGGGTATTAATAGTCACAATACTTGGACTTACCTCTAGTACTGGGTATTAATAGTCACAATACCTGGACTTACCTCTAGTGCTGGGTATTAATAGTCACAATACCTGGACATACCTCTAGTACTGGGTATTAATAGTCACAATACCTGGACTTACCTCTAGTGCTGGGTATTAATAGTCACAATACCTGGACTTACCTCTAGTACTGGGTATTAATAGTCACACTACCTGGACTTACCTCTAGTACTGGGTATTAATAGTCACATTACCTGGACTTACCTCTAGTGCTGGGTATTAATAGTCACAGTACCTGGACTTACCTCTAGTGCTGGGTATTAATAGTCACAATACCTGGACTTACCTCTAGTGCTGGGTATTAATAGTCACAATACTTGGACTTACCTCTAGTGCTGGGTATTAATAGTCACATTACCTGGACTTACCTCTAGTGCTGGGTATTAATAGTCACAATACTTGGACTTACCTCTAGTGCTGGGTATTAATAGTCACATTACCTGGACTTACCTCTAGTACTGGGAATTAATAGTCACACTACCTGGACTTACCTCTAGTGCTGGGTATTAATACTCACACTACCTGGACTTACCTCTAGTGCCGGGTATTAATAGTCACACTACCTGGACTTACGTCTAGTACTGGGTATTAATAGTCACACTACCTGGACTTACCTCTAGTGCTGGGTATTAATAGTCACATTACCTGGACTTACCTCTAGTGCCGGGTATTAATAGTCACAATACCTGGACTTATCTCTAGTACTGGGTATTAATAGTCCCAATACTTGGACTTACCTCTAGTGCTGGGTATTAATAGTCACAATACCTGGACTTACCTCTAGTGCTGGGTATTAATAGTCATAATACCTGGACTTACCTCTAGTGCTGGGTATTAATAGTCATAATACCTGGACTTACCTCTAGTACTGGGTATTAATAGTCATAATACCTGGACTTACCTCTAGTGCTGGGTATTAATAGTCATAATACCTGGACTTACCTCTAGTACTGGGTATTAATAGTCACACTACCTGGACTTACCTCTAGTGCTGTGTATTAATAGTCACAATACCTGGACTTACCTCTAGTACTGGGTATTAATAGTCACATTACCTGGACTTACCTCTAGTACTGGGTATTAATAGTCACACTACCTGGACTTACCTCTAGTGCTGGGTATTAATAGTCACAATACCTGGACTTACCTCTAGTGCTGGGTATTAATAGTCACAATACCTGGACTTACCTCTAGTGCTGGGTATTAATAGTCACATTACCTGGACTTACCTCTAGTGCTGGGTATTAATAGTCACATTACCTGGACTTACCTCTAGTGCTGGGTATTAATAGTCACAATACTTGGACTTACCTCTAGTGCTGGGTATTAATAGTCACATTACCTGGACTTACCTCTAGTGCTGGGTATTAATAGTCACAATACTTGGACTTACCTCTAGTACTGGGTAGTAATAGTCACAATACTTGGACTTACCTCTAGTGCTGGGTATTAATAGTCACAATACTTGGACTTACCTCTAGTACTGGGTAGTAATAGTCACAATACGTGGACTTACCTCTAGTGCTGGGTATTAATAGTCACAATACTTGGACTTACCTCTAGTGCTGGGTATTAATAATCACAATACCTGGACTTACCTCTAGTGCTGGGTATTAATGCTCATAATACCTGGACTTACCTCTAGTACTGGGTATTAATGCTCATAATACCTGGACTTACCTCTAGTGCTGGGTATTAATGCTCATAATACCTGGACTTATCTCTAGTGCTGGGTATTAATACTCACAATACCTGGACTTACCTCTAATGCTGGGTATTAATAGTCACAATACCTGGACTTACCTCTAGTACTGGGTATTAATAGTCACAATACCTGGACTTATCTCTAGTACTGGGTATTAATAGTCACAATACCTGGACTTACCTCTAGTACTGGGTATTAATAGTCACAATACTTGGACTTACCTCTAGTACTGGGTATTAATAGTCACACTACCTGGACTTACCTCTAGTACTGGGTATTAATAGTCACAATACCTGGACTTACTTCTAATACTGGGTATTAATAGTCACAATACCTGGACTTACCTCTAGTACTGGGTATTAATAGTCACACTACTTGGACTTACCTCTAGTGCTGGGTATTAATAGTCACACTACCTGGACTTACCTCTAGTACTGGGTATTAATAGTCACAATACCTGGACTTACCTCTAGTACTGGGTATTAATAGTCACAATACTTGGACTTACCTCTAGTACTGGGTATTAATAGTCACACTACTTGGACTTACCTCTAGTGCTGGGTATTAATAGTCACACTACCTGGACTTACCTCTAGTGCTGGGTATTAATAGTCACACTACCTGGACTTACCTCTAGTACTGGGTATTAATGCTCATAATACCTGGACTTACCTCTAGTACTGGGTATTAATGCTCATAATACCTGGACTTACCTCTAGTACTGGGTATTAATAGTCACAATACTTGGACTTACCTCTAGTGCTGGGTATTAATGCTCACAATACCTGGACTTACCTCTAGTGCTGGGTATTAATAGTCACACTACCTGGACTTACCTCTAGTACTGGGTATTAATGCTCATAATACCTGGACTTACCTGTAGTACTGGGTATTAATAGTCACAATACTTGGACTTACCTCTAGTACTGGGTATTAATAGTCACACTACTTGGACTTACCTCTAGTGCTGGGTATTAATAGTCACACTACCTGGACTTACCTCTAGTGCTGGGTATTAATAGTCACATTACCTGGACTTACCTCTAGTACTGGGTATTAATACTCGCACTACCTGGACTTACCTCTAGTGCTGGGTATTAATAGTCACAGTACCTGGACTTACCTCTAGTGCTGGGTATTAATAGTCACAATACCTGGACTTACCTCTAGTACTGGGTATTAATAGTCACAATACTTGGACTTACCTCTAGTGCTGGGTATTAATAGTCACAATACTTGGACTTACCTCTAGTGCTGGGTATTAATAGTCACACTACTTGGACTTACCTCTAGTGCTGGGTATTAATAGTCACATTACCTGGACTTACCTCTAGTGCTGGGTATTAATAGTCACACTACCTGGACTTACCTCTAGTGCTGGGTATTACCTAAACTTTAAGTAATGCTGAGCATTAATACACAGTACACTTGAATTTACAATACTGTGTTAATAGTTTATTTTTATCAATTAACAAAATGCATAGTGAGTGAACAGAAAAAAAATGTAAATCAAATCAATATTTGGTGTGACCAGACTTTGCCTTCAAAAACAACATCAGTTCCTCTAGGTCACTTGCACACAGTGTGTAAGGAACTCGGCAGGTAGGTTGTTCTAAACATCCTGGAGAAGTAACCACAGTTCTTCTGTGGATTCAGGCCTCAGTTGCCTCTCTCTCTTCATGTAAATCCCACACAGACTCCATGGTGTAGAGATCAGGGCTCTGTGGGGCCACACCATCACTTCCAGGACTCCTTGTTCTTCTTTAAGCTGAAGATAGTTCTTAACCTGTTAAAGGGATAGTAATACTTCGTCTTATCTTTAATTTATTTTGTAGGCATTAAAAAAACATGAAGAAAGATATAAGTCTTATCTCTCAAACCTTTATGGTTTGAGAGATATTCACAAGCAAAGTTTCCCCTCCCGCCCCTTTTACCTAGTGTAAGCCATCTCTTCTCAGATATGGAATGCAGTCCATCAGGCCTGGTCTGGGACAAAAAATAGGCCCGGGCATTTAAGGCTGACCAGCCCATTTTTATTTTTTGAGCAGCCCATGAGGGGGGGGGGGCGATGACGGGCGTTCGTTCGCACAGGGCCGGTGCAAGATTTTTGGTATATACAGGCGAAGGTGCATTTTGATGCCCCCACCCCCCTCCGACCCGGACACAATCCTATGCCCCCCTTGCCACAATCCCCTGCCCCCTCCCACATAATCACCTCCACACTCTGTCCACCTTCACACTGCCCACCCCATCCTCCTCCCCACCTCCACATTGCCCACACTTTCCACCTCCACATTGCCCCCTTCATCTCCACATTGCCCCTTCCACAATGGCCCTTTCATCTCCACAATGCCCCTTCCACAATGCCCCCTTCATCTCCACATTGCCCCTTCCACAATGCCCCCTTCATCTCCACATTGCCTCTTCCACAATGCCCCCTTCATCTCCACAATGCCCCTTCCACAATGCCCCCCTTCATCTCCACATTGCCCCTTCCACAATTCCCCTTCATCTCCACATTGCCCCTTCATCAATGCCCCATAAAACCCCTTCATCTCCACATTGCCCCTTCCACAATTCCCCTTCATTAATACCCCATAAAGCTCCTTCATCTCCACATTGCCCCTTGATCCCCTACCTTGAGTCCCTGGTAGTCTAGCGGCATGCTATAGAAGAGATCTGTGCCTCCTTCGGCACACAGCTGAAGCTCCTGCGCGCGGTTCTCAGTAATACAGAGCACTGGGAGATGATGTCATCTCTCAGCGCCCTGTATTGCTACAGAGCCAGGGTCGCCGGACCGGCCCACCGGACAAATGCCCGGTATGCCCGATGGCCAGTCCGGGCCTGCAGTCCATAGACCAGACAGATAACAGCAGGGGACAATCTTCTTCCTATGAGAACAATGAAAGCCCTGCCCCCCTTGACAAGTTTTTCAGGTTTTTCCCTTATCTTAATTGAAGATTGTCCCTCTCTGCAGTCTACCTGGGCACCTCCCTTCTGATCTGGCTGAACAGTGTTACATCTGTAAAAGGGGCGGGAGGGGGATACTTTGTCATCGAATTACTCTTGAACTACAACTCTGACAGAATTGATATAACGCTCTCCAAAGTCCAAATACTATGAAGATTAATTAGAGCTGCTTTTATTATGAAACATTACTATCCCTTTAATGACCCACAATGTGCCAGGAATGTAATTGGTGACCTTCCCATAAGGAGCCGTGACAGTCCTGGCACGGGATGGGTTAAATGATAGCAGCGCTCCTTGGTGCACACTGATATCATTCTGCTGAAGCTGAAACTTAGTGCTCCAGGACCGGAGGGCTCAGTTTCAGTGCTTGTCTCTTCTGCCAGTACACGTGATTGCTCCAGAAGCGATCACATGTACCAGCATTTTCATTCACAAAGGCAATGTGTCTTACACACTGATTTGTGACTGCTCTGTGCCTCTCTCTTCCTTACTATTAAAGTAAGGAAGAGAGAAGCAGAGAGCAGACTCATAGTCAAATTAAGTCATGCAATAGTTGGGGGTATTAACCCCTTCAGTTCTGGTGCTGGGGGCAGGCTGGATGCAGGTCCATTTATTACCTGTTTAGAGCAACTTTTTTTGTTTTGTTTTGTTTTTTCATTTCAAACAGAGCAAATATTTTATTAAAACATAGTTTGTAGGTATGACTGACCGGTCATACCTTTCATTCAGTCTCCAGAAAAATGTAACCCACTGCACCCAAATGGTAAGAAAAAAATAAAAATGGTGTTTTTTTACAATTTTTTTACTGTTTTCTTTAATTTTAATGAAATAAATGGTGGGTTATCCATATAAGTGTGGTATCAAAAGAAAGTCCTACTTATGTGTAAAAAAACAGTATATAATTTGTGAGTCTGAAATAAAGTACTTAGAGGGAAAACACGGTTGAACAAAGACATAGTCAAAAAGGTCAGAATTGCTCTGGTCCTTAAGTGCAATCCACCCCAGATTTTCCTGGTCCTTAAGGGGTTAATGACTTTGGCTGTATGTTTGGGTTTGTTGTCATGCTGCAGAATTCATTTGCGGCCAGTCAGATGCGTCACTGATGGTACTGCATGATGAATAAGTATCTGCCTGCACTTCTCAGCATTGAGGAGACCATTAACCCTTTAATGACAGGGGTTTTTTTTCCATTATAGCGAATGACTTCCTGGACTTACCAGGTAAGTCATCTGTCACTAAGGGGTTAAAGGGATAGTAATACTTAAATTTTACTATCCCCCATCTTGTAGCCCTTAAAAAACTGAATTAAATGAGCCCAGCGGCATCTCTAAAACCTTTATGGTTTGAGAGATATCCGCTTTCAAAGTTTTGCTTTTTTTCCCTCTCCCCTGATGTCAGAGTTCTAACTGACAGCAGGGGAATCCCGTCCCAGGACCGGCGAAGGCTCTTCAGCAGAGCCGAGATCACGTTATGGAAGAAGAAATCCTTCACTGAAACGGTCTTCTACGTGTGCTTGCAAACCAAGCACAAACCAAGCACACGTAGAATACCATTTCAGTGAAGGATTTCTTCTTCCATAACACAGTCTCGGCTCTGCTGAAGAGCCTCTGCCGGTCCCGGGACCGGATTCCCCTGCTGTCAGCTAGAACGCTGACATCAGGGGAGAGGGAAAAAAGCAAAACTTTGAAAGCGGATATCTCTCAAACCATAAAGGTTTGAGAGATGCCGCTGGGCTCATTTAATTCAGTTTTTTAAGGGCTACAAGATGGAGGATTGTAAAATTGAAGTATTACTATCCCTTTAATTGAGCCCAAAACCCCAACTCAGTTTTCAGAAATGCAGCCCCAAACTTGCAAAGAACCTCCACCATGCTTCCCTGTTGCCTGCAGACACTCATTCTTGTACCGCTCTCCAGCCCTTCGGCAAACAAACTGCCTTCTACTACAGCCAAATATGTCCTATTCTAACTCATCAGTCCAGAGAACCTGCTGCCATTTTTCTGCACCCCAGTTCCTGTGTTTTCATATATAGTTGCGATGCTTGACCTTGTTTCCATTTCTGAGGTATGGCTTTTTGCTGTAAGTCTTCCATGAAGACCACTTCTGACCAGACTTCTCCGGACAGTATATGGGTACACCAGGATCCCACTGTTTTCTGCCAATTCTGAGCTGATGGCACTGCTGGGCATCCTCCAGAAGGGCAGTAAGCATGATGTGTCTTTCATCTGCTGCACTAAGTTTCCTTGTCCGACCACTGCATCTACGATCAGCAACGTTGACCTTTTCTTCTTCAAAAGAGCTTGGACAGCACATCTGGAAACCCCTGTCTGCCTTGAAATTTCTGCCTGGTAGAGACCTTGCTAATGCAATGTAACTATCTTGAGCCTTGTTGCTGTGGTATATGACTTTTGACATTAAACAGTTTGTAGCAACCTCACCTTTTTAGTTGAGTTTAGCTGTTCCTCACCCAGTTTTATTCCTCCTACACAGCTGTTTCTGTTTCAGTTAATGACTGTATTTCAACACACATATTAAATTCATTGATCATTAGCACCTGTTTGATATAATTATTTAATCATGCACCTGAATATGGCCTTGTCAAGGTTTGGCTGAGCTGCTCTAACTCTGCCGATTGATTCTGCTGTCTGAGCTAATCTAATACTCTGCTATCCATTACTGCTGCCTTCTGTTTCATGGATCAGGCTGAATCAGCTGACCTATCTGTATTGCTCACCTGACTGTTATCAGCCAACCCTCCCAGGGTATTTAAAGCAGCTTGGCTCACTTCCTGATTCCCCTTGTGTCTGATACTGGCTACAAGCGCTTTATCCTGAGTTGCTGATCATCTGTGCATGACCTGGCTTCCTCTGACGTCTCCTCTGGTTCCTGACTCCTGGCCTTTTTCCTGACGTTGCTGGCTGAGTACCTGTCTTGGTTCCTGACCCAAGCTAGTCTTTTGGTTTACGCTTCTGGATCACGATCTTGCTTTTTTTACTTTTGTTATTTTAATAAAGGTGTTTTACAGTCTACACTTTTACATCTGTCTGGTTCCTGGTCCCTAACAGGCCTCGATCTAATGTTTGAGATAAAAACGCCGGTAGGGCAAAATGGATACCGACTGACAAAAAGAAAATGTCTTGGTCGGTATTCAAATGTCCTACCGGCTCAAAGCACAAGTAGGCAGGCTACGTCTGCATTTGTGGGAGGGGCGGGAGGAACTCTCAAATTCGGTCACGGGCGCTCCCTTACCTGGCGTCCGTTGCGTTCATCCGGCGCACGCCAGGTAGCTCTCGCAGGACTTCCCCTCTCGTGCGCCATCGTCACTTCCGGGTTGCCGCTTCAAGTCAATTCAGCCGGTCTAACCTTGCCAGTCCTTCCCCGCCAAACGGTCGCATCTTGCTGTCGGGCGCCTCCTCGCCGCGTCCTCTCCTCTTTCCTCCCGGTACGCCAGTCTTCCCCCTCCCCTCATGTTGCCTTGCCCCCCCCCATCCATTATCCTTAAAGACACAATTGACAAGCTTTCACTATGTTTAGCTGTTCCATTGGGGTTTATGGTCAGTTTTAAACAAGGTAGGCGCTGTCCCGCTTATATGGCATGGGCAATGGTTCGTCAGCCTACTCAAGCCCTATGCCTTCTGTAAAAAAAAAAAAAAAAAAATTTTTTTTTTCAGTTTATTCAGGATATGTATGCTTAGGCTTTACATATGTGGGTATTTTTATACATTCGTGGATGGGCCTCTGGAGTACATGTAAGTCATTCAAGATGGGGTATTTTTCCTTTCCTCATACGTAAGTTTTACTTCATCACCCGGTGACCTTTAATTTTGTCCACATCTTTTCAATCCTCGGTTCTAACCGATTATCCTTATCTTGGTCAGCTTAGGTGCTCCTTCCGTGTTCCAGATTATTAAAATTCTCTTTCTATCAGCCCAGTAAGTCAAATCCTTTTTCTCCAGGATTACTTCTCCGGTAAGTGTCAGTCATTTTTCAGTCAGTCTATCCTCTCATCTCATGCACACAGCAATCTTTAATTTATTTCGTCTTTTCAGAAATCCGTCCAGTTGGGCTCCGTCACAAACAGCCTCCTCGCAAGTCCCTGACTCATCCCTCCTCTCAAGCCATGGACTCCAATCAAGGTAAGTAGTAGTCCTCTCTCCCTCCTCATTCCCCCTGTCTAACTGGTAGTCAGGTTCCAGTTTCGCTCTAGGTTCCTCCCGTCAGAGGTTCCTCAAGCTCTCTGTCTCCGGTCAGTCTCCCGTCAGAGACCCGGAATCCTTAATTCTCCCAGGCGGTCTCCCATCAGAGACTTCGGCCTAGTCTATTCTATAGCTGCCTCCCGTCAGAGGTATCCTTTTCCCTTAGCGACCCTCTCTTCTTTAATTCCGCTCCTCTTTAGCAGCTTCTTACTAAAACACCTTCCATTCACGGTTCCTTCCTTGGTTAGCTGTATCCCGTTGCCTCTCCCTCACGGTCTTCCTTCACTCCCGCCGCCTCCCAGCGTCGATGTCTTAATCTTCCTGTTGGTGACCAGGCAGATGGGATATCCTCGGCAGAGGTCATTCTTCCCTTGACTCTGTCTTCACGGTACGCTTCGGATTACCAGTCTTCTCCTTCACCCTTGCCTCCTCAGACAGTTCGTCTGCCGAGTCTTCAGGGGCAGGGGCCTGAGTAGTCCAGCTCGTCAAGCAAGTCTTCCCCCCCTTTTTTCCCTATTTCTCTCGCCTCAGGCATTTCCCCTCAACTAATTATCCCACGCTCTCCCTTTAGCCTTGGAAGACGGATCTCCCAGATCCAACGTCAATCAAGCGTCTCCTCAAAGGGATCCCACTGCCAATCCAGGATTTAGTGGACAGACCTACCGAAAATGGACTATTCCACGCATTACAGCGGAACTTTCACGGCGGAATATTCCATTCCCCTCTTCTGCTTGGAAACCCGAGCTTTTTAGGCTCCTATTCCCCGCTCATCCTCCTTCCTCTTCCCATTCCCCTCAGATCCAATTCACCCCCTCCTCCTCTCCCAGTCATCCCTCAGCTCCAGAAGCCCACTCCTCCCAGTTGGACAACATTACTCAAATGCTCACTTCTATGTCATCTGCAATGGCCGACATGCAGGCCCGGATAATTTCCCTAGAATCCATCTCCAGATCCTCTAATCAAGCGGCCGCATCTTTATCTCCTCAGTCATCCCAAGGTAATCCTTCCTCTTCCCTCAGCCCTCAAATTACCCCCGCCCACATGGTTCCAGCCCATCTTCGCAAGGATATTTTGGAGGGGAGGGATGTGAACTTAGTGTCTCTTCTGATTGCGACCCAGGATCTAGCCGAAAACCGCACTATTCAATGCTGCGACGTGGCAGTAACCCTCAAAGCTAAAGATCCTCGGCTCGCCAAGAAACTGACCATTCCAGAATTCGTCTTGGCATTTAGCATTTTCAGAGACATTCTGTGTTCGTCTTTCCCCTCTCGTAGAAAAGAGCTCGACCATTATATGTATATCCTTGTGGACTTGGGCTATCGTTATGGTGGCTTCAGTTTTTACGATTATCATTTAGCATTTTCTGCCAAAGCCGCTGCCGCTCTAGAACAATTCGGCTATGTGACAGACTGGGGTGCTTTGGACCAAGAATTGTTTTGCAGATATTTTGCAGGTTTAAAGACCCCGGTCTGCCCTTCTTGCCAGTCAGCCAATCACAACTTGAGCTTATGCCCCGCTGCTTGGCCCAGCACTTCAGCCAATACAACCCCCACGCCAGCCCAATCAGGCCCCACCTCTGACGCCCCAACCCTCAAGTCTCGCCCCACGGTAGATAAACAAGGCCGCACCATTCATTACATGGGTTCCTCTCCAATATGCAATAATTTCAATGACCAAGGCTGTTTTTTCCACAACTGCCGCATGCTCCATATGTGCTCTTGTTGTCTCCAATCTCACGCCCGTTCCATTTGTCCACGTTATTCCCGTTCCAATAAATGACTAGGTAGCATTAATTCAAGTCTCCTGGAATTACTGCTGTCAAACCACCCAGACAAAACTTTCACTTCATTTCTCTCTAACGGCTTCCGCAACGGCTTCCTCCTAGGTATCCTTGCCCTCCCCGCCAATTCCCTGGACTGCCCCAACCTCCAGTCAGCACTAGCTGACCCGCTTAGAGTCGACCTCCTCATTACCAAAGAAGTCGAGAAAGGCTTCATGCAAGGCCCCTTTCAGATCCCCCCCTTTCCTGTCTGGCGCTCCAACCCTATTGGCATCGCCTACAGGAAATTCTCCTCAAAAGTCAGGCTAATCATAGATTTTTCTGCCCCTCACTCCTCGCCTGGAGTACCACAGCATAGAGAACGCTATCTCCCTTATCCAACAGGCCGGTCCTAACTGCTGGCTGTCCAAGGTAGATATAGAGGACACTTTTAAATTGTTGCCGGTTCATCCTTCCCACTGGCATCTGCAGGGAATCAGATGGCGAGACAAATTTTATTTCTCTACTCACTTAGTGTTCGGCTCAAAAAGTAGCCCCAAATTATTTAACTATTTTGCCGAAGCTCTCGCTTGGTTACTTTTGAACTCCTGCAGATGTCCAATGGTGCTTCACTACTTAGACGACTTCTTACTGATTGAACAAGCCCAGCCCCACCCTTCAGCTCTCAAGTCCCTCCTTCAATTATTTCAAGAGCTCAATATCCCCGTCTCTGCCAAGAAAACCGTTGGTCCCACTACCGAACTAGAATTTCTAGGTATCACCCTGGATTCCCGCAATATGGAAGCCCGCCTCCCGCCAGACAAAGTATCCCGCATCCAAACTATTGTCCAAGACTTCTCATCAAAAGTTTCCTGTTCAAGATTAGACCTTCAATCACTGTTAGGCTACCTCAACTTCGCTACCCGCATCATTCCTCAAGGCTGTTCATTTATCTCCTATCTCCTATCTCTACTCTCAGGGAGTTCAGATTCCTCAACCATCACCATATGCGATTCAGCCCGGTCTGACTTAGCCATGTGGTCCGAATTCCTCCGTTCATGGAATGGCAAGTCATTAATCCCTAAATCACCCTCCTCTCCTAGTATCGAAGTTTTTTCTATCACCTCAGATACTGGCTTCGCAGCTTCATGTAGTGAATATTGGTTACTCGAAACATAGCCCTCGGAGACCTCGGCTATCCCTCACTTCTTCCGCTCTCGCTGCTGCATGGAATTAGTTCCCATTGTCGCAGCCGCCAGTTGTTGGGGCAGTGAGTGGTCGCTGAGATCTGTGATGTTCTTTACCCCTGACCTAGACTCCTCTCAGGCAGTCAACAAAGGCAGGTCTTCGTCCTCCCTCATTATGTCCTTCTTAAGGAGGCTTACCTGGCTTTCCCTGCAATTTAAGTTTTCTTTCTCAGCTTCTCATCTTCCGTCATTCGATTCCCATCCAGTTAACACTCTTCTTCACTCCAATTTGCAGTCATTTCACGAACTCAACCCTCTCGCTCAAGACCATCCTTCCAAGCCTCCGCCTTTCCATCTTCTCGCATTACAGTGACCAGTAGTTCCTCAGCCGAAGACATCATTAATCTAGCTCTCGCCCCGCGCACCAAGAGAAACTACGCCAAAGCATGGGCCTTGTTTTCGAAGTTTCTCCAAATGTGCAAAAGCTCCTCAAGATTACTCGACTGCCAGTATTTTAAAGTTTGCAGCCCATTGCCACCACGCCCTCCACCTTTCTCCTCGCTCCATCAAGCTTCATCTGGCGGGTATTCGTCATTACCTCGCTTTTATTCAACCTAACCGCCCTTCCATATTTTCTATTTACCAAACTAAACTCTTTTTTAAAGGCCTTGAAAAAATCTCTAATTCCCAACCCAAGACAAGATTGCCAATCTCGGGCCATCTCTTCCGCAAGCTATACAAAATTATCTCATCCAACATTTTTGAAGCCGAAACCAGTTGTGTTCTGTTAGCCGCAATCTGTATGGGTTTCTATGGCTTCCTAAGACCCGGTGAATTCCTTAAAACCTCTTATTCTCCAGCCTTCCCTATCAAAGCAGACCTGCTCTCCCAGCTGAACAGTTTTAAGTTTTTCCTCCGTAACTCCAAGACCGACCAAACAGGCAAGGGGGCCTGGATCCCGTTCTACCCTAGTCTAGACTCATGTTGCCCTGTACTTACTCTTTCTAAGCTGAAGAACCTTATTGAAAGCAAGCCCGACAACAGTCCTCTCCTTCCCACTCCTAACGGCCCATTATCCTCTGCTGAATTCACAAAGCTAGTCCGCATCTCTCTCATTCACGCAGGTGTGAACCCGGAATTCTTTTCTGGCCATTCATTCCGCATCGGCGCAGCCTCTGCCGCTTCTCAAAACAATACACCCCCTCACATCATTCAGAAACTGGGAAGATGGAAATCGCAATGTTACACTAGATATATTCCCAATCCTAAAAAAGAAATTCGTCTTGCTCTATCTTCTTTATCTCAGTAAAGTTAATAAAGCATTCAAAGCATACAGTCTCATCCTTATTTTTTGGCCTCTAATCAGGCCGGCTCTTCGTCATCGGGCCTGGGTCCATTAGGGACAGAGGTTTTGCCAAATTTATCTAGTCAGGCTCTTAGGTCATCTTGGATCAGCCAGTTTTGGGGTCTCCGTTAGCCCCTCCCACAAGTAGGCAGGCTACGCCTGCATTTGTGGGAGGGGCGGGAGGAACCCTCAAATTCGGTCACGGGTGCTCCCTTACCTGGCATCCGTTGCGTTCACCCTCCTTCCCACCTTTAAGCAATTTCTTTTCAATCCTAGAAGGCCCTATAATCAGGCCGGCTCTTCGTCATCGGGCCTGGGTCCATTAGGGACTGAGGTTTTGCCAAATTTATCTAGTCAGGCTCCTAGGTCATCTCGGAAAAGCCAGTTTTGGGGACTCCATTAGCCCCTCCCATAACTGATGTTAGGCTACAGAAATGGTCTAGTGGCCAACGTCTGTTTTGTAGAAAGAAAGGTGAGAGATGCTCAACTAGGCTCATGAACTAGCAAATACATGCAAGGAGTTCACTGGGACTGTGCCCTCGCGCCCAGAGTGCAATCTCTTTCAGCTCATCAGTGCCATACACAGAGAGGAAATCTTCTGAAGTATATCATACTGGTCCTGCCAAACGACAGTCCAGCCACGAAATGCCAGACAAATTCTCTCTGAACAAAGGAAGCAGCTAACCCCAGACATACGTTTCGGCCTTGTTGGGCCTCATCGGTGAGGTGCAGCTGATCCCTCTAGGCACTGTGAGCAAGGGGTCCACGTCTGGATTACCTTCATTACTCTTAGGGTGACCAACCCCAAGAGCAATTTGCATATGTAGAAAGAAAGGTGAGAGATGCTCAACTAGGCTCATGAGCTTGCAAATACATGCAAGGAGCTCACTGGGACTGTGTCCTCGCACCCAGGGTGCAATCTCTTTTAGCTCATCAGTGCCATACACAGAGAAGAAATCTTCTGAAGCATATCATACTGGTCCTGCCAAACGACAGTCCAGCCACGAAATGCCAGACAAATCCTCTCTGAACAAGGGAAACAGCTAACCCCAGAGGTACGTTTCGGCTTTGTTGTGCTTCGTCGGTGAGGTGCAGTCGATCCCTCTAGGCACTGTGAGCAAGGGGTCCACATCTGGATTACCCTCATTACTGTTAGGGTGACCAACCCCAAGAGCAATTTGCATATGTAGAAAGAAAGGTGAGAGATATTCAACTAGGCTCATGAGCTAGCAAATACATGCAAGGAGCTCACTGGGACTGTGTCCTCGCACCCAGGGTGCAATCTCTTTTAGCTCATCAGTGCCATACACAGAGAGGAAATCTTCTGAAGCATATCATACTGGTCCTGTCAAACGACAATCCAGCCACAAAATGCCAGACAAATCCTCTCTGAACAAGGGAAACAGCTAACCCCAGACGTACGTTTCAGCCTTGTTGGGCCTCGTCGGTGAGGGGCAGTTGATCCCTCTAGGCACTGTGAGCAAGTGGCCCACGTCTGGATTACCCTCATTACTCTTAGGGTGACCAACCCCAAGAACAATTTGCATATGTAGAAAGAAAGGTGAGAGATGCTCAACTAGACTCATGAGCTAGCAAATACATGCAAGGAGTTCACTGGGACTGTCTCCTCGCACCCAGGGTGCAATCTCTTTTAGCTCATCAGTGCCATACACAGAGAGAAAATCTTCTGAAGCATATCATACTGGTCCTGCCAAACAACAGTCCAGCCACAAAATGCCAGACAAATCCTCTCTGAACAAGGGAAGCAGCTAACCCCAGACGTATGTTTCGGCCTTATTGGGCCTAGTTGGTGAGGTGCAGCTGATCCCTCTAGGCACTGTGAGCAAGGGGTCCATGTCTGGATTACCCTCATCACTCTTAGGGTGACCAACCCCAAGAGCAATTTGCATATGTAGAAAGAAAGGTGAGAGATACTCAACTAGGCTCATGAGCTAGCAAATACATGCAAGGAGCTCACTGGGACTGTGTCCTCGCACCCAGGGTGTAATCTCTTTTAGCTCATCAGTGCCATACACAGAGAGGAAATCTTCTGAAGCATGTCATACTGGTCCTGTCAAACGACAATCCAGCCACGAAACGCCAGACAAATCCTCTCTGAACAAGGGAAACAGTTAACCCCAGACGTACGTTTCAGCCTTGTTGGGCCTCGTCAGTGAGGTGCAGTTGATCCCTCTAGGCACTGTGAGCAAGGGGTCCACATCTGGATTACCCTCATTACTCTTAGGGTGACCAACCCCAAGAGCAATTTGCATATGTAGAAAGAAAGGTGAGAGAAGCTCAACTAGGCTCATGAGCTAGCAAATACATGCAAGGAGTTCACTGGGACTGTCTCCTCGCACCCAGGGTGCAATCTCTTCTAGCTCATCAGTGCCATACACAGAGAAGAAATCTTCTGAAGCATATCATACTGGTCCTGCCAAACCACAGTCCAGCCACAAAATGCCAGACAAATCCTCTCTGAACAAGGGAAACAGCTAACCCCAGACGTACGTTTTGGCCTTGTTGGGCCTCTTCGGTGAGGTACAGCTGATCCCTCTAGGCACTGTGAGCAAGGGGCCCACGTCTGGATTACCCTCATTACGCATAGGGTGACCAACCCCAAGAGCAATTTGCATATGTAGAAAGAAAGGTGAGAGATACTCAACTAGGCTCATGAGCTAGCAGATACATGCAAGGAGCTCACTGGGACTGTCTCCTCGCACCCAGGGTGCAATTTCTTTTAGCTCATCAGTGCCATACACAGAGAGAAAATCTTCTGAAGCATATCATACTGGTCCTGTCAAACGACAGTCCAGCCACAAAATGCCAGACAAATCCTCTCTGAACAAGGGAAACAGCTAACCCCAGACGTACGTTTTGGCCTTGTTGGGCCTCGTCAGTGAGGTGCAGTTGATCCCTCTAGGCACTGTGAGCAAGGGGTCCACATCTGGATTACCCTCATTACTCTTAGGGTGACCAACCCCAAGGGCAATTTGCATATGTAGAAAGAAAGGTGAGAGATGCTCAACTAGGCTCATGAGCTAGCAAATACATGCAAGGAGTTCACTGGGACTGTGTCCTCACACCCAGGGTGCAATCTCTTTTAGCTCATCAGTGCTATACACAGAGAGGAAATCTTCTGAAGCACATCATACTGGTCCTGCCAAACGACAGTCCAGCCACAAAATGCCAGACAAATCCTCTCTGAACAAGGGAAACAGCTAACCCCAGACATGCTTTTCAGCCTTCTTAGGCCTCATCAGTGAGGTGCAGCTGATCCCTCTAGGCACTGTGAGCAAGGGGTCCATGTCTGGATTACCCTCATTACTCTTAGGGTGACCAACCCAAAGAGCAATTTGCATATGTAGAAAGAAAGGTGAGAGATGCTCAACTAGGCTCATGAGCTAGCAAATACATGCAATGTAACTATCTTGAGCCTTGATGCTGTGGTATATGACTTTTGACATTAAACAGTTTGTAGCAACCTCACCTTTTTAGTTGAGTTTGGCTGTTCCTCACCCAGTTTTATTCCTCCTACACAGCTGTTTCTGTTTCAGTTAATGACTGTATTTCAACACACATATTAAATTGATTGATCATTAGCACCTGTTTGATATAATTATTTAATCATACACCTGAATATGGCCTTGTCAAGGCTTGGCTGAGCTGCTCTAACTCTGCCGATTGATTCTGCTGTCTGAGCTAATCTAATACTCTGCTATCCACTACTGCTGCCTTCTGTTTCTTGGATCAGGCTGAATCAGCTGACCTCTCTGTATTGCTCACCTGACTGTTATCAGCCAACCCTCCCAGGGTATTTAAAGCAGCTTGGCTCACTTCCTGATTCCCCTTGTGTCTGATACTGGCTACAAGTGCTTTATCCTGAGTTGCTGATCATCTGTGCATGACCTGGCTTCCTCTGACGTCTCCTCTGGTTCCTGACTCCTGGCCTTTTTCCTGACGTTTCTGGCTGAGTACCTGTCTTGGTTCCTGACCCAAGCTTGTCTTTTGGTTTACACTTCTGGATCACGATCTTGCTTTTTTTACTTTTGTTATTTTAATAAAGGTGTTTTACAGTCTACACTTTTGCATCTGTCTGGTTCCTGGTCCCTAACAGGCCTCGATCTATATGTTTGAGATAAAAACGCCGGTAGGGCAAAATGGATACTGACTGACAAAAAGAAAATGTTTTGGTCGGTATTCAAATGTCCTACCGGCTCAAAGCACAACTGATGTTAGGCTACAGAAATGGTCTAGTGGCCAACGTCTGTTTTGTAGAAAGAAAGGTGAGAGATGCTCAACTAGGCTCATGAGCTAGCAAATACATGCAAGGAGCTCACTGGGACTGTGCCCTCGCGCCCAGGCTGCAATCTCTTGCAGCTCTTCAGTGCCATATACAGAGAGAAAATCTTCTGAAGCATATCATACTGGTCCTGCCAAACGACAGTCCAGCCACGAAATGCCAAACAAATCCTCTTTGAACAAGGGAAGCAGCTAACCCCAAACGTACGTTTCGGCCTTGTTGGGCCTCGTTGGTGAGGTGCAGCTGATCCCTCTAGGCACTGTGAGCAAGGGGTCCGCGTCTGGATTACCCTCATCACTCTTAGGGTGACCAACCCCAAAAGCAATTTGCATATGCAGAAAGAAAGGTGAGAGATGCTCAACTAGGCTCATGAGCTAGCAAATACACGCAAGGAGCTCACTGGGATTGTGTCCTCGCGCCCAGGGTGCAATGTCTTTTAGCTCACCAGTGCCATACACAGAGAGGAAATCTTCTGAAGCATATCATACTGGTCCTGTCAAACGACAATCCAGCCACAAAATGCCATACAAATCCTCTCTGAACAAGGGAAACAGCTAACCCCAGACGTACGGTTCAGCCTTGTTGGGCCTCGTCAGTGAGGTGCAGTTGATCCCTCTAGGCACTGTGAGCAAGGGGCCCACGTCTGGATTACCCTCATTACTCATAGGGTGACCAACCCCAAGATCAATTTGCATATGTAGAAAGAAAGGTGAGAGATACTCAACTAGGCTCATGAGCTAGCAGATACATGCAAGAAGCTCACTGGGACTGTCTCCTCGCACCCAGGGTGCAATCTCTTTTAGCTCATCAGTGCCATACACAGAGAGGAAATCTTCTGAAGCATATCATACTGGTCCTGTCAAACGACAGTCCAGCCACAAAATGCCAGACAAATCCTCTCTGAACAAGGGAAACAGCTAACCCCAGACGTACGTTTTGGCCTTCTTGGGCCTCGTCAGTGAGGTGCAGTTGATCTCTCTAGGCACTGTGAGCAAGGGGTCCACATCTGGATTACCCTCATTACTCTTAGGGTGACCAACCCCAAGAGCAATTTGCATATGTAGAAAGAAAGGTGAGAGATGCTCAACTAGGCTCATGAGCTAGCAAATACATACAAGGAGTTCACTGGGACTGTGTCCTCACACCCAGGGTGCAATCTCTTTTAGCTCATCAGTGCTATACACAGAGAGGAAATCTTCTGAAGCACATCATACTGGTCCTGCCAAACGACAGTCCAACCACAAAATGCCAGACAAATCCTCTCTGAACAAGGGAAACAGCTAACCCCAGACATGCTTTTCAGCCTTCTTAGGCCTCGTCAGTGAGGTGCAGCTGATCCCTCTAGGCACTGTGAGCAAGGGGTCCATGTCTGGATTACCCTCATTACTCTTAGGGTGACCAAACCAAAGAGCAATTTGCATATGTAGAAAGAAAGGTGAGAGATGCTCAACTAGGCTCATGAGCTAGCAAATACATGCAATGTAACTATCTTGAGCCTTGATGCTGTGGTATATGACTTTTGACATTAAACAGTTTGTAGCAACCTCACCTTTTTAGTTGAGTTTGGCTGTTCCTCACCCAGTTTTATTCCTCCTACACAGCTGTTTCTGTTTCAGTTAATGACTGTATTTCAACACACATATTAAATTGATTGATCATTAGCACCTGTTTGATATAATTATTTAATCATACACCTGAATATGGCCTTGTCAAGGCTTGGCTGAGCTGCTCTAACTCTGCCGATTGATTCTGCTGTCTGAGCTAATCTAATACTCTGCTATCCATTACTGCTGCCTTCTGTTTCTTGGATCAGGCTGAATCAGCTGACCTCTCTGTATTGCTCACCTGACTGTTATCAGCCAACCCTCCCAGGGTATTTAAAGCAGCTTGGCTCACTTCCTGATTCCCCTTGTGTCTGATACTGGCTACAAGTGCTTTATCCTGAGTTGCTGATCATCTGTGCATGACCTGGCTTCCTCTGACGTCTCCTCTGGTTCCTGACTCCTGGCCTTTTTCCTGACGTTCCTGACCCAAGCTTGTCTTTTGGTTTACACTTCTGGATCACGATCTTGCTTTTTTTACTTTTGTTATTTTAATAAAGGTGTTTTACAGTCTACACTTTTGCATCTGTCTGGTTCCTGGTCCCTAACAGGCCTCAATCTATATGTTTGAGATAAAAACGCCGGTAGGGCAAAATGGATACTGACTGACAAAAAGAAAATGTTTTGGTCGGTATTCAAATGTCCTACCGGCTCAAAGCACAACTGATGTTAGGCTACAGAAATGGTCTAGTGGCCAACGTCTGTTTTGTAGAAAGAAAGGTGAGAGATGCTCAACTAGGCTCATGAGCTAGCAAATACATGCAAGGAGCTCACTGGGACTGTGCCCTCGCGCCCAGGATGCAATCTCTTGCAGCTCATCAGTGCCATATACAGAGAGAAAATCTTCTGAAGCATATCATACTGGTCCTGCCAAACGACAGTCCAGCCACGAAATGCCAGACAAATCCTCTTTGAACAAGGGAAGCAGCTAACCCCAAACGTACGTTTCGGCCTTGTTGGGCCTCGTCGGTGAGGTGCAGCTGATCCCTCTAGGCACTGTGAGCAAGGGGTCCACGTCTGGATTACCCTCATCACTCTTAGGGTGACCAACCCCTAAAGCAATTTGCATATGCAGAAAGAAAGGTGAGAGATGCTGAACTAGGCTCATGAGCTAGCAAATACACGCAAGGAGCTCACTGGGACTGTGTCCTCACGCCCAGGGTGCAATCTCTTTTAGCTCATCAGTGCCATACACAGAAAGGAAATCTTCTGAAGCATATCATACTGGTCCTGTCAAACGACAATCCAGCCACGAAATGCCAGACAAATCCTCTCTGAACAAGGGAAACAGCTAACCCCAGACGTACGTTTCAGCCTTGTTGGGTCTCGTCAGTGAGGTGCAGTTGATCCCTCTAGGCACTGTGAGCAAGGGGTCCACATCTGGATTACCCTCATTACTCTTAGGGTGACCAACCCCAAGAGCAATTTGCATATGTAGAAAGAAAGGTGAGAGATGCTCAACTAGGCTCATGAGCTAGCAAATACATGCAAGGAGTTCACTGGGACTGTCTCCTCGCACCCAGGGTGCAATCTCTTCTAGCTCATCAGTGCCATACACAGAGAAGAAATCTTCTGAAGCATATCATACTGGTCCTGCCAAACCACAGTCCAGCCACAAAATGCCAGACAAATCCTCTCTGAACAAGGGAAACAGCTAACCCCAGACGTACGTTTCGGCCTTGTTGGGCCTCTTCGGTGAGGTGCAGCTGATCCCTCTAGGCACTGTGAGCAAGGGGTCCACGTCTGGATTACCCTCATTACTCATAGGGTGACCAACCCCAAGAGCAATTTGCATATGTAGAAAGAAAGGTGAGAGATACTCAACTAGGCTCATGAGCTAGCAGATACATGCAAGGAGCTCACTGGGACTGTCTCCTCGCACCCAGGGTGCAATCTCTTTTAGCTCATCAGTGCCATACACAGAGAGGAAATCTTCTGAAGCATATCATAATGGTCCTGTCAAACGAGAATCCAGCCACAAAATGCCAGACAAATCCTCTCTGAACAAGGGAAACAGCTAACCCCAGACGTACGGTTCAGCCTTGTTGGGCCTCGTCAGTGAGGTGCAGTTGATCCCTCTAGGCACTGTGAGCAAGGGGTCCACGTCTGGATTACCCTCATCACTCTTAGGGTGACCAACCCCAAAAGCAATTTGCATATGCAGAAAGAAAGGTGAGAGATGCTCAACTAGGCTCATGAGCTAGCAAATACACGCAAGGAGCTCACAGGGATTGTGTCCTCGCGCCCAGGATGCAATCTCTTTTAGCTCATCAGTGCCATACACAGAGAGGAAATCTTCTGAAGCATATCATACTGGTCCTGTCAAACGAGAATCCAGCCACAAAATGCCAGACAAATCCTCTCTGAACAAGGGAAACAGCTAACCCCAGACGTACGGTTCAGCCTTGTTGAGCCTCGTCAGTGAGGTGCAGTTGATCCCTCTAGGCACTGTGAGCAAGGGGCCCATGTCTGGATTACCCTCATTACTCATAGGGTGACCAACCCCAAGATCAATTTGCATATGTAGAAAGAAAGGTGAGAGATACTCAACTAGGCTCATGAGCTAGCAGATACATACAAGGAGCTCACTGGGACTGTCTCCTCGCACCCAGGGTGCAATCTCTTTTAGCTCATCAGTGCCATACACAGAGAGGAAATCTTCTGAAGCATATCATACTGGTCCTGTCAAACGACAGTCCAGCCACAAAATGCCAGACAAATCCTCTCTGAACAAGGGAAACAGCTAACCCCAGACGTACGTTTTGGCCTTGTTGGGCCTCGTCAGTGAGGTGCAGTTGATCCCTCTAGGCACTGTGAGCAAGGGGTCCACATCTGGATTACCCTCATTACTCTTAGGGTGACCAACCCCAAGAGCAATTTACATATGTAGAAAGAAAAGTGAGAGATGCTCAACTAGGCTCATGAGCTAGCAAATACATGCAAGGAGTTCACTTGGACTGTGTCCTCACACCCAGGGTGCAATCTCTTTTAGCTCATCAGTGCTATACACAGAGAGGAAATCTTCTGAAGCACATCATACTGGGCCGGCCAAACGACAGTCCAGCCACAAAATGCCAGACAAATCCTCTCTGAACAAGGGAAACTGCTAACCCCAGACATGCTTTTCAGCCTTGTTAGGCCTCATCAGTGAGGTGCAGCTAATCCCTCTAAGCACTGTGAGCAAGGGGTCCATGTCTGGATTACCCTCATTACTCTTAGGGTGACCAACCCAAAGAGCAATTTGCATATGTAGAAAGAAAGGTGAGAGATGCTCAACTAGGCTCATGAGCTAGCAAATACATGCAATGTAACTGTCTTGAGCCTTGATGCTGTGGTATATGACTTTTGACATTAAACAGTTTGTAGCAACCTCACCTTTTTAGTTGAGTTTGGCTGTTCCTCACCCAGTTTTATTCCTCCTACACAGCTGTTTCTGTTTCAGTTAATGACTGTATTTCAACACACATATTAAATTGATTGATCATTAGCACCTGTTTGATATAATTATTTAATCATACACCTGAATATGGCCTTGTCAAGGCTTGGCTGAGCTGCTCTAACTCTGCCGATTGATTCTGCTGTCTGAGCTAATCTAATACTCTGCTATCCATTACTGCTGCCTTCTGTTTCTTGGATCAGGCTGAATCAGCTGACCTCTCTGTATTGCTCACCTGACTGTTATCAGCCAACCCTCCAGGGTATTTAAAGCAGCTTGGCTCACTTCCTGATTCCCCTTGTGTCTGATACTGGCTACAAGTGCTTTATCCTGAGTTGCTGATCATCTGTGCATGACCTGGCTTCCTCTGACGTTTCCTCTGGTTCCTGACTCCTGGCCTTTTTCCTGACGTTTCTGGCTGAGTACCTGTCTTGGTTCCTGACACAAGCTTGTCTTTTGGTTTACACTTCTGGATCACGATCTTGCTTTTTTTACTTTTGTTATTTTAATAAAGGTGTTTTACAGTCTACACTTTTGCATCTGTCTGGTTCCTGGTCCCTAATAGGCCTCGATCTATATGTTTGAGATAAAAACGCCGGTAGGGCAAAATGGATACTGACTGACAAAAAGAAAATGTTTTGGTCGGTATTCAAATGTCCTACCGGCTCAAAGCACAACTGATGTTAGGCTACAGAAATGGTCTAGTGGCCAACGTCTGTTTTGTAGAAAGAAAGGTGAGAGATGCTCAACTAGGCTCATGAGCTAGCAGATACATGCAAGGAGCTCACTGGGACTGTGCCCTCGCGCCCAGGATGCAATCTCTTGCAGCTCATCAGTGCCATATACAGAGAGAAAATTTTCTGAAGCATATCATACTGGTCCTGCCAAACGACAGTCCAGCCACGAAATGCCAGACAAATCCTCTTTGAACAAGGGAAGCAGCTAACCCCAAACGTACATTTCGGCCTTGTTGTGCCTCGTCGGTGAGGTGCAGCTGATCCCTCTAGGCACTGTGAGCAAGGGGTCCACGTCTGGATTACCCTCATCACTCTTAGGGTGACCAACCCCAAAAGCAATTTGCATATGCAGAAAGAAAGGTGAGAGATGCTCAACTAGGCTCATGAGCTAGCAAATACACGCAAGGAGCTCACTGGGACTGTGTCCTCGCGCCCAGGGTGCAATCTCTTTTAGCTCATCAGTGCCATACACAGAAAGGAAATCTTCTGAAGTATATCATACTGGTCCTGTCAAACGACAATCCAGCCACGAAATGCCAGACAAATCCTCTCTGAACAAGGGAAACAGCTAACCCCAGACGTACGTTTCGGCCTTGTTGGGCCTCTTCAGTGAGGTGCAGCTGATCCCTCTAGGCACTGAGAGCAAGGGGTCCACGTCTGGATTACCCTCATTACTCATAGGGTGACCAACCCCAAGAGCAATTTGCATATGTAGAAAGAAAGGTGAGAGATACTCAACTAGGCTCATGAGCTAGCAGATACATGCAAGGAGCTCACTGGGACTGTCTCCTCGCACCCAGGGTGCAATCTCTTTTAGCTCATCAGTGCCATACACAGAGAGGAAATCTTCTGAAGCATATCATACTGGTCCTCTCAAACGACAGTCCAGCCACGAAATGCCAGACAAATCCTCTCTGAACAAGGGAAACAGCTAACCCCAGACGTACGTTTTTGGCCTTGTTGGGCCTCGTCAGTGAGGTGCAGTTGATCCCTCTAGGCACTGTGAGCAAGGGGTCCACATCTGGATTACCCTCATTACTCTTAGGGTGACCAACCCCAAGAGCAATTTGCATATGTAGAAAGAAAGGTGAGAGATGCTCAACTACGCTCATGAGCTAGCAAATACATGCAAGAAGCTCACTGGGACTGTGCCCTCGCGCCCAGGGTGCAATCTCTTTTAGCTCATCAGTGCCATACACAGAGAGGAAATCTTCTGAAGCATATCATACTGGTCCTGCCAAACAACAGTCCAGCCACAAAATTCCAGACAAATCATCTCTGAACAAGGGAATCAGCTAGCCCCAGACATACGTTTCAGCCTTCTTGGGCTTCGTCAGTGAGGTGCAGTTGATCCCTCTAGGCACTGTGAGCAAGGGGTCCACATCTGGATTACCCTCATTACTCTTAGAGTGACCAACCCCAAGAGCAATTTGCATATGTAGAAAGAAAGGTGAGAGATGCTCAACTAGGCTCATGAGCTAGCAAATACATGCAATGTAACTATCTTGAGCCTTGATGCTGTGGTATATGACTTTTGACATTAAACAGTTTGTAGCAACCTCACCTTTTTAGTTGAGTTTGGCTGTTCCTCACCCAGTTTTATTCCTCCTACACAGCTGTTTCTGTTTCAGTTAATGACTGTATTTCAACACACATATTAAATTGATTGATCATTAGCACCTGTTTGATATAATTATTTAATCATACACCTGAATATGGCCTTGTCAAGGCTTGGCTGAGCTGCTCTAACTCTGCCGATTGATTCTGCTGTCTGAGCTAATCTAATACTCTGCTGTCCATTACTGCTGCCTTCTGTTTCATGGATCAGGCTGAATCAGCTGACCTCTCTGTATTGCTCACCTGACTGTTATCAGCCAACCCTCCCAGGGTATTTAAAGCAGCTTGGCTCACTTCCTGATTCCCCTTGTGTCTGATACTGGCTACAAGTGCTTTATCCTGAGTTGCTGATCATCTGTGCATGACCTGGCTTCCTCTGACGTCTCCTCTGGTTCCTGACTCCTGGCCTTTTTCCTGACGTTTCTGGCTGAGTACCTGTCTTGGTTCCTGACCCAAGCTTGTCTTTTGGTTTACACTTTTGTATCACGATCTTGCTTTTTTTACTTTTGTTATTTTAATAAAGGTGTTTTACAGTCTACACTTTTGCATCTGTCTGGTTCCTGGTCCCTAACAGGCCTCGATCTATATGTTTGAGATAAAAACGCCGGTAGGGCAAAATGGATACTGACTGACAAAAAGAAAATGTTTTGGTCGGTATTCAAATGTCCTACCGGCTCAAAGCACAACTGATGTTAGGCTACAGAAATGGTCTAGTGGCCAACGTCTGTTTTGTAGAAAGAAAGGTGAGAGATGCTCAACTAGGCTCATGAGCTAGCAAATACATGCAAGGAGCTCACTGGGACTGTGCCCTCGCGCCCAGGATGCAATCTCTTGCAGCTCATCAGTGCCATATACAGAGAGAAAATCTTCTGAAGCATATCATACTGGTCCTGCCAAACGACAGTCCAGCCACGAAATGCCAGACAAATCCTCTTTGAACAAGGGAAGCAGCTAACCCCAAACGTACGTTTCGGCCTTGTTGTGCCTCGTCGGTGAGGTGCAGCTGATCCCTCTAGGCACTGTGAGCAAGGGGTCCACGTCTGGATTACCCTCATCACTCTTAGGGTGACCAACCCCAAAAGCAATTTGCATATGCAGAAAGAAAGGTGAGAGATGCTCAATTAGGCTCATGAACTAGCAAATACATGCAAGGAGCTCACTGGGACTGTGTCTTCGCGCCCAGGGTGCAATCTCTTTTAGCTCATCATTGCCATACACAGATAGGAAATCTCCTGAAGCATATCATACTGGTCCTGCCAAACAACAGTCCAGCCACGAAATGCCAGACAAATCATCTCTGAACAAGGGAAACAGCTAACCCCAGACCTACGTTTCAGCCTTCTTGGGCATTGTTGGTGAGGTGCAGTTGATCCCTCTAGGCACTGTGAGCAAGGGGTCCACATCTGGATTACCCTCATTACTCTTAGGGTGACCAACCCCAAGAGCAATTTGCATATGTAGAAAGAAAAGTGAGAGATGCTCAACTAGGCTCATGAGCTAGCAAATACATGCAAGGAGTTCACTGGGACTGTCTCCTCGCACCCAGGGTGCAATCTCTTTTAGCTCATCAGTGCCATACACAGAGAGGAAATCTTCTGAAGCATATCATACTGGTCCTGCCAAACGACAGTCCAGCCACGAAATGCCAGACAAATCCTCTCTGAACAAGGAAACAGCTAACCCCAGACGTATGTTTCGGCCTTGTTGGGCCTCGTCGGTGAGGTGCAGTTGATCCCTCTAGGCACTGTGAGCAAGGGGTGCACATCTGGATTACCCTCATTACTCTTAGGGTGACCAACCCCAAGAGCAATTTGCATATGTAGAAAGAAAGGTGAGAGATGCTTAACTAGGCTCATGAGGTAGCAAATACTTGCAAGGAGTTCACTGGGACTGTCTCCTCACACCCAGGGTGCAATCTCTTTTAGCTCATCAGTGCCATACACAGAGAAGAAATCTTCTGAAGCATATCATACTGGTCCTGCCAAACGACAGTCCAGCCACAAAATGCCAGACAAATCCTCTCTGAACAAGGGAAACAGCTAACCCCAGACATACGTTTCGGCCTTGTTGGGCCTCGTCGGTGAGGTGCAGCTGATCCCTCTAAGCACTGTGAGCAAGGGGTCCACGTCTGGATTACCCTCATTACTCATAGGGTGACCAACCCCAAGAGCAATTTGCATATGTAGAAAGAAAGGTGAGAGATGCTCAACTACGCTCATGAGCTAGCAAATACATGCAAGAAGCTCACTGGGACTGTGTCCTCGCGCCCAGGGTGCAATCTCTTTTAGCTCATCAGTGCCATACACAGAGAGGAAATCTTCTGAAGCATATCATACTGGTCCTGCCAAACAACAGTCCAGCCACAAAATTCCAAACAAATCATCTCTGAACAAGGGAATCAGCTAGCCCCAGACATACGTTTCAGCCTTCTTAGTCTTTGTCAGTGTGGTGCAGTTGATCCCTCTAGGCACTGTGAGCAAGGGGTCCACATCTGGATTACCCTCATTACTCTTAGAGTGACCAACCCCAAGAGCAATTTGCATATGTAGAAAGAAAGGTGAGAGATGCTCAACTAGGCTCATGAGCTAGCAAATACATGCAATGTAACTATCTTGAGCCTTGATGCTGTGGTATATGACTTTTGACATTAAACAGTTTGTAGCAACCTCACCTTTTTAGTTGAGTTTGGCTGTTCCTCACCCAGTTTTATTCCTCCTACACAGCTGTTTCTGTTTCAGTTAATGACTGTATTTCAACACACATATTAAATTGATTGATCATTAGCACCTGTTTGATATAATTATTTAATCATACACCTGAATATGGCCTTGTCAAGGTTTGGCTGAGCTGCTCTAACTCTGCTGATTGATTCTACTGTCTGAGCTAATCTAATACTCTGCTATCCATTACTGCTGCCTTCTGTTTCATGGATTAGGCTGAATCAGCTGACCTCTCTGTATTGCTCACCTGACTGTTATCAGCCAACCCTCCCAGGGTATTTAAAGCAGCTTGGCTCACTTCCTGATTCCCCTTGTGTCCGATACTGGCTACAAGTGCTTTATCCTGAGTTGCTGATCATCTGTGCATGACCTGGCTTCCTCTGACGTCTCCTCTGGTTCCTGACTCCTGGCCTTTTTCCTGACGTTTCTGGCTGAGTACCTGTCTTGGTTCCTGACCCAAGCTTGTCTTTTGGTTTACGCTTCTGGATCACGATCTTGCTTTTTTTACTTTTGTTATTTTAATAAAGGTGTTTTACAATCTACACTTTTGCATCTGTCTGGTTCCTGGTCCCTAACAGGCCTCGATCTATATGTTTGAGATAAAAAAGCCGGTAGGGCAAAATGGATACCGACCGACAAAAAGAAAATGTCTTGGTCGGTATTCAAATGTCCTACCGGCTCAAAGCACAACTGATGTTAGGCTACAGAAATGGTCTAGTGGCCAACGTCTGTTTTGTAGAAAGAAAGGTGAGAGATGCTCAACTAGGCTCATGAGCTAGCAAATACATGAAAGGAGCTCACTGGGACTGTGTCCTCACACCAGGGTGCAATGTCTTTTAGCTCATCAGTGCCATACACAGAGAAGAAATCTTCTGAAGCATATCATACTGGTCCTGCCAAACGACAGTCCAGCCACAAAATGCCAGACAAATCCTCTCTGAACAAGGTAAACAGCTAACCCCAGACATACGTTTCGGCCTTGTTGGGTCTCGTCGGTGAGGTGCAGCTGATCCCTCTAGGCACTGTGAGCAAGGGGTCCACGCCTGGATTACCCTCATTACTCTTAGGGTGACCAACCCCAAGAGCAATTTGCATATGTAGAAAGACAGGTGAGAGATGCTCAACTAGGCTCATGAGCTAGCAAATACATGCAAGGAGTTCACTGGGGCTGTCTCCTCGCACCAGAGTGCAATCTCTTTTAGCTTACCAGTGCCATACACAGAGAGGAAATATCCTGAAGCATATCATACTGGTCCTGCCAAATGACAGTGCAGCCACGAAATGCCAGACAATTCCTCTCTGAACAAGAGAAACAGCTAACCCCAGATGTACATTTCGGCCTTCTTGGGCCTTGTCGGTGAGGGGCAGCTGATCCCTCAAGGCACTGTGAGCAAGGGGTCCACATCTGGATTACCCTCATTACTCTTAGGGTGACCAACCCCAAAAGCAATTTGCATATGTAGAAAGAAAGGTGAGAGATGCTCAGCTAGGCTCATGAGCTAGCAAATACATGAAAGGAGCTCACTGGGACTTTGTCCTCGCGCCCAGGGTGCAATGTCTTTTAGCTCATCAGTGCAATACACAGAGAAGAAATCTTCTGAAGTATATCATACTGGTCCTGCCAAACGACAGTCCAACCAAGAAATGCCACACAAATCATCTCTGAACAAGGGAAACAGCTAACCCCAGACGTACGTTTCGGCCTTTTGGGCCTCGTCGGTGAGGTGCAGTTGATCCCTCTAGGCACTGTGAGCAAGGGGTCCACATCTGGATTACCCTCATTACTCTTAGGGTGACCAACCCCAAGAGCAATTTGCATATGTAGAAAGAAAGGTGAGAGATGCTCAGCTAGGCTCATGAGCTAGCAAATGCAAGGAGTTCACTGGGACTGTGTCCTCAGGCCCAGGGTGCAATTTCTTTTAGCTCAATAGTGTAATACACAGAGAGGAAATCTTCTGAAGCGTATACTGGTCCTGCCAAATGACAGTGCAGCCACGAAATACCAGACAAATCCTCTCTGGACAAGGGAAACAGCTAACCCCAGCCATATGTTTCAGCCTCATCAGTGAGATGCAGCTGATCCCTCTAGGCGCTGTGAGCAAGGGATCCACGTCTGTATTACCCTCATTACTCTTAGGGTGACCAACCCCAAGAGCAATTTGCATATGTAGAAAGAAAGGTGAGAGATGCTCAACTAGGCTCATGAGCTAGCAAATACATGCAAGAAGCTCACCGGGACTATGTCCTCACGTATCCTAGCTGTTTCCCTTGTTCAGTGAGGAATTGTCTGGCATTTCGTGGCTGGACTGTCAATTGGCAGGACCAGTATGATGTGCTTCAGAAGATTTCCTCTCTGTGTATGGCACTGGTGAGCTAAAAGAGATTGCACTCTGGGAACGAGGACACAGTCCCAGTGAGCTTCTTGCAAGTATTTGCTAGCTCATGAGCCTAGTTGAGCATCTCTCTCCTTTTGTTCTACATATGCAAATTGCTCTTGGGGTTGGTTACCCTAAGAGTAATGAGGGTAATCCAGACGTGGACCCCTTGCTCACAGTGCCTAGAGGGGTCAGCTGCACCTCACCGAATAGGCACAAAAAGGCTGAAATGTATGTCTGGGATTAGGTGTTTCCACTGTTCTGTGAGGAATTGTCTGGCATTTTGTGGCTGGACTGTCAATTGGCAGGACCTGTATGATATGCTTCAGAAGATTTCCTCTCTGTGTATGGCACTGGTGAGCTAAAAGAGATTGCACTCTGGGCGCGAGGACACAGTCCCCTTGAGCTTCTTGCAAGTATTTGCTACCTCATGAGCCTAGTTGAGCATCTCTCACCTTTTGTTCTACATATGCAAATTGCTCTTGGGGTTGGTCACCCTAAGAGTAATGAGGGTAATCCAGACGTGGACCCCTTGCTCACAGTGCCTAGAGGGATCAGCTGCACCGCACTGTCCCAGTGAGCTTCTTGCAAGTATTTGCTAGCTCATGAGCCTAGTTGAGCATCTCTCACCTTTTGTTCTACAACGTCTGTTTTGTGCATTAAGTTCCCAAAAACAGTGCTAAATAGCGGCAGTATTGGGAACTTCAAAGGAAAAAAGCTAATGATCGGTGCCTGATATACTGTCAAGCAGTGATCGTTAACTAATCTGTGTTACATTTACCTGTCATCCACTGTCCTTCTCCTCTGTCCTTCTCTTGAGTCTTCTCTTCATTTTTCTATCTTTTTGCTGTAAATATAAAACAAAAGTATTAATCAAACACACAAACCATTACATCGTTTAACTATCACGGTGCCCGTGATTCGTGCTGTTCTGTGTCTGTCACTTGCTGAGCATTCCTGATTGGCTGTCTGCTATCAGCCCTCCTCACACAGCCTTTTTAAACCCAGGTTGAGCACTTCCAGGTTGCCCTTTCGTGGTGTTTCTGACTTCACTCTGCCTGATCTGGATGTCAGGTTTCTGGGCCTGCTGTTCCTGCTGATCCTGCGATCCTGCGTTCCGGTGTTCCAGTGTTCTATGTCCCTGTATGCTAGTGTTCCGGTGTTCCTGCGCTCCAGCACCTAGCGGGTTAATCTTACTGAGTTCCTGTGTCTCCTGCCTGCCGCTTCTCCAGCCGGTTCGCTCAGCACCGGAGGTTCCAGTCATCTGTCAGTGCATCAGTCTCGCCCACGGTGGACTTCCCGTTGGAGTGTGGGGCTCCTGCTCTAGTCCGTCGCTCCGGCGACATTGTTCTTTTCGCTGCTGCTTATACACTGTTGGTTCCAGCGTGCGGACACTGGTTTTCTCCATTGAGCCAGGTGGCGACACTTACTGTTGGTTCCAGCGTGCGGACGCTGGTTTACTCCATTGAAACCTGGTGGCGACATTTACTGTTGGTCCCAGCGTGCGGACACTGGTTTACTCCATTGAAACCTGGTGGCGACATTTACTGTTGGTCCCAGCGCGAGGACGCTGGTTTACTCCATTAAACCTGGTTGCGATATACACTGTTGGTTCCAGTGTGCGGACGCTGGTTTACTCCATTATAACCCGGTGGCGACATTTACTGTTGGTCCCAGCGTGAGGACGCTGGTTTACTCCATTAAACCTGGTTGCGATATACACTGTTGGTTCCAGCGTGCGGATGCTGGTTTACTCCATTAAAACCTGGTGGCGACATTTACTGTTGGTTCCAGCGTGCGGACGCTGGGTTACTCCATTAAACCTGGTTGCGATATACACTGTTGGTTCCAGCGTGCGGACGCTGGTTTACTCCATTAAAACCTGGTGGTAACATTTACTGTTGGTCCCAGCGTGCGGACGCTGGTTTACTCCATTAAACCTGGTTGCGATATACACTGTTGGTTCCAGCGTGTGGACGCTGGTTTACTCCATTAACCTGGTGGCGATATTTATTGTTGGTCCCAACGTGCGGACGTTGGTTTGCTCCTGATCTATCAGTACTGTGGCTAAGTCGCTGTCCACTCCTATGCAGTTGTCTGATTTTCCCTGGCAATAGACTTCTGCTGAGTAAGACCTTAGTTCCTATTCCTCTCTGCTGTCATTGTCATCTGACAGCCGGTCTACTCGCTCAGGCTGCCCTGCCCGGTGTTGGTAAGGCCGGTAGAACCTTTGTCGTTACCATCCTTAAGGTTGCCTTACCCGGTATTGGCAGGGCCGGTAGAGCCTACACTCAGTACTCCTTTGGGCTGTTTTGCCCGGTATTGGTAAGGCCGGTAGAACCGGTACATGTCATCTCACGGTTGCCTTACCCGGTATAGGCAAGGCCGTTAGAGCCTGTTATCGCTACTGTCACTTGGGTTGCCTTGCCCGGTATTTTAGACAAGGCCGGTAGAACCTATTGTATGGACTATTATTGTTGTATTGTTATGTATGTTTCCCTAAGGGGATTGCCTTAACTTTTCAATAAAGTTACGTTTTTTACCAAACCTTAAGTCTGAGAGTCTTCAAAAACCGTGACAGTACGAAAGGGCCATGACCACAGACAATAAGAGTGATGGTAACACACAAAATATCCATTGGAGGATGGATATGCATGAGCAACGTTTGAATCAGCTGGCGGTTGCTATTCAAACTATTCTTGAACGTACAGTTCTTGCTGATAAGTCCGGTTCTAGCCCGGTGGTCGAGCCAATTCAGACACCGGAGAATGAGTCTAGGTCCCCAGGGATTGCAGTCAAAGGGTTAACGGCTTCTGCACCCTTGCCGCTGAGATATGACGGTGACCCTCAACTATGTAGAGTGTTTATTAATCAAATTGAAATATTTATGGAATTGACGGCACACACATTTCCTAGTGACCGCAGCAAGGTTGGGTTCATGATATCCCTACTAACTGGTAGAGCATTGGCCTGGGCTAACCCACTGTGGGAAAGCGCTAAACCTTGTAATAAAAATTTCTGTGATTTTGTACAATCCTTACGGAGAGTTTTCGAGCCTCCTGGTAGAACCACCTCTGCTGCTAAACGTCTTATGGAGATACAACAGGGCAGGCGCACGGTTGGCGATTATGCCATTGAATTCTGCACCTTGGCAGCACAGGTAGGATGGAATAACGAGGCCCTGTTGGCAGCCTTTGCCCAAGGCTTGAGTGACCAGATTAAAGATGAGATTGCGGCAAAAGATTTACCTACTGACCTAGATGATTATATCGAATACGTGATTCTAATTGACTCCAGAATACGAGAAAGATTAACCGCCAGAGAGCGTCAAGCACGGCTAAAAAATAATGGGTCCAGTAGTACATTTTGCTCACCCAACCCTCCCTCTGCATCCAAACCTAGTGAACCAAGTCATGAACCAGGTGAACCTATGCAGGTGGGTTTCACTAGGTTAACCAAGGAACAGAGGAGGTATCGCAAGATACAGGGATTATGTTTGTACTGCGGTAAAAATGGCCACCTGTTAAGATCTTGTCTGGTACGTCCGGGAAACGAACACACCTAGGGTACCTTGGGGGACAGGCCCTAGGTGGTGTCCAATCGTCACCAGTGTTGGGCACACTTAAACCCACCATACAGGTGGTATTATCATGGGCACAACGCTCAGTTGAGGTTTTGGCCCTGGTTGATTCTGGTGCAGCTGGGTATTTTATGGACAATACCTTTGCCGAATTGCATGGGGTACCACGGATTCAGAGAGAGACCCCTCTTGCTATTGAAGCAATTGATGGCAGACCTTTGGAACCCGCCCAAGTTACCTTTGAAACGATGCTCTTGTCCATGACTATTGGGGCTCTACACAAGAAGGAGCAACAGTTCCAATTGATTAATTCTCCTCACCATGCTGTGATCTTGGGCTTTCCTTGGTTACAGTTGCACAACCCACAGTTTGATTGGCAGAAATGTGAGATTGCTGCTTGGTCTCAGTTCTGTATGGATAAGTGCGTTACCCATCCTGTTAAGGTCTTGTGCACCTCCCCTTCACTACCTGATGTCTACCAGCAGTTCAGCCACGTTTTCAGTAAGGGAGAGGCTGGCGCCCTACCTCAGCACAGACCATACGATTGTCGTATAGAACTAAGTCCTGGAGCAGTACCACCAAAGGGACGCACGTATCCATTGTCTTGTGAAGAGAACCAAGCTATGGAGGAATACATAGAGGATGCCCTCAGTAGAGGGATCATAAGGAAATCTACTTCTCCGGCCGGCACCGGGTTCTTTTTTGTTAAGAAAAAAAGTGGCGAACTATGACCATGCATAGACTATCATGGGCTGAATAAGCTGATGGCAAAGAATGCCTACCCAATACCACTCATCACCGAGCTGTTTGATAGACTTAAGGGGTCCTCGATTTTCACCAAATTGGACCTAAGGGCAGCCTACAATTTGATACGTATCAGAGCCGGTGATGAGTGGAAAACTGCCTTCAATACGAGATCAGGGCATTATGAATACCTAGTCATGCCATTTGGTCTATGTAATGCTCCTGCAGTATTTCAAGAACTGATCAATGACGTTCTTAGAGATATGCTACAATCTTGTGTTGTAGTCTATCTTGACGACATACTTATCCACTCCAAAGACTTGTCACAACACATCAAGGATGTGTCTGAAGTGTTGCTGCGCCTACGCAAAAATAGATTATTTTGTAAACTGGAGAAATGAGTGTTCCACAAAACCAGTGTACCGTTTCTGGGGTTTATAATTGGCAAAGACGGTATTGCCATGGATAAAGAGAAATTGACTGCAGTCTTACAGTGGCCTAAACCCAAGAGTCTTAAAGCCATCCAACGATTTCTGGGCTTCGCCAATTATTACAGGAAGTTTATTAAAAACTTCTCCTCTATCGTGAAACCTCTGTCTGACCTCACGCATAAGGGCGCTAATCCATCTCTCTGGCCGGTGGCTACTGAAGAGGCCTTTGAGAAGTTGAAGGTAGCCTTTGCTAAAGCGCCTGTGTTGTCCCACCCCAATCCACTACTTCACTTTACTCTAGAGGTCGATGCCTCAGATATTGGGGTCGGGGCGGTGCTTTCTCAGCGACAGGTTAAAGGTGGTACACTCAGACCCTGTGGATTCTTTTCTAAAAAATTAACCAGTGCTCAAAGTCATTACGAGATAGGTGATCGAGAATTACTGGCCATTATCCTTGCTCTCAAAGAATGGCGTCATTTACTTGAAGGCACAAAAAAACCTGTTTTGATTCTAACTGATCACAAGAATATGACTTATCTCTCTGAGGCCAAGAGATTGTCTCCTCGCCAGGCCAGATGGGCACTGTTTCTATCCAGATTCAATTTCGTTGTATCATACTTGCCTGGATTAAAAAATGTTAGGGCTGATGCTCTGTCTAGACAATTTGAGGCGGAGGTTGACAGAGAAGAAGTACCAGCACCTATCATTAAACCTGATCGAATATTGGCTACCATACGTACTAGTATTACTTCACCACTAGGGGAGGAGATTTTGGCATCCCAAGCCTCTGCTCTCCATGAAACTCCAGCGGGCAAATGTTTTGTCGCTGAGCCATTCCGTACTCGACTACTTGAAACCTACCACTCCTCTAAGGCTGCGGGACATATTGGTAGAGATCAATTGTTTTGGTCCCTCTCTCAGCTATTCTGGTGGCCTTCTATGAGAGCAGATTGTGCCAATTTTACGAATGCCTGTACCACCTGTGCCCGTGCCAAAACCCCTAGACATCTCCCGGTGGGCTTACTTCAGCCGGTGCCTAATGGTGAATGCCCCTGGTCTCACGTCTCTATCGACTTTATGGGAGAATTGCCCAGGTCTAGAGGGTATTCCTTCATATTGATGGTGGTAGACAGGTTTTCGAAAATGGCACACTTCGTACCCCTCCTTGGCCTTCCTTCGGCCAAAGAACTGGCAATGGTATTCGCTCGAGAGGTGTTTAGGTTGCATGGAGTACCCAGGGTGCTGGTGTCTGACAGGGGGAGCCAGTTTGTGTCCAGATTCTGGAGGGCATTTTGCGAACAGATGGGCATACAGCTATCATTTTCCTCTGCTTATCATCCCCAGACTAATGGGGCCGCTGAGAGGGCCAATCAAGGGTTGGAACAGTTTCTGCGATGTTTTATGACTGACCATCATGATAATTGGGCCGACTTGTTGCCTTGGGCGGAGTTCGCCAGGAACTGCGCAGTTAATTCTTCCTCCGGGAGCTCTCTGTTTTTGATCAATTATGGGTTCCAACCCTGTCTGCTCCCGGATTCCTTTCAGACACAGCAGATTCCAGCTCTGGATGAGCATATAGAGCAACTCCATTCCACATGGGCACAAGTTCAGAGGGCATTGGGTCAGTCTTTTCAGCGACATCAGCGTCATGCCAATCGCAGAAGGCTTCCAGCGGTTTCCTTTCAAGTCGGACATAGAGTATGGCTGCCCTCCAAGAATCTAAAGCTCAAGGTTCCATCTAATAAGCTGGCACCTCGGTTCATTGGTCCGTACAAGATCATTCGCAAAATTAACCCTGTTTCCTATGCCTTGGAATTACCTGCTTCTATGCGCATTCATAATGTGTTCCATGTGTCTCTCCTTAAACCTCTGGTCTGTAACCGTTATACTACCACACCTGTGATGCCAGGTCCTGTTGAAGTCGAAGGGCAGGAGGAGTATGAAGTACAAAATATTATTGATTCCCGTAGGCATAGAGGAGGGGTACAGTATCTGGTGCATTGGAAAGGTTATGGTCCTGAGGATCGTTCCTGGGTAGACAGTAAGGACCTTTATGCACCTAAGTTACTACGAATATTTCATACCAAATACCCTCAGAAGCCCAGACCCCACTCTGGGAGAGGGGGTCTTTAAAAGGGGGGGTACTATCACGGTGCCCGTGATTTGTGCTGTTCTGTGTCTGTCACTTGCTGAGTATTCCTGATTGGCTGTCTGTGATTAGCCCTCCTCACACTGCCTTTTTAAACCCAGGTTGAGCACTTCCAGGTTGCCCTTTCGTGGTGTTTCTGACTTCACTCTGCCTGATCTGGATGTCAGGTTTCTGGGCCTGCTGTTCCTGCTGATCCTGCGGATCCTGCATTCCGGTGTTCCAGTGTTCTATGTCCCTGTATGCTAGTGTTCCGGTGTTCCAGCACCTAGCGGTTTAATCTTACTGAGTTCCTGTGTCTCCTGCCTGCCGCTTCTCCAGCCGGACGCTGGTTTTCTCCATTGAGCCTGGTGGCGACACTTACTGTTGGTTCCAGCGTGCGGACGCTGGTTTACTCCATTTAACCTGGTTGCGATATACTCTGTTGGTTCCAGCGTGCGGACGCTGGTTTACTCCATTATAACCTGGTGGCGACATTTACTGTTGGTCCCAGCGCGCGGACGCTGGTTTACTCCATTAAACCTGGTTGCGATATACACTGTTGGTTCCAGCGTGCGGATGCTGGTTTACTCCATTAACCTGGTGGCGATATTTATTGCTGGTCCCAACGTGCGGACGTTGGTTTGCTCCTGATCTATCCAGTACTTTGGCCAGGTCGCTGTCCACTCCTATGCAGTTGTCTGATTTTCCCTGGCAATAGACTTCTGCTGAGTAAGACCTTAGTTCCTATTCCTCTCTGCTGTCATAGTCATCTGACAGCTGGTCTACTCGCTCAGGCTGCCCTGCCCGGTATTGGTAAGGCCGGTAAAACCTTTGTCGTTACCATCCTTAAGGTTGCCTTACCCGGTATTGGCAGGGCCGGTAGAGCCTACTACAGTGTTCCTCAGGCTGCCCTGCCCGGTATTGGTAAGGCCGGAAGAACCTTGTACATTACCATCTTTAAGGTTGCCTTACCCGGTATTGGCAGGGCCGGTAGAGCCTACACTCAGTACTCCTTTGGGCTACCTTGCCCGGTATTGGTAAGGCCGGTAGAACCGGTACATGTCATCTCACGGTTGCCTTACCCGGTATAGGCAAGGCCGGTAGAGCCTGTTATCGCTACTGTCACTTGGGTTGCCTTGCCCGGTATTTTAGACAAGGCTGGTAGAACCTATTGTATGGACTATTATTGTTGTATTGTTATGTATGTTTCCCTAAGGGGATTGCCTTAACTTTTCAATAAAGTTACGTTTTTTACCAAACCTTAAGTCTGAGAGTCTTCAAAAACCGTGACATTAACCCCTTGAGTGGCAGAGGGGTATGCAATGCATTGCAGAGCAATGGATTGCGGACCTCTCTGGGCTCAAAGAGTTAAACAACATATCAGTGCCCATGAACATTTACATATGCCTCCATTAGTTGTCCTGGAAATAAGCCATTATTTCATAAAAAACTGCTCCCCTATCTATATATATAAAAGAAGACTTCTGTGTGCCTGGCAAACACACCCAGGGGTGGTATTAAGGAGGAGTTACTGTTCCTATTGGGTGATTCAGTCATGCAGGGAGTTGGCCCACCCCCACTATGCAGCCCGCCCACCACTATCAAAGTCAGAAAAAAACAATATGGCTGCCATTTGCTCCTACACCACAGACAAACACACATGTCCCACTCATACAGCACCAAACACACACACATACCCCACTCACACAGCACCACACACACACATATGCCCCACTCACACAGCACCAAACAGACATGCTCCCAGTTACACACACAGCACCACATACACACACAAAGCCAGAAATAAATATGGCTGACACACACACACAGTCACTCACCCTGACTCCCAGTGGCCTCAGCAGGACCTGTAGTGCAGCACCAGGTGAACAAAATGGCACTCAAAGGGTTAAGGGAGGCCCTCTGCTGAATTATTTCTTCACTGTCATTTGCCATGCAAGACACAGGACAGACAGCCATCAGGTACACACTTAACCCACTGACTGCCACAGGGTTGTGTATCAAGTTTTACCCCTCGGGGAGTGTGTTCAAACCCCTCACACTGCAAACTTGCATTTCCCTCCCACTTCTCCTCCTTCCCCAGCCTATTACTAACACTTTTCAACATTTATGTTAAGCCCCGCCCCCTACTCGCGATTAAGCCCCACCCACTGTTAACCCAAATTGCCCCATTGCTCTCTCCACATCAGCAGCCCATGAGGGACTCCACAAGTAAAAATTCCCAGGTATAACACATACATGCCCCACTCACACAGCACCAAACACCCATACACACACACAAAGCCAGAAAGAAATATGGCTAACACACAGTCACTCAGCCTGACTCCCAGTGGCCTCAGCAGGACCTGTAGTACAGCCACTGAGGAAGAAAATGGCATTCAAAGGGTTAAGGTAGCTCCTCATTGCTGAATTATTTCTTCACTGTCATCATTTGCCATGCAAGACACAGGACAGACAGCCATCAGGTACACACTTAACCCACTGACTGCCACAGGGTTGTGTATCAAGTTTTAGCCCTCAGGGAGTGTGTTCAAACCCCTCACACTGTAAACTTGCATTTCCCTCCCACTTCTCCTCCTTCCCCAGCCTATTACTGACACTTTTCCACATTTCTCTTAAGCCCCGCCCCTACTCACGATTAAGCCCCACCCACTTTTAACCCAGATTGCCCCATTTGTCTCTCCACATCAGCACTATATCAGTCCCCTCTAGTGACTCCACAAGTCAATGTTCCCAGGTATGAATACACTTCCCACTGCTATTTAACTCTCACATGCCTCTCTATACCTTAACCATTTGAGTGCCAGAGGGGTACACAACTCATGCACGCATGTGTTTCTGCTCATATATGTTGTGTGTGTACATCTCTGTTACATATGTGTGTCCATCTCCAGTGTGTCTGTGTGTGTGCATGTCTTTTGCATGTCTCTGCCGCTCACTGTGTGTATGTGCATACCTCCCAACATTTCACATGGCCAAAGAGGGACACTGTAGTTTTAGGTGATATTGTTGGGGGCGTGGCTGGTGGGCGGGGCATTACTAAGAATTTTTAGGTTATTTCATGACCTATTACTGGCGATTTATGTAACTGAATAAATGATTTAGTGCAAGACCAAAGTATTTTATTTGCACAGACTAATGTATAAACACATATACTGAAGTTTATTGCTTTATTGCTGTAGAGCTAAGTAGTACACACCACACAGTCAGGGCTGGTGCAAGGATTTTTGCCACCCTAGGCAAAACCTAATTTTGCCGCCCATTTTGCTCCGCCCCTTGTGTCCCACCCCTTTATACCCCGCCTACTTATACCCAACCTCTTTTCATGATTGTCCTCTCTCTGCCCCCTGGGCCAGTCTGCCCCTGGTCTGGAGATGCCTGTAAGAGATGCCCCCCACCAGCTCCAACTTGCCCCTTATCAGCTTCACTTTGGCCCACCAGCTCCACTTTGCCCCTATCAGCTCCACTTTGTCCCCCATCAACTCCAACTTGCCCCCATCAGCTCCACTTTGCCCCCCACCAGCTCCAACTTGCCCCCACCAGCTCCACTTTGCCCCCCATCCATTCCAACTTGCCCCCACCGGCTCCACTTTGCCCCCCACCAGCTCCACTATGCCCCCAGCAGCTCCAACTTACCACCATCAGCTCCACTTTGCCCCCCATCCGCTCTAAATTGCCACCATCAGCTCCACTTTGCCCCCATCTGCTCTAACGTGCCCCCCCCTCAGCTCCACTTTACCCCCAGCAGCTCCAACTTGCCACCATCAGCTCCACTTTGCCCCCCATCCGCTCCAAATTGCCACCATCAGCTCCACTTTGCCCCCATCTGCTCTAACGTGCCCCCCTCAGCTCCACTTTATTCCCCCTCAGCTCCACTTTGCCCCCCCATCCGCTCCAACTTACCCCCATCAGCTACACTTAGCCCCCCATCCACTCCAACTTGCCCCCACCACCTCCAACTTGCCCCCACCACCTCCAATATGCCCCCTCAGCTGCAACTTTCCCCTATCAGCACCAACTTACCCCCATCGGCTCCACTTTGCCCCCCAGCAGCTCCACTATGCCCCCAGCACCTCCAACTTGCCCCCATCAGCTCCAACTTGCCCCCATCAGCTCCAACTTGCCACCATCAGCTCCACTTTGCCCCCCATCCGCTCTAACTTGCCCCCATCCGCTCTAACTTGCCCCCCATCCGCTCTAACTTGCCCCCCCACCAGCTCCACTTTGCCCCCCTTCAAGCTCCACTTTGCCCCTCTTCAGCTCCACTTTGCCCCCCTTCAAGCTCCACTTTGCCCCTCTTCAGCTCCAATTTGCCTCCCCTTCAAGCTCCACTTTGCCTCCCCTTCAAGCTCCACTTTGCCCCCCTTCAGCTCCACTTTGCCCCCCCTCAGCTCCACTTTACCCCCTCAGCTCCACTTTGACCCTCATCCGCTCCAACTTACCCCCATCAGCTCCAACTTGCCCCCACCAGCTCCAACTTGCCCCCACCAGCTCCACTATGCCCCCTCAGCTCCAGCTTTCCCCTATCAGCTCCACTTTGCCCCCCATCCGCTCCAACTTGCCCCCAGCAGCTCCACTATGCCCCTTCAGTTCCAACTTGCCCACCATCACATACCTGTAGCTCCCGCGCAGTCTTCTCTTCAGTAATGCAGAGCGAGGCGGGAGATCATGACTCCCAGCGCGCTCTGCATTACTAAAGATCCAACCCAATGAGGGAGCGCTGTAGCAACACAGACCTGATTGTGTTGTGGTTCCCGGCCTGGTGTGTGCGGGCGCAGCTCTTCTCCGCTGCATGCCCGCGCCCCCAGTACGTGTGCGCCCTAGGCCGGCGCTTACCTCGCCTATAGGTGGAGCTGGCCCTGCACACAGTCTGACCTCCTAAAAAGAGGGACAGAGGGATCCGGCCCTCAAAGAGGGACTGTCCCTCCTAAAGAGGGACACTTGGGATGTGTCTGCCTGTGTGTTGCATATGTCTGTGTTTATCAGTGTGTCTGCATTTCACACACGTGCGCCCAACGGTCATAACATGACGGGCAACGCCGTCCCACATTGCTAGTAATATATATATATTAGCAATGTGGGACGGCGTCGCCCGTCATGTTATGCAGGGAATTTTTTTTTTTTTTAATAAATGTTATGATAGTGAAATATGGCGTAGGGTGTATGTGTCAGAAAGGTACACACAGTGATACACAGACACATGTGCAAACACACACACATATACAGGGGGACACACAGTGACAGAGACGCATGCAACACACATACATACACACATATGCACTGACATACACAAACAGTGACACACGGATGCAAAGCAGAACATACATACATACAGTGTGAGCAGTGTAAGTAACATACCTCCCAACATTTCAAATGGCCAAAGAGGGACACTTGTGTTTTAGATGGTGTTACTGGGGGCATGGCTGGTGGTGTATTTTAGAGAATTTTTAACCCTTTGAATGCCGGGGGTAAGCAATGCCTTGCATCCCCTCTGGCATTGAAATGGTTAAGTTACTCTTTCTGTAAGTGAATGATTTAGAAGAAGATGAAAGTATTTTTTACACAGACTAATATATAAGATATATACAGAAGTTTATACCCACATTACAGTGGGTTTTATTGATGTGGAGCATTCTGATACACTGGTATATACACCACACAGTGTCATCTCCTAAATAGAGAAGCAGAGGGATTTGTGTCTCAAACAGGGACTGTCCCTCCTATACTGTATAGTGCCAGTCCTTATACACAGATTGTATACTATACAATGCCAGACCATATATAAATAGTTTGTCATACATGCTATACAGTGAGCTATGTACAGCATGGAGATGATTGCAGGAACTGGCACCTCTGCTTACAGACAGACTGACAAACAATCTGCTCTCTCTCTCTCTTTGTGCAATATATAAATACAGTCACACCCATGTCTCTGCCACTTACCAGCTCAGCTGAAGCCCTGCTCTGCACTGTCTGATCATGTCTCTGCCATTGTTCCACTTTCCCAGCTTCTCTGTGCTAGCAAGTCAGCTCCCCAGCATCCTGCCTGCTGATTGGATAGAAATCGGCTCACTTGTAGTAATTGGCAGGGCTGTGCAGGGTCACAGACAGGGAATGAAGCTGCATATGAGTGGTTTACTGTAGTGAGCCAATAACCTTGTATCTATGTGCTGGGAACCCTGAGGCATAATACAGATTTGGACCATGGCCTTCCAGCTGTAGCTTGAACATAGTTCCCATCATCCTCAGCTGCTGAGCGTGCGCGTGTGTGTGTGTCTCTGTATGAGTGTGTGTATATGGGTGTATGTGTCTGCCAGTATGTGGGGGGCATGTGTGTGTCTGTGGTGTAGGAGTGAGTGGCAGCCATTTTTTTTTCAGCCTTAGATAGTGGTGGGCAGGCCAAAACTCACCTCCCATTGAATCACCCAATGGGAGCAGTAACTCCTCCTTATTGCCACCCCTGGGTGTGTTTTGCCAGGCACAAAGTCTTCTTTTATATATATAGATTAGGGGTCTATACCTCCCAAGTGTCCCTCTTTAGGATATATTAGGGGTCTGTACCTCCCAAGTGTCCCTCTTTAGGAGATATTAGGGGTCTGTAACTTCATCAAGTGTCCCTCTTTAGGAGATATTAGGAAACTGTACCTCCCAAGTGTCCCTTTTTAGGAGATATTAGGGGTCCATATATCCCAAGTGTCCCTCTTTAGGAGATATTATTAGGGGTCCATATCTCCCAACTGTTCCTATTTAGGAGATATAAGGGATCCGTACCTGCCAAGTGTCCCTCTTTAGAAGATATTATTAGGAGTCCGTACCTCCCAAGTGTCCCTCTTTAGGAGATATTAGGGGTCCATACCTCCCAAGTGTCCCTCTTTAGGAGATATTAGGGGTCTGTACCTCCCAATTGTCCCTCTTTAGGAGATATTAGGGGTCCATACCTCCCAAGTGTCCCTCTTTAGGAGATATTAGGGGTCCATACCTCCCAAGTGTCCCTCTTTAGGAGATATTAGGGGTCCGTACCTCTCAAGTGTCCCTCTTTAGGAGATATTAGGGGTCTGTACCTCCCAAGTGTCCCTCTTTAGGAGATATTAGGGGTCCATACCTGCCAAGTGTCCCTCTTTAGGAGATATTAGGGGTCTGTACCTCCCAAGTGTCCCTCTTTAGGAGATATTATAGTCCATACCTCCCAAGTGTCCCTCTTTAGGAGATATTAGGGGTCTGTACCTCCCAAGTGTCCCTCTTTAGGAGATATTATAGTCCATACCTCCCAAGTGTCCCTCTTTAGGAGATATTAGGGGTCTGTACCTCCCAAGTGTCCCTCTTTAGGAGATTGAGCCACACCAATAAAATTCACATTAATGTTTGTTTAAACTTCAGTAAAAGTGTTTATACATCAGTCTGTGTTAACCCTTTGAGTGCAACAGTGGTCAGCATGGCATTAGTTTGCAATGCTTCTGCACCTCTTTAGCAGTCAAAGGGTTAAGGCACACAATGTATATTAACAGTGTACATTAGTGTAACAGTGCTGGAGTGTGCTGAATGCATTCCATGTGATTTTTGGTGAGTGCTGCAGAGAAAACAGCACTGTTTGCATGATAAATATAATGTGGTGGTGTGTGAAATTTTTGTCCCCAACAGGTGAGTGTCAGCCATTTTTTTCATTTCACTGAAGGGATAGTGAGGGGTGTGGACCTTTAAATGAGTGTCTGTATGTTGTACTGACACAGTGTGTGTATGGGATATGCTAATGTCCTCCTAGCTGCGCCCTAGGGTGTGTATGTTGGGCTATGGCAGTCTATAGGAGATCTGCATATGTGCTCTTATGTGCCAGCCCCAGGGTGTGTGTATTATAACTGAGTGTGTAATATTGGGCTCTGGCAATAGAGGACCAATGCAAATCTCCTTCTAGCTGCCTCCCTGGGGATGTGTGTGGCATGGACGTAGAATTTGTGGTCACCTGACCACTTCTTCTTTTATAGTATAGTTATAACAAAAACAGCAAAGGGGAGTCGAAGAGTTACAGATCTCTAAAATACAACCCAGCATTTCCATACTTTGATTGCTTATGTGAGAACCATGGTTTTGGCTAAACAGAGAAATTACTAAACAGGATTTTTTTCTTTTTCAAAGACTGCCATCTAGTGGTAGAAAGAGAAGGCGTTCCACTCCTAACTGTAATTTTTGATTTTAGAGGATAAGGCCCCAAATTAAAATGTTTGAGATGGAATTACAAAGAGGAATTGCAGTATATGGTTTATGAGGTGCGGAGAGTAGAAAACTAAGAGGAAATAATGAAAAACAATTGCACTTTAAAGTAACTATTATCATCATAATATTGTCCCACAATCCATTACTAATATAGCGATAGGCAAAGGCACACTTCTATTATGCTGAATACGTCCACGTTATTGAAGTAAACCAGCTTCTTCTGCAGCCACCGGCAGGCAACAGTGCACACGTCTTAGAGGAAAGGTACCTCTGAGTCTCCGCTGTCTGTCCCGTGCACTGCCCAGATTGGTGGTGACGTTTGTTGGTTATCTTAAGGTAATGTAAGTTGCTGATAGTGCAGGTGCACAGATCTTCTCTTGTAATCTCTGTGCCCTGGATGCCTGCAGAAGAAATTGGTTCTCTTCAATAACGCTGACATTCAACACAATAGAAGTAAGGCTTTGTCTGTTGCTGTATTAGTAATGGATTGGGGGGCAACGCTATGAGGCTGATAGTTCCGCTTTAAGGGTAATGCATACATTAAAGAGTCACCCAGCTCAAATGGCAGGGGGCTAAAACAGTAATGAATAATATAATATGTCTATTCTCAGGACTGAATTGGAACTTTCATCAAAATTAAAGGGGAACTACCACCCCATCAAATCTTTATCTAAATTAAGTCTCCATCTGGTGACTAGCTGCTTAGTAGCGCTAGTCGCCAGAATTATTACCTGTTTTAACTGATTTACGAGTTATTCCGCGTTTGACAGTAGCAGGAAGCACGGACATCTTGCCATAGTGACGTCCGTGAGCCTGCAAGATGTCCGTGCTTCCTGATACTGTCAGCAGTGGAATAACTCATAAATCAGTTAAAACAGGTAAAAATTCTAGCGACTAGCGCTACTAAGCAGCTAGTCGCCAGATGGAGACTTAATTTAGATAAAGATTTTATGGGGTGGTAGCTCCCCTTTAAACTGCCCCCCAAATCCTTACTAACATAGCGATACCCATATACATACTTTTATCATGCTGAATAAGTCTGGCGTTAGTGAGAAATATAACTCATTTGGCAGGGATCTTGCTATAGGCGCTCTGTGCTCCTGCTTGTCAGTCCCTTCCTGTACCTTAAAGGAGCAGTAAACTTTTTTTATGAAAACACATATTTTACAGAGCATTTCCTGCTGAATAAAACAAGCTCACTCCCATCGCTGTCAGATGTTTTATTCAAAAATTATATCAGTTTAAATAATCAGGAAGTGAATTTACTGTGTTTACTTCCTGATAGTTCTAACTGACAGGAAGTGACTCAGCAGTTTCTATCACATTCTATGGAGAACTGTATGTCTCTGACTTTTCTGACTTTCCTCCCCATTAGAATCTAACAGGAAAACTAATTAGATTTTGACCACTAGAGGGCACTGCTAATGTAAAAAACATGGGTTTAAACTGTAATAACTCTGGAAATATAAATCTCTCAGCAGTGGGAGTGCCCTTATTTTACTCAATAGGAAAATCCCTACAATATATATTTTTTCATAAAAAAAAGTTTACTGCTCCTTTAAGGTACAAAAGATCTGCACTCACCAATCCTGAACATGATAACTGCCGATAATTATTTTAAATGGAATTAGGCAATCTGCATGAGTCTCCTTAACCCTGTTCCGCCAATGGAGCAATGTGTCAGTCGTCACGCACCTGTAGTAACTCTTGCTCCTCCGCTGCTACTCATCATGTGACCACACATATACATTGGAAGCAGCCCGCCGAGTCCAGAGACTCACTGGGGGAGAGTGACTTGGAGTGAGGCTCCAATATACTAGAATGACCCACACTTTCAGGGAGCCTACGCTATGCCTCTGCCAGCATGAGTGGCATGAGAACTGTCCGACTGCATACAATAGGACTGGAGGAGGCAGACGTAGCAGCTCTGCTCTGCGCCCCCAGTAGAGTTGCGCCCTAGGCCGGCACCTACCTTGCCTATAGGTGGCGCCAGCCCTGGGTTAAACTGGTGTTTTTTTACCAATGTGTGCTATTCAGGATTGCAAAGCACTGGGGAGTAATGTGTTGGAGACCTCTCTAGCAGCCAGTGAGGTTTCCAATTCCAACACACTGCTCCCCAATGGGTTAAATAAAATTGCCATTGAATTAATTTGGACTTTTAACCCTTTGAATACCAGAAAGGGCCCCAGTACATTGCTTAGCAATACATTGGCGATCTTGTCTAGCATTCAAGACGTTAAAAGTCCAATAAGGGCCACACTCAACTTCCCCCCTTTTTTACCCTCCAGCCACCAACCATAACCCCTTTTCCATCTCCCCCCAATTCCCCCTCAAATAAACACACTGATAACAATATAAGGTGGCAAATTGTGAGGTCACAGCTTTATTATTTGGTATTTGACCTATATATGGGACCCAGGAGTACCCTCCTATGCGACGCCCCCAGGGCCCCTAATAGCATGGGTCATGCCTGCACCCAGCCCACGGCCATGGGGGGTAAAGGGCGAGACCTTTCAGGCAAACCACTGCCTCTCCACCTCTGGTCCCTCTCCACAGCCGCAGCCAACCCATACTAGGGGAGGAAAACAAGGCCCAAATGTCAATCCGCCATGACACTACCTACATGTCTACCCTCTTCCACAGTGCTTGATGGCAATCGCCCGCCCTTCCTGCAGGTTGACCTGGCCGCACAGCACGAGTCTGCCCATCCGCTGTGGTTATGTCGCACTGCCGGGGCCCTGTAAGTGCCACACCCGCATAGGACCTAAATGGTTTTTATACCGCTGACTCCTTTCCCCACTTCCTTGGCCTACGCCGGACCTCCACAATGGAGCAGCTACTGCATCTAGATGACCTGAAACGAAACACAAAATGCAGGGAGGGAGAGTGGGGGAAAAAGGGAAAAAGGTTATTCTTGTAAGCTCAATTTAAAGTGTAAGCCTCACCCCCTTTTCTTCCCGCCTCGCCGTGCCACATGCCCCCAGCAAGGGAGGGGGAGAGAAAACAGCCCTTTGTCCCAGTCTCTTCTCCCCCACCAAAACCGCACAGCACGACCAGAGGGAAGGGGGTTGGGCTCACTGGCCCTTATCTAGCTTTCTTTTGTTTACAGTAATGGGTAATTTAGGAAGATCCATGTGCTCACTGTTCTTACAGTTGGTTTGCTCCAGAATTGCTCCTAGGGTTGCCACCTTTTCTTCAAGAAAATACCGGCCATGGCATTCCCTCCATAGACTTAACATTGGACAGAAGCCAATTTTTTACCGGCCTGCCGGTAAAATACCGGCTGGGTGGCAACCCTAATTGCTCCGCTTAAAGGGATAGTAATGTTTCATAATAAAAGCAGCTCTAATTAATCATCATAGTATTTGGAGAGTGTTATTTCAATTCTGTCAGAGTTGTAGTTCAGGAGTAATTGAATGACAAAGTGTCCCCCTCCCTCCCCTTTTACTGATGTAACACTGTTCAGCCAGAGCAGAAGGGAGGTGCCCAGGTAGACTGCAGAGAGGGACAATCTTCAGTTAAGATAAGGGAAAAACCTGAAAAACTTGTCAAGGGGGGCAGGGCTTTCATTGTTCTCATAGGAAGAAGATTGTCCCCTGCTGTTATCTGTCTGGTCTATGGACTGCAGTCCACATCTGAGAAGAGATGGCTTACACTAGGTAAAAGGGGCAGGAGGGGAAACTTTGCTTGTGAATATCTCTCAAACCATAAAGGTTTGAGAGCTAAGACTTATATCATTCTTCATGGTTTTTTTAATGCCTACAAAATAAAATAAAGATAAAACGAAGTATTACTATCCCTTTAATATCGGTACATAAGGTCAACTGTGATAACAAAAAAGCCACATTTAACCTTTTGAGTGCCAGAGGGATTGCGAAGCAATGCGCTGGGCACCCCTCTCCAGCACTCACAGGGTTACATAATGTGGAATTTGGGATGTTTTATTTGTTGCCCTCTAGACTATGGCGACACTTCTAGTATTAACCCTCAGAGTGCCAGAGAGTTACGCAATGCAGTACTTCTCAATGAGCTGTACACTCCCTGGCACTCAGGGTGTTAACCCCTTCACGGCTGGCCTTTATGAAGATAGATAAAGGGCTAATTATGCCAACAATAAAAGAGTTAACACGAACTAAAGGGAAATGCGAGATCAACCACTAGAAGAGCTCCGCTCCTAAACCACGCCTACTCACATCGAACTCGCCACCTTTCAGGGATCAGCCAATAACAGTACTCTAATGAGCCCCGCCCACTTGTCAGAGATCACCTAATAGCAAAACTCCGACATAATCCCCGCCCATAAAGGCTGAGCTCGGCAGTCCGCCAGGTATCTGTCAATAACGGGGCTTTCAATGAACCCCGCCCATTCATTATCTTGTCAAGAATCAGCTAATAGCAGAGCTCCGGTTTAAACTCCGCCCATAAGGGCTTAGCTCGGCTGACTGCCAGGTATCGGCCAATAACCGGCTTCTCAAGGGCACCGCCCATTCCTTCTCTTGTCAGTGATCATCTAATAGCAGAGCGCTGACATAAGCCCCGCCCACTAAGCCTGAACTCGGCTGTCTGAGCTCAGAGGGTGACACAGACAAGATGGCGGCGTCCTGTGGAAGGTTACTGGCAGCATGGGTGAGTATAGGGGGGAGGCAACCAGAAACTTTGCAACTGCTGGGAAGTGGGGTATCACGGGAAATGTAGTTCCCAACAGCAGCAGAGGAAGGAAACTTGGTTTTCAGCTGTTGAGGACTACAACTCCCATCAGTCCCCCAGACAGCAGCTGGTGGGAAAGTGAATTGTAGTCCCATACAGCAGCAGTGGTAGGCAACCTTGAGCTCTCCGGCTGTTGTACTACAATTCCCATCATTCCCTGCACCAGCCAAAGGTGAAGATGGGAATTGTAGTTCCTGATAGTAGCAGAGATAGACAGCTCTTTGCTTTACAGCTGTTGTGGACTACAACTCCCACCAGACAACATTTGATAGGAGTGTGGATTGTAGTCCCATACAGTAGCAGTAATAAGCAACCTTGAGCTCTCCAGTTGTTGTAATACAATCCCCATCATTCCCTGCACCAGCCAAAGGGGAAGGTGGGAATTGTAGTTCCTGATAGTAGCAGGGATAGGCAGCCCTTTGCTTTACAGTTGTTGTGGATTACAACTACCATCAACCCTCAGTGGCTGTCGGGGGCTACTATTGTAGTTCACCAACAACTGTAGACCCCAATTTTGTTTACCCCTGGAACAGAGGGAGTGAGACTGTGGGGCATACGCGTAAAGAAATGAAGCCTTTCCTGGGCAAATTAGCTGCACCCTTGAGGACAAATAAAAACTTACATTGATTTTAATGGGACTTTAAACCCTTTGGAGCGGTTGCCAAAGAATTGCAAATCCACGTGCTGGTAGTATTCCATGCATTACATTCCCTATTTACTGTTTCAGTGCCAGAGGGTTATGCAACACATTGCTTTGCAATGCTTTGTGTATCCCACTGGTATTGATAGGGTTAAATCAATGGGAGACTTTGAAATGGTTTTATGTCCTGTAGTGCAGTTGATTTGCAGTGGAATTTCTCCAGTTTGATTTATGTCTACTGCCCAGTGAGTGTGATAATGCAAGAGAAATGTGGGGGCTGGTCAGTTAACCCTCAAGGTGCAAGAGTGAATGAAGCAGTGCCTCTGTTTGCAAGAAGAAAACTATCATTTTTTTTTTTCTCTCCACATTGACCCTTTAAGGGCTAAGATATTGCACGCCCCCCCTGGTTGAAGTGTTAACCCTTTGAGTGCCAGGTGGGTGTTCAATGCATTGCTCTGCAATGTGATGGAAACCCGTGTTAAACACACTAGGTAAAGTCTGAAAAAAGTCCGATATGAGAGGGAGTGAAAACAGGAGAACAAGAAAATAGAAAATTATTGATTTCATTATTCCTCCAAACAGAGCAAGAACCATTAACCCTTATTATATAAGGTCAGAATCAAAGGGCCATATATATATATATATATATTATGACAAAGTCAAAGTAATTCTGGGGTAAACCAACTGCACAATAGGGGACAAATTGTATTGATTTGAATGAAGTAGTTGAATGCTAGATATGTCTCAGCTTGTAAACCTCCCTAGCATTTGATGGGTTAAGCACCCCATTTATCCCTTGTGTCAGAGGTGAGCTTAACTCAGTGCTGCGGAACAATGCTATGTGCATTCCTCTGGCACTCAGAGGGTTAAATTAATAAACCATTTTATTTGTCCAGTAATTTTCTTTTGACTCCCTATCATATTGCTCCAGTTCCTCTTTATACATCAGGTCCAGTGTTGTGAGACTGGATCTGCAGTGGGTTTTAACCATTTTGTAAATGTTACATTTAGGGGCAAAATTCATCAAGCTGCTGTGTAAAAGCACATGTTAAACACACTGCTCTTTATCATCACTTCACCTCAAACATTGATGGATCCCTCTGGACATTAATCAGTGATCGATTGCATTCACTGCCTTGTGTATGCGAAGCATGATGAAAACATGAATGAGTGCCTTAATTCTGGTGATACATACATGTATATGTGTGTGCAAGTGTTTGCCATAGCGCAGCCTCCCTCATTGTCTGTAATGGTATCTGCCAGCTTAAAGGGATAGTAATGTTTCACAAATGCAGCAGCTCCAATTAATCTTCATAGTATTTGGGCCATGGAGAGTGTTATATCAATACTGTCAGAGTTGTAGTACAAGAGTAATTGATGATAAAGTATCCCCCTCCCGCCCCTTTTACCTAGTGTAACACTGCTCACCTCAGATGTGGAATCTGGTCTCTTGACCGGACAGATCACAGCAAGGGACAATCTTCTTACTGTGATCATAAGGACAACCCTGCCCCCAGGTTTTTCCCTTATGCTAATTGAAGATTGTCCCTCTCTGTGATCCATCCAGACAGTATTGCTGCTCTGAGGTGAGCAGTGTTACATCAATAAAAGGGGCGGGAGGGGGATACTTTATCATTCAATTACTCTTGTACTACAACTCTGCCAGTATTGATATAGCACTCTCCATGGCCCAAATACTCTGGAGATTAATTGGAGCTGCTTTTAGTGTGAAAGATTAGTATCACTTTAAATGAGAATGTAATTAGTGCATCTGTCTGGCCATTTACTTAACCCCTTAACGCCCGGCGCGAGCACGTGCGGCCAGCTCTTGGTGACCACGGGGCTTTTTTTAAAATTATTATTTCTGGTTCAGGGCTTCTGGAGCGGCGTGCAGCCGTGCCGGGAGCCCTGAACTCCATGACGTGCCAGGACAGTCACTGGTCCTTAAGTGCCAGACCAGCATGACGGTCCGGGTATGTCATCGGACGAGAATGGGTTAATGATGAATAAGAGAGAGTTGAATACGATCCATCCATTTCTGAATCCTTGAGTAGCTAATGTGCATTGAGTCATTTGTAGTTTTATGAATTCCACTTCTAGAGTTTTACTTTATTTATAATTCCTCTGATGCCAGAATCATATGCAGCACATTGAGATGCAATGCATTTGAGATGTCTCAAGGATCTAAAGGGTTACAAAAATCTTGAAGTTATTTTAACCCTTTATGTTAGAGTTTAATAAAACTGGTCTAGTTGGCTTAATCTTTGTAGTAAATGGATGAGATTAACATTCCTCCATCAGCAGCTGATCTGTCCATTGTATTTTAGTGTTAGTGTCCCTTTTAAAGGGATAGTAATGTTTCATAATAAAAGCAGCTCTAATTAATCATCATAGTATTTGGACTTTGGAGAGTGTTATTTCAATTCTGTCAGAGTTGTAGTACAAGAGTAATTCAATGACAAAGTATCCCCCTCCTGTCCCTTTTACTGATGTAACACTGCTCAGCCAGATCAGAAGGGAGGTGCCCAGGTAGACTGCAGAGAGGGACAATCTTCAATTAAGATGAGGGAAAAACCTGAAAAACTTGTCAAGGGGGGCAGGGATTTCATTGTTCTCATAGGAAGAAGATTGTCCCCTTCTGTTATCTGTCTGGTCTATGGACTGCATTCCACATCTGAGAAGAGATGGCTTACACTAGGTAAAAGGGGTGGGAGGGGAAACTTTGCTTGTGAATATCTCTCAAACCATAAAGGTTTGAGAGCTAAGACATATAGTTCTTCGTGTTTTTTTAATGCCTACAAAATAAAATAAAGATAAAACTAAGTATTACTATCCCTTTAACAGCTCAAAAGTTAAAGTCCAATTAAAATGTCCTTTGAACCTTGATTTGCCAATACCCTGGATTGGGTAACACGGAAATGTTCTGTACCCAGCTGTAACAGAGAGATTGTAATAAATATAGGTAAGCACAGCCCTGCAGAATCAATAGGCTTGTGTAATGTAGTACTGTAGTTCCACTTGTAAGATTTAGTCTTATAGGGCTCTTATGACTGTATTCACATGGAGGTCTTAGTGTAGTTTCTGTCTAAGGAAGCCGTCAGTGGGGTGTGGTCATGTGAATGGGAGTGGCCATGGCTGGGGCTAAGCGTGCCTAAGATGCCATGCCAAGAGGTAAAAATAAAAAGTCTGATTAATTAAAGGGACACAAAATGCACTGAAATAAAGTCTTACAATAAGGACCATATTATAAGACTTTATTTCAGTGCATTTTATGTCCCTTTAATTAATTAGACTTTTCCATGTGATGATGACTGCTGTCGGTGGCATTTAATGCACCTAAGGAAAAAAAGTTAGAGCAAACTGTGTGTATCAAAGGCATACGTGGCACACCTCCATGGCACTCAAAGGATTATAATGTACACAGTCTGCTGTCTGCTTAAAGGGATAGTAATGTTTCATAATAAAAGCAGCTCTAATTAATCATCATAGTATTTGGACTTTGGAGAGTGTTATTTCAATTCTGTCAGAGTTGTAGTACAAGAGTAATTCAATGACAAAGTATCCCCCTCCTGCCCCTTTTACTGATGTCACACTGTTCAGCCAGATTAGAAGGGATGTGCCCAGGTAGACTGCAGAGAGGGACAATCTTCAATTAAGATAAGGGAAAAACCTGAAAAAACTTGTCAAGGGGGGCAGGGCTTTCATTGTTCTCATAGGAAGAAGATTGTCCCCTTCTGTTATCTGTCTGGTCTATGGACTGGATTCCACATCTGAGAAGAGATGACTTACACTAGGTAAAAGGGGCGGGAGGGGAAACTTTGCTTGTGAATATCTCTCAGACCATAAAGGTTTGAGAGATAATACTTATATCGTTCTTCATGTTTTTTTAATGCCTACAAAATAAAATAAAGATAAAACGAAGTATTACTATCCCTTTAACAGCTGATTCAGAAAAACACTGAATGGGCAGATCAGCTGTTATCTGTACACAGGTACTGCCTGCCGATCAGCAGATTCATGTCAACACAAGACTCCGCCACACTCCGCAAAGCATCCGTCTTATGTTTACATGTACCAGCTGATCTGCCTATTCTTTGTTTTCCTGAATCTCCTGTTAAGAGGCCAGGGCAGGGCACTGTATATGTCGTAACCCTTTGGTTGTCACAAAGGTGTGTAACACATCCCTATGGCACTGAAAGGGTTAAGAGCATGCTGCTGCTGTCCTTGGTGCTCATGTGTGAGTATGAGTGCATACTCTCTGCTCCCTACTTGCCCTCTGTAACTCATTTCCAGCTTTATGCCAACTTCGTATGCTAACGATCAAAGTCTTTCTCTTCCCTGGCAAACTAATTTCTTAGTACATAAGGTGAAGTGCGTTTTATTCTGCATGGTGAAGTGCGGTCCACATATTTTCCTACCATGTAATCCCTCTTTTTAGGCGATCAGAATTGTGTATATAAATGTATCACGTTAATGTTTGTTTAAACTTTAGTATTTGTTTTTATATATTTGTGTAAATACATTGGTCTTGCTCTAAATCATTTATTCGTTTACATAAAGAGGTGTCAGTGGGTCACGATGTAAGCTAAAAATTATCTGTAATGTCCCGCCCGCCAGCCAAACCCCCAGCAACAAGCCTTAAAAAAGTGTCCCTCTTTTGACCTTTAACCCTTTGAGTGCCAGAGGGGCACAAAACGCGTTGCTAGAAAAAGACCTGGGTATCCTTGTCAACTACAAACTTGGAAACAGTGACCAGTGTCAAACAGCAGTAGCAAAGGCAAGCAAAGTCCTATCTTGTATAAAAAGAGGTATCGAAGCAAGAGTGGATAACATTATTTTGCCATTATACAAATCATTGGTAAGACCTCACCTTGAGTATGCAGTGCAATTTTGGGTACCAGTTCTGAAAAAGGATATACTACAAGTAGAGAGGGTACAGCGGAGAGCAACAAAATTAATTAAGGGAATGGAGGACTTGACATATGAGGAACGTCTAGACAAACTTGGTTTATTTACTCTAGAGAAAAGACGACTAAGAGGAGACCTTATCACATTGTAGAAGTATATGAGAGGTCAATACAAGGATCTCTGCGGTGAGCTATTTATTCCAAGGCCTGATCAGGTGACCAGGGGACACCCCTTGAGATTAGAGGAAAGGAGGTTTAGACTTCAGCAGAGGAAGGGATTTTTTACAGTAAAGTCTGTCAAATTGTGGAATTCATTGCCCAGGGAGGTAGTTATGGCAGATACAATGGATACATTTAAGAGAAGATTAGATACATTTCTTTCCAAAGGGAACATACAGAGTTATACTGTTTATCAGTAGGCTGATCAGGAAGGTCTGATAAAGACTAATTTAATTGGTAGCAGGAAAGCTATAAAATTCTCGGTTACTGAGGTATGAGGCGAAGGTTGAACTTGATGGACTTGTGTCTTTTTTCAACCTAATTTACTATGTTACTATGCATTGCGAAACAATGCGTTGTGTACCCCTCTGGCACTCAAAGGGTTAAGTGTGGAGAGGTACGGCCTTGGTCAGTAAAGTGTTTGTGTGTGGGCTTTGCCTCACCATAGATTCTCCCCCCACACACACACACAGTGAACATACCCAAAAGGTATTTCCTTATAAATCCACTTTAGCCCCCGAAAGCTAATTATCTGCATTACATCCCTGCCATTAAGGGATGGGGCGTGGCTTTTGTTTTACTGAACAGGGAAAGCTCTACAATAAATGTTTTTTATAGTGATACATTGTTAAACGTAACTTTAATTCTGTAGATATATAAAACGTAAATGAGTTGCACCCATTCCTATCTCGTAAACCTCTGGTTTGAGTGATATAAGCTTTCAAAGTTCCCCCTTCACTCCCCTTGCGCTGACGTCAGCTTTCTGTGTTAGAGAAGGTGATCCCGGTCTGCAGACCGTCCTGCGGCTCTTCAGCAGAGCCGCAATTGTGCTAGATAGGCAGAAATACTTCATTTGAATGGTCTGCAGCGTGTGCTTGCAAACCCAGCACACGTAGACCGCTTCTGCCTAACTAGAGCGATTTCAGCTCTGCTGAAGAGCCGCAGGATGGTCTGCAGACCGGGATCTCCTCTAACACAGAAAGCTGACATCGGTGCAAGGGGAGGGAAGGGGGAACTCTGAAAGATTATATCTCTCAAACCATAGAGGTTAGAGAGATAGGACTGGGTGCAATTAATTTATTTTTTAAACATCTGCAGAATTAGTTACGTTTAACAACTTACACTTGAAACCAGAAGTTTACATACACTATATAAAAAGACACATATGCATGTTTTTCTCACTATCTGACATGAAATCAGAATAAACCTTACCCGTTTTAGGTCAATTAGGATTACCAAAATTATTTATATTTGCCAAATGCCAGAGAATTTTTTAAGGCATTTTTATTAAAGTCAAAAGTTTACATATATTTCATTAGTATTAGGTAGCATTGCCCATAAACTGCATGACTTGGGTCAAACGTTTTGGATATCCTTCCACAAGTTTCTCACAATAGTTGGTAGGGATTTTGGCCCATTCCTCCTGACAGAACTGGTGTAACTGAGCCATGTTTGTAGGTCGCCTTGCTCGCACCTGCCTTTTCAGCTTTCCCATAAATTTTCAATAGGATTGAGATCAGGGCTTTGTGATGGCCACTCCAAAACATTGACTTTGTTATCCTTAAGCCACTTTGTAACCAGTTTGGCAGTATGCTTCGGGTCATTGTCCATTTGGAAGACCCATTTCCACCCAAGCTTTAACTTCCTGGCTGATGTCTTGAGATGTTGCTTCAGTATTGCCACATAATCTTATTGTCTCATGATGCCATCTATTTTGTGAAGTGCACCAGTCCCTCCTGCAGCAAAACAACCCCACAACATGATTCTGCCACCCCCGTGTTTCATAGTTGGGATGGTATTCTTAGGCTTCCAAGCTTCCCCCTTTTTCCTCCAAACGTAACGATGGTCATTATGGCCAAACAGTTCAGTTTTAGTTTCGTCAGACCAAAGGACATGTCTCCAAAAATGTAGGTCTTTGTTCCTGTGTGCATTTGCAAACAATAATCTGGGTTTTATATGTTTCTTTTGGAGTAATGGCTTCTTCCTGGCAGAGTGGCCTTTCAGCCCAAGTTGATACAGTACTCGTTTCACTGTGGATAATGACACAATTTTACCAGCTTCCGCCAGCATCTTCACAAGGTCTTTTGCTTTTGTTCTTGGGTTGATATGCACATGTCGGACCAAAGCACGTTTATCTGAGACCCAGAACCCTTCTCCTTCCTGAGCGATATGATGGCTGGACATTCCCATCTTGTTTGTACTTGCATATAATTGTTTGTATAGATGAACGAGGCACCTGCAGGTATCTGGAAATTGCACCCAAGGATGATCCAGTTGTGCAAGTCCACAATTCTCTTCCTGATATCTTGGCTGATTTCTTTAGACTTTCCCATGATGTTACACACAGAAGCAGTGTGTTTCTGGTGTGCATTAAAATACATCCACAGGTGTGTCTCTATTTAACTCAGATGTTGCCAATAAGCCTATCAGAAGCTTCCAAAGACATGACATCATCATATGGGCTGTCCCAAATTGTTTAAAGGCATAGTAATCCTAGTGTATGTTAACTTTTGACTTTGCAGAAAGTAATAAAAATGCTTTAAAAAAAATTCTCTCTCTCTCATTATTCTGGCATTTGGCAAATATAAATAATTTTGGTAATCCTAATTGACCCAAAACGGGTAAGGTTTATTCTGATTTCATGTCAGTGAGAAAAACATGCATATGTGTCTTTTTATATAGTGTATGTAAACTTCTGGTTTCAACTGTATTACTATCACTTTAATAACAAAAGTGTACTGTTCCTTTACTATATCACAGATCCTGTACACACATCTCTATTCCTGATCTCACTCTGTAACCTGTATTTCAGGCTTCTCGCACAGGCTCAGCAGTTGGACAGATTCCCCGCACCATCCGGTCTCCTGTACTTAGAAGCGCTGCAGCCCTAGCACCCGCGGCACAGAGACGTCAGTTCAGTACCAGTGAGTACACGCACCGGACTCCTAGACTGGTTTATGCTCACAATACAGTGTTGGGAGTAAACAGTTTGAGTGCCAGATGCATGGGCGGATTGTCCTATCGGGGGATCGGGCATCCCTCAGTGGGCTGCTAGATCATGGGCCGGTGGGGGTGATCAGAGGATCTCACCTCACCGTCCCACGATATATTGAAAGAGAGGTCAAGGGGGCAGGGCTTTCATTATTCTCACAGTAAGAAGATTGTCCCTTGCTGTTATCTGTCTGGTCTGTGGACCAGATTCCAAATCTGAGGGGAGGTGCTTACACTAGGTAAAAGGGGCGGGAGGGGGATACTTTATCATTCAATTACTCTTCAACTACAACTCTGACAGAACTGAAATAACACTCTCCATGGCCCAGATACTATGAAGATTAATTGGAGCTGATGTTTTTTGTGAAACATTACTATCCCTTTAAGACAAGACCAAGGACCAAAAAAGGTTTGAAGTTTTACAGTAGGAAAATGCGTAGACTAGATGGGCTGAATGGTTCTTATCTGCCCTCAAATTCAATGTTTCATTGATTAGCTAGTACTGTATGGGTACCGCAGTTAGCATACCTTAGCATATAAAAGAATTGTGAATATCTCCTGAACTGTATATTTGCTGTTCTTTTGGCTAACAAGACACATAGGTAGTTTTTAATGCAGGTTTTAAATATGTAAACTTGAATTTAGGTGAAAGTTCCACTTTAAGATTAATGTGGGGAACTAGCTAACACAGAATTGGTTAATAGTCCGGTCAGATTAAGGCAATTGTGTGCATTGTTATTGGGGGTGGGGTGCTGTGTCATTTTTAACCCCTTAAGGACCGTCATGGGTTGTTATACCCTTAAGGACCCATGACAGTCCTGGACCGTCATGGAATTCCGGGCTCCCCGTAAAAAAAAAAAAAATGGTCCCTGGTCCTTAAGTGACCGCACCGTACGTGCGCAGCCGGTCCTTAAGGGTTTAAGAATGTAAAAATAAAATGAACTGAGACATACAGAAATTGTGCAAATCTCAGAAAGCCAACTGCAACAAAGGCAAGAAAATAACATTCACGATTATTTACATCTGGCGTTTAACCCCTTGAATTCTAACGAGGTGTCCAATGCACTGCTTTGCAAGGTGCTGGAGAACTCTAGCATTGAAAGGGTTAAAAGCCCCTTGTAAATCAGTAGGCATTTGAGGATCGTATGTATGTTCCTTGTGGCGCATTAGTCTAGCCCAGAATTGCTCACCTTGTACTTCATACATACTGCCCATAGTCTACTGCAGGGTGAGTTCCCCAAGTTTAAAATACAACTGAAATCCCCCCCCCAAAAAAATAACTTTATTGTATCAATGTAAAATAATTAGAAAATGGAATATACTGTACCTTTTGTATGTGTTTGTTGTATTATTTAGATGTATATAAATAACTTCATACCCTAACACAAGGCCTCTGCTCTTGGCTTGCTGAGGATGATGGGAGATGTGGTGGCCCCACAATTGACTAACCCCTGTCTTAAACGGATTAGTAGTGGTTGCTTTTAAAGTGTTAGTAATGTCCAAAAAAAACTTTTTTGCATTTAGAAGAGCTTAAAAAGCTGAGCTATATGCAAAAAAACGTATCTCTCAAACCGCTATGGTTTAAGAGATACGGGCGTTGAAAGTTTGCTGTCTCCTACTGACAGCTGTAAAGCTGTCAGCGGGAGATCTGTGTCGGCCGACACGGAGGCGCTTGAGAAGTGCCGGGATCTCGTTATTTACCACGAATCCCTTCATTGGAATGGTCTAAAACGTGTGTCTGGTTTTCAGCTGGTTTTCAAGCACACATTTTAGACCATTCCAATGAAGGGATTTGTGGTAAATAACGAGATCTCGGCACTTCTCAAGCGCCTCCGTGTCGGCCGACACAGATCTCCCGCTGACAGCTTTACAGCTGTCAGTAGGAGAGATCAAACTTTAAACGCCCGTATCTCTTAAACCATATCGGTTTGAGAGATACGGTTTTTTGCATATAGCTCAGCTTTTTAAGCTCTTCTAAATGCAAAAAACTTTTTTTGGACATTACTAACACTTTAACAATGTTTAAAGGGATAGTAAAATCTGATTTTGTCCCCTTAATGACAGGGTTTTTTTTGTTTTTTTTTAAATCTGATCGTGTAGCTATTACAATAATAAACTGAGCGATATAAGTCCCATCTCTCACACCTGTATAGTTTGAGAGATATAGGAAGATAAAGTTCCCCCGTCCCTCCCCTTTCTCTGACGTGACCTGTAAAGCCGGCTGCAGGATATCCTGATCCTGAGATCAGATGGATGCTCTTGAGCAGAGCCGAAATAGCAGGTTATAGAAACAAATACTTCACTGGAACGGTCTACAAACCAGGCACACTTTGTAGACCATTCCAGCGAAGTATTTGTTTCTAGATCCCTTTTATTTCGGCTCTGCTGAAGAGCCACAGTCTGGTCGCACGACCAGAATCTCCGTCTGACAGCTTTACAGCGCATCACAGAGAAGGGGAGGGACGGGGGAACTTTATCTTCCTATATCTCTCAAACCATAAAAGTTTGAGAGATTAGACTTATATTGCTCCGTTTATTATTGTAATAGCTACACGATCAGATTTTAATAAAATCGGACTTCACTATGTAGATAATAATAAATAAATAAATAAAATGAATTGATGTAAGTTCCGTCTCTCAGACATCTATAGTTTGAGAGATATACACTTCTAACGTACCCCGCTCCCGCCCCTTTCACACGTCAGAGCTCTAGCTGACAGCGTGAGATTCCACTCATTTGACAGTCTGGAGGCTCTTCAGCAGAGACGAAATAGCGTTATCTATAAATAAATACTTAATTGGAACGGTCTACAAAGTTTCTATCTAGACATCGCTATTTCGGCTCTGCTGAAGAGCCGCCGGCCGGTCAAATGACCAGAATCTCATGCTGTCAGCTAGAGCGCTGACGTCTCTGAAAGGGGCAGGAGAGGGTAACTTTAGTAGCGAATATCTCAAACTATACATGTCTGAGAGACCGGACTTGCATCAATTCATATTTTTTTTTTAATATCTACAATATTAATTGTTGTTAAAAGCAACGATTACTATCCCTTTAACCGTTCGACTGTCAGAAGAATTGGCAGCACATTGCAGAACAATACTTTGCTCACCACTCTGGCATTCAAGGGGTTAAAGATGCAGTATTGCTTCATTATTAAAAATTATGTATACTGTAATGGTTTTTCCTGCTGTGTAAAAGAAATGGAATCCAACCGCTTGGAGAGAATTCATTTAAAAACTATTACACCTCCACATTTTATTTATTTACTTATTTATTAAGTTAAACTTGTTTCCTGTGTTCACTAGGTGGAGCTGTAACGATCACTTACAATGCGAGCAATAGTCTGTATTATAAAAACCGTTTGTCTTTCACACACTAGTAGGTGATGTTGCTAACAGTTTAAAGGGATAGTAATGTTTCAAAATAAAGCAGTTCCAATTAATCTTCTTAGTATTTGGACCATGGAGAGTGTTATTTCAATAATGTTGTGGTTCAAGTGTAATTGAATGATAAAGTATCCCCCTCCCGCCCCTTTTACTGATGTAACACTGCTCACCTCAGAGCAGCGAGACTGGATGGATGGATCACAGAGAGGGACAATCTTCAGTGATCATAAGGAAAAACCTGAGAAACCTGTCAAGGGGGCAGGGCTTTCCTTATGGTCACAGTAAGAAGATTGTCCCTTGCTGTGACCTGTCCGGTCAAGAGACCAGATTCCACATCTGAGGTGAGCAGTGTTACACTAGGTAAAAGGGACAGGAGGGGGATACTTTATCATTCAATTACTCTTGTACTACAATTCTGACAGTATTGATATAACACTCTCCATGGCCTAAGTACTATGACTATTAATTGGAGCTTTTTTTTGTGAAACATTACTATCCCTTTAACCATCTGCAATGCGTTGCGTACCCCTCTGGCACTTAAAGGGTTTACCCCTTAAGGACCAAGGGGTGCACAATGCATTTTCAAAGCAACGTGTTGCGCACCTCAGTGATCCTTAAGGGATTAAAACATTGAGGTTCAATAACTTTTGAATGAAGTATCAACCAGTATTGAGAGTAGTCTTGTTTTACTCTGAAGGTAAAGATCCCTATTGCATATTTTTCATTAAAAAAACCTTTATTGCTACTTTACGAATATATATAGTGTGTATGTAATGCTTGTGCTGGGGGAAGAAATTTTCCTTTGCACTCCTTACTTCCTGGTCCGGAGACCATTCTGTAATTCACTGCAGGAAATGAGGGTTGTAGAGGAACAGTCTCCCAATCTCCTGATAAAACGGTGCGCACGGTTATATGCACCCAAAGTTCTATTGCTGTATAGGACACTGAACAGAGTACAGAACTCTAGAGACCTCCTGTGCTTTTCCTAGGTTCCTCGCGGTTCGTTCCGGCCGTTACCCAGCATGCTCCGCAGTTTAAAGGCACAGCTGTAGTGAATGGAGAGTTCAAGGAGCTGAGTCTGGACGACTACAAGGGCAAATACCTGGTTCTTTTCTTCTACCCACTAGACTTGTACGTTGTAATCTAGAACTACAGAGGGCCATATGTATAAAGACAAACATTTTTGCATTTTTGAAGTAAACCAGATGCATCGCCATTTGAAATGTTACTGAAAATCTAAATTAGCATGTGATACGTTACTGGAACCACATATGCAATTAGCCTTCATTAGCATATAGAAACAAGTATAAATATCTCATTAACTGTACATCTGCTGGTCTTTTGGCTAATGTGACACATAGGCAGTTTTTGCTGAAGTTTTCCAAAATGCAAACTTGAATTAAGGTCCATGTTAATTGTATTTATAACACAATTTTATTTGGAAGTTAATTTCCCTTTCAAGGATTTAACACTCTGAGTGCCAGAGAGGTATCCAACGCATCGCAATGCCATGCATTGGATACCATTCTGGCACTCAATGGGTTAATAAAGTTCAAGAGAGATCACCTATTCAGAATAAAAATACTAGAACAAGACAACTTGGCCTAAAATTGAAGAGTGGAAAAACAGAGAATACAGTTAACCGCCTCCCATCTGAGGTAGTGGAAAGGGATGTGGCTACAGGGAAGCACCTCCCAGCTGAGGTAGCGGAAAGAGATGTGGCTACAGGGAAGCGTCTCCCAGTTGAGGTAGTGAAAAAGAATGCGGATACAGGGAAGCGGCTCCCAGCTGAGGTAGTGGAAAGGGAATGCGGATACAGGGAACCTCCTCCCAGCTGAGGTAGTGGAAAGGGATGTTGATACAGGGAACCGCCTCCCATCTGAGGTAGTGAAAAGAGAATGTGGATACAGGGAAGCTCCTCCCAGCTGAGGTAGTGGAAAGGAAATGTGGATACAGGGAAGCGCCTCCCATCTGAAGTAGTGGAAAGGGAATGTGGATACAGGGAAGCACCTCCCATCTGAGGTAGTGGAAAGAAATGTGGCTACAGGGAAGCACCACCCAGCTGAGGGTAGTGGAAAGGGAATGTGGCTACAGGGAAACGCCTCCCAGCTGAGGTAGTGGAAAGGGAATGCGGATACAGGGAACCTCCTCCCAGCTGAGGTAGTGGAAAGGGAATGCGGATACAGGGAACCTCCTCCCAGCTGAGGTAGTGGAAAGGGATGTTGATACAGGGAACCGCCTCCCATCTGAGGTAGTGAAAAGGGAATGTGGATACAGGGAAGACCTCCCATCTGAGGTAGTAGAAAGAAATGTGGCTACAGGGAAGCGCCACCCAGCTGAGGTAGCGTAAAGGGAATGTGTATACAGGGAACCGCTTCCCATCTGAGGTAGTGGAAAGGGAATGTGTATACAGGGAAGCGTCTCCCATCTGAGGTAGTGGAAAGGGAATGTGTATACAGGGAAGCGCCTCCCATCTGAGGTAGTGGAAAGGGAATGTGTATACAGGGAAGCTCCTTCCATCTGAGGTAGTGGAAAGGAATGCAGATACAGGGAAGCGCCTCCCAGCTGAGGTAGTGGAAAGGGAATGCATATACAGGGAAGCGTCTCCCAGCTGAGGTAGTGGAAAGGGAATGCAGATACAGGGAAGCTCCTCCCAGCTGAGGTAGTGGAAGGGGATGTGGATACAGGGAAGCTCCTCCCAGCTGAGATAGTGGAAAGAGATGTGGATACAGGGAAGCGCCTCCCATCTGAGTTAGTGGAAAGGGATGTGGATACAGGGAAGCGCCTCCCAGTTGAGGTAGCGGAAAGGGATGCGGATACAGGGAAGCGTCTCCCAGTTGAGGTAGTGGAAAGGGAATGTGGATACAGGGAAGCGTCTCCCATCTGAGTTAGTGGAAAGGGATGTGGATACAGGGAAGCGTCTCCCAGCTGAGGTAGTGGAGTTTAGACCAGTAAATGACGTAAGGACTCTTGGGATTGGTATGTGGTTATTGTAAGAATAAAACCCATCTGAGCCCACTAGACAGAGAAAAGCGCCAATATCTGATCTAATATCTGACATCTGGTCCCTCTTTCCCTTTATTGGGGATCTTGCTGCTCACAGTCCCTAGCGCTGGAGAGGGAACTATTTTATCTGTGCAGCGGTCAGTGAGAGGAGGGCGTGCCTCCCCGGCTCTTTATCTCCACTGACCTTGCTGGGGTTGTGCCCATGTGTACTGTGCTGCAGGGCTGATTGCACTCAGTGCTGAGATAGCAGCGTGCCTGCTGGGGGCTTTGTCTGCCACAAGGTGAAGTGTCTGTGGATTCATCCAGATAACCAGTTACTTGTTCTGTTCACAGTAAAACCCGACAGTGATACCATTGCACTTGGTTAACCCGTTGATGACCAGGGAGTTTTTTCTTTGCATTGCATTGCACCCTCCTCTCCCCCCCCTTAGAAGCAATGTGTTCCGTACCCCTCCGGCACTCAGAGGGTTAAGGAAACACTAATCCTAAGCTCCAGTCTCAGCAGAAAATCCTTATTGCAACTATGCTTCAATTTTGTGTGGACTGATTTTCTGACATCTTTAACCCTTTGAGTGCCGGAGCTGATTCGTAGTGACGATTAGGATTATCTGCCCAGGACCCTGCAGCATGCTGTAGGTAATATACTGGTTTCCCCTTTTCACAACTTTGAAAGATTGGGATATATGTATAAAGATCAGTGGAGGAATACTGGGAAAAACACAGGATTATTGTAACAGGAATATTTAACCCTTTGAGTGCCAGAGGGGTACGCAATGCGTTGCGTACCCCTCTGACACTCAAAGGGTTAAACACATTCTAGCTATAAGTATATGATATTTAATGTTATGACAATCTATTTCATGTTTAATGTTAGTGTTTCATTAATATGTTTGAATCATATCTCCCCTCTATCCTCCAAGTTAGACACATTAACCCTTTGAGTGCCAGAGGGATGCGCAACGCATTGCAAAGCACCGTGGGGAACATACAAGTCCTTGAATGCTAGAGGTCTCTAATGCATTTGGCATTCAAAGGGATAAAGAAAACCTGACTGAAATTACTAAACCACATCTTGGTACATCAGCTGGAGTATCTTAACCCATTAGGGACCAGAAGAGTGTGAATTCATTGCACACCCCTCTGCTGCTTATAAAGGATTAAAATAGCTGGAACTTCCAACTATAAATGCTTCTTATTTAACCCCAAGTAATAGTGTCATTCTTGTTGCGGATAATAGGGGTTGTAGTAGAACAGATAGAGAGCCGCAGGTTACCCTTTCTGTACGTCGCCGTTAGGTAGACGTCCCACGTTATAACGTTTTCCATGTTTTCTCAGCACATTCGTCTGCCCTACCGAGATCGTGGCCTTCAGCGACAAGGCCAACGAGTTTCATGATGTCAACTGCGAGGTCATAGCCGTGTCGGTAGACTCCCATTTCAGTCACCTGGCCTGGACCAACACTCCCAGAAAGGTAGGTGGAGACAGGGCTGGATTTACATCTCAGGAGCCTGTAGGCGCAGAAATCTGAAGCGCCCCACCCCCACAAAAAAAATTGCAAAAAGTTTTGAGGTAAATCTTGCCCCTCTCCGTGAATGTTCCTCCACTGATCCTGCCCTTCTCCGTGCTTCCCCACCCCCACTGATGATCTTTCACCTCTCTGTGCGGTGCATATATATTTTTCAAAGAAATTTCGAAACACTGCCAATAATGGGATGCAGAAAACGTTACAACCAAATTCAGTATCATTAACATGTTATCCAAACGGTAAAGCCAAGCACATCACGATAAATCTCTCAGGCAGGCAATGTCTTTGGTTTGTACAATACTGAGCGTGTCTGAAAATCCAAAAGGCATAATGCAGAGAAAGGTAACAAACCAAGTGTTTCTTTATGCGCTTCATCACTCTTCCCTGTACATTCTGTTGCCTTACATCACTCTCTCTTTCTTGCCTGCTGCTCTGCCGGATAGTTCTGACCAGCAGTTGGCTTCCACCGCCATGAAAGGACACAGTGAGCTGGAATGTGCAACCACCAAACCTCCCCACACGGAAACAAGTAAATGCTGGAGCCTCCGACCGACACTTATCAGCACTACATGATGAGGGCGTCAGAAATCACTTGGGTACAGATATACCTGTACAATAATAAAAAAAAACCAAAAAAAAAACAGATCTCATCTAGTCTGACAGGCGCCCCTCTGTGGGGTGCGCCTGTAGGCAGATGCCTACTCTGCCTAATTATAAATCCGGCCCTGGGTGGAGATGAGACAAAGCCCACATTATTATGTAATAGGTAAATCTTAAAGGGACACCAATGTCCCATAAAACATTCTTCTAGTTTTGTAGAGGTTAAAAAAATAAATTATTTGTAGAAAATCCTCTCTCTCAAACCGCTATGGTTTGAGAGATATTCGCATTGGAAGATTCCCTCCCCTTCTCCTGACGTCCGCGCTGTGCTGACTGCAGGAGATGCCGGTCCAGAGACCGACCGGCGGCCCTGCAGCGGAGCCGAAATCGTGTTATTTAAAAAGAACTACTTAATTGGAAAGGTCTACAAAGTGTGCCTGGTTTGCAAGCACACTTTGTAGACCTTTCCAATGAAGTAGTTCTTTTTAAATAACGCGATTTCGGCTCTGCTGAAGAGCCTCCTCCAGTCGGCCGACACGGATCTCCTGCTGTCGGCTTTACAGCTGACATGAGGGAAGGGGAACTTTACTGGTGAATATCTCTCAAACCATATCAGTTTGAGAGCTAGGATTTGTAGCATATAGTTTAATTGTGTAACATCTACAAAACTATTAACCATTTTTATGGGACATTACTGTCCCTTTAATGTTAAAGCAGAACTATCACTCAAATTAAGGTGCCCCCCCACTCAAATCAGTATGGATATAGCAATACTCTTATCCATACTAGTTTTAGCCTGAATAAGCTCTGGTCCCGGGACCATAAATCTCCATAGGATGGTGTAGCAACAGCGCCACTGTACAATTTCAGGCCACTGTGATATTGCACCTAAAAAATTCAACTTTGAAAATTAATAACTTTTGAATGAAACACCTTTCAGCAGTGGGAGTACTCTTGTTTTATTCAGGGGGATAAACCCTACAACATATTTTTTTTTACATTTTAAGTATTACTGTCCCTTTAAGAAATCCAGTTTGTTCCCAGACTCACAGGCAGGTATCTTGCTGTAGCAACAACAAAAAAATGGAGATCAGTAGGTGTGCGCCTTAGTGCAATAAAATCATTGGGTTGCGTTCCTACACCACAAACACCCCACACGTGGGTACTCACAAAAATATTGGCTGTTAAAGTGTTAGTAATGTCCCAGCACAATTTGTAATAGATTTGTAGAGTCTAAAAAAAAAAATCACATTGCCACAAACCCCATCTCTCAAACCGCTATGGTTTGAGAGATATTGGCAATGAAAGTTCCCCTTCCCTTGACGTCAGCTGTAAAGCTGGCAGAAGGGAATCCGTGTCGGCCGACATGATGAGGCTCTGCAGCAGAGCCGAGATCCTGTTATTGCAAAAGGATGACTTCATTGGAAAGGTCTACAAAATGTGCTTGCAAACCAGGCACACTTTGTAGACCTTTCCAATGAAATAATTATTTTCCAATAACGGGATTTCAGCTGCTGCAGAGCCGCCGGCTGATCCCAGGACTGGGATCTCCTGCTGTCAGCTACACGCTGATGTCAAGAGAAGGGGAGGGAGGGGGGAACTTTCATTGCCAATATCTCTCAGACCATAGCGGTTTGAGAGATGGGGTTTGCGGAAATGAGATTATATTTTTTTGACTCTAGGGATCTAATACAAATTATGTTGGGGCATTACTAACCCTTTAATCAAGTATATGAGAACCAGCTAACACCAGGTGGGTAATTCTCCTGTCCCAGCTGCAGGATTTCAGTGGACTATTTGGCTGTTCTTCCACCTCATGCTCCCTCCCAGCGGCTCAACAAATCCCCCAAAAAATAACAGCATGAAGAGCGCCCAATAGTTACGTACGTTCATACGATCTTTTAACACAAGTAAATATTGTTTCCAATACACTCACATTTAGTGAAGGTCAGCAGACAGATATACAATGCTGACAGATAAACATGTGGAGATCTCACCATCTCCACTCAGCATCTCAGGATCAGCTGCTCCGGCTTGTTTTTCAGTCTTGAGAAAAGGTCTAAATCCACAAAATGCATAGCCGTTTGTTTTTAAGTAAAATATATTGTAGCTACAATTTTTATAATAAAACCTTTTTTGCCTATAAGACTTTGGGCCGTATGTTCAAAGGGATAATGGCAAAAAAATGTCGTATGAAAGACAAAAATAAGTCATTGTATGCATGAACGCCATATTTTCTATAGAGTATACGACAAAAAAACTAGTAATGTCCGTTGTGTACGACACAATTACAGAATTGACTGGTAAAGGGGTGTGGCAAGGGCGTGGCTAAACGATTCTCCAGTGTCGTATAGAGGAAAAGAAAATTTGTCGTAACTAACGACAAAAAAATGTCTTTCAAAAGACAAAATTTGTACGTTAAGAAAAAAGTGGAGGGAATGTGTTCTGAATGGGAGAATTTTTGTCTTTAGTTAAGACATTTTTGTCGTTAGTTAAGACATTTTTAAAGACATTTTTGTTGTTAAGACATTTTTTTTTTTTTTTTTTTGACATTTTTGTCTTTAGTTAAGACATTTTTTGTCGTTCCATACGACAATTTCAGTCAGGACAAACGACATATTTCCAATCACAACCGACAATCTCTGAAAATATTAATGATCCCAATTATACTATACTTTGAAAATTTGTTACAAACAACAAAAGCTATTTCGTTACTTCTTTGAACATATGGCCCTTTGAGTGGATGTTAGTGGGAACATGCAGAGCAGCTGATCCTGTTGTAGCAGCATCTGTGTGCTGGCTCCATTAGTCCCTTCCTCTTCCTGAATGTACAGTGCAAGTCCTCCTCCCCAGTCCTACAGGAGACTGGGACAGACAGTGCAGGCGCACAGATGCCTCTTTGGAAATATACATATCCATACTAGTATTATCCTGAATAAGTCCGGTATTATTGTGTGTGTGTGTGTCTTTATTTCTATAGTGCCATACATGTACTCAGCACTTTACAGAAGTTGAAATAATACAATACAAAAATACAGAACTGGGTTAACCCCTTAACGACCGGCTGTGCAGGCACGCGGCAGTCACTAAAGGATCACAGAGCTTTTTAATTTTGATTCCGGACTTCCCGAACGGCGTGCAGCCGCGGGGGGAGCCCGGAATTCCATGACGATCATAGTATGTCATGGGTCGTTAACTCAGATCGACCCATGACGTACTGTGACCGTCAAGGGTTGTTAAGGGGTTAAGAGCATCAGACTAAAGTGCCATCATTGCATTATTTGTGGGGGAAAGTGCAGCAAGGGAATAATACACTGGGAAAGGGACCCTGCCCCAAGGAGCTTACAGTCTAATTGGAATTCATGACAACAAACCAAGACCGTAGGAGGAGGATCATTAGTGCAAGTACGAGGCGTAGTGAAGGAAGTGCAGAAGGATTCTGATGTACCTATTGGTGTGCAAAAGGAGGATATTGTTACTGAGAAATCCAACTCGTTCCGAGACGAACAGACAGGCGTCACCACAGACATCTTGCCAAAGAGACATCTGTGAACCTGCACTGTCTGTCCCGGTCTCCTCTAGGATTGGTGAGTATGAGTTACATTGTACCTTAAGGTACAGGAAGAGTCTGATGTGTACAGATGACTGTACAGCAAGATGTCTGCCTGTGTGTCTGGGAACAAGTTGGATTTATCAATAACGCCGGATATGTGTATCACTATGTGCATTATGATTTGGGGGGCAATGTAATTTCAGCGATAGTCTCCTATCCACATCAGTGAATCATATGGTCAGATCCTGGATCCATTTATCTTACTATTACAATAACCTCTACCTCACAGAAATATCTGAATTGGAGACGTAACAAATCCTCTTGTCAGTTACTAATACCTGTGATATTATCCGTAGAACAGTCTCCAAATATTTTTCTATCCATGATCCAACAGACAAACTTTGACTTCAAATGGGAAATCCTAAACTGTGTTTATTAGGAGTAAATTTATAAAAATTGGGTCCAGAACGCTCCATATTCTTTCCAAATCTTCCTATCCCTTTCACTATTATTCTGGTGCTGTGAACAAGACACAGAACACTTTGCCACGTATAATGGCCTTGCAGTAAAGGGTTACTCACCATATATCATGATTTACAAAGCAAAATGTTCCCTGTGACCTTCTCTTTTTATTCAGTAAGCCTACAAAAGAATGTAACCTTGGTAAGAACCTCTTTACTCCAAAAGCTGATTAACGCTGCCAGGGATTCTACACCCCCTCCCACAGTTTGATCCTGAAGGCTAGATTACATTATATTGTATGGCAAAACTGATTCATTAAGCTGATCTCACTGCATTTGTTTTAAACTCTCTTTCTTTGGATACATTTATATAAAATAGCAGGAAGGGGTGGGCATGACTGAGTAAACCTTTTAGTTAACACTAGCGATGTGGGACGTGTTGCCCGTCATGTTATGACCGTTGGGAGTACACGTCTGAAATGTAGACACACTGATAAACACTGACATATGCAGCACACGGGGAGCGGCAGAAACATGCAAAAGACATGTGCATACACACCGGAGATGCACACATATACACACAAATGTACATACCTGGGAACTCTGCGGTTTTGCCCCTGAGACTCCAGATTTCACTGTGAATTACTGGGTCTCCAGGGCAGTCTCTCAATCTCCGGGCGGGCAGAGTTTCAGTAGAAACTCTGCCCACTTGTTCTCCATCCCGCCCCACTCCGGTTCCTCCCACTCAATGCCCTCTTTTCCTCGTTCAACATATATTCCGCCCTTTTTTTTTTTTCTTTTTCCCCGCCCCTTATATGACGCAAATCGCGTCATTTCCCTCCCCGATCGGCACTGGCAGGGCTACTTGTCTGTCAAGCTCCCAGGTATGCAAATGTAACAGATATATACACACACATGCAACAGATCTGCTCAGACACACTTGCGTGTAATAGACATGCTCACACACACACACACACACACACTGCCCACGCCACGGCTGATACAGAGCTGGACACTCCTTCGGAGCACCCCGCTCTGTGTCAGCATCATCAATGGCAGTCTCTACTGCGCATGACTGCAGGACGGACAGCAGTGTCTACTGAGCATGACTGCGTCGTTACAAACTTTCTAGCAAATTATTATATAGGATTCTTGGCAGGTGATGTGTGATCAACAGAGGTGTACGTATTGGAGGCTTCCCTTGTTTGAAAGAGGGGGCTCCCCTCATTCAAACAAGGGTAACACAACATTGTAGGTGTGAAGAGGGCGAGATCTGAGCTCCTTTCTTTCCATTTGACCAGCACAATAACTAATTAGCATAATGTCAGACTGTGCCACCAACGTATATAAAGGTTCACTTTTCAAAAACGGTTTAGCACAGACAAATGGCCACTATTACATGTAAACAGTCTTTATTTCTCTTTTAAAATGTACTAAAACTGTCTTGGGGTGATGGGTCCACTTTAATTAACCCTTTCAGTGCCAGGGGTATTTAGTGCTATGTAATGCGCCTCTGGCACTCGGAGGGTTAAGGGCTTCCATAACACAACAGAAGTCAAACTGCCATGTAAAAACCCACAGCCTTTTAGTGAGTATTGCACACTGCCAATGTATGAGCTAAAAGGGGGGAATCTATAAATGTGCTACGTAGCTAATTTTCTGTGCCAAAGTTTTAACGGGATAGTAATGTTTCACAAAAAAAAGCAGTTCTGATAAATCGTCATGGTATTTGGGCCATGGAGAGTGTTATTTCAATACTGTCAGAGTTGTAGTACAAGAGTAATTGAATGATAAAGTATCCCCCTCCCTCCTCTTTTACCTAGTGTAATACTGCTCACCTCAGATGTGGAATCTGGTCTCTTGACCGGACAAATCACAGCAAGGGACAACCTTCTTACTGTGATCATAAGGAAAACCCTGCCCCCTTGACAGGTTTTTCAGGTTTTTCCTTATGATCACTGAAGATTGTCCTTCTCTGCGATCCATCCGGACAGTCTTGCTGCTCTGAGGTGAGCAGTGTTACATCAGTTAAAGGGGCGGGAGGGGGATACTTTATCATTGAATTACTCTTGTACTACAACTCTGCCAGTATTGAAATAACACTCTCCATGGCCCATATACTATCAAGATTTATCAGAGCTGCTTTTTTTGTGAACCATAACTATCCCTTTAACCTCTATGTTGCACCTGCACTCCAGGGTATGTACATGAGCATGTAATCGTGTTACTATTTACCAGCGCGCATACTGCCGGCACGTTCCAAACGCCTCATCTGATAACCTGACGGGTCCACTTTAAGGACTAGAATGGCTAATTGTCTTGCTTCTGTTTCTTGTGCAGAACGGAGGATTGGGGAAAATGAATATCCCGCTGCTGTCAGACTTAACCAAACAGATTTCTCGTGATTACGGAGTTCTTCTGGAGACCGCAGGCATCGCTCTGAGGTACCGACCAGCTGTGCCAATATCACCCGGTGTTTGGTGTTCAAACAGAACAGACTTGTGTTTTTTTAAGAAAATAAAACTGTTCAGTTTACGTTTAAACCAGTCTGCTCTGTTTGAGAAGCAAGGTGCTGCCAGCTTAGTCAGAACATAGGACTGGATTCAAAAAGCCAGACGGGGCACTTCTGGGGCAAATAAAAAAAAAAAATCCACAAGTTCCTATTGATTTAATTGGAACTTTGAACTCTTTGATTGCTAGAGAGGTCACTAGTCTTCACAATGCATTAGTGACCTCTCTAGCATTCACAGCGTTACAAACTCAATAGAAATTTTTATTCCCCCCCTTATAGTGCATTTGGTTTACTCCAGAACTGTTCCTTAAAGGGATAGTAATACCTAAAATGTAAAAAAAATATGTTGTAGGGTTTATCCCCCTGAGTAAAACAAGGGTACTCCTACTGCTGAAAGGTGTTTCATTCAAAAGTTATTAATTTTCAAAGTTGAATTTTTTAGGTGCAATATCACAGTGGCCTGAAATTGTACAGTGGCGCTGTTGCTACACGATCCTATGGACAACTGTGGTCTCAGGACCATAAATCTCCATAGGATGGTGTAGCAACAGCGCCACTGTAAAATTTCAGGCCACTGTGATATTGCACCTAAAAAATTCAACTTTGAAAATTAATAACTTTTGAATGAAACACCTTTCAGCAGTGGGAGTACTCTTGTTTTACTCAGGGGGATAAACCCTACAACATATATTTTTTTACATTTTAGGTATTACTATCCCTTTAAGCCTTTTGGAGCATTTGGGAGTAAACGTTATCTGATTTTGTTATTTAAATTGTGGGCATCCAACGTGCAGCCTGTAGGCCAAATGCAACCTGCCTGGACCCACAGTGTGGATAGATTATCTTTCAAGATTTTAATTGCCAAGCACACAGGGCCGGATTTACATCTCAGGAGTCTGTAGGCACAGAAATCTGAAGAGCCCCCCCACCACCACCACTGGCCATCTCCACAATCTCCATATTGCCTTCACATTGCCCCCCCATCAGCTCCATATTGCCCCATCATCTCAACATCGCCCCCATCAACTCCATATTTCCCTCACATCGCCCCCATCAACTCCACATTAAGCCTCACATTCTCCCCCCCCCATCCGTTTCCTACCTCCCTGGTGGTCCAGCGGCAGGAGAGATCTGTTCTTCTGCACAGTCCTGTAGCTGCTGGAGCTCCCGCGCGGTCTTCTCTTTCATAATGCAGAGCGCTGGGAGATGATGTAATGGAGATGATGTCATCACCCAGAGCTCTGCATTACTAAAGAGCCGGGGGAGCTCAGCAGGTACAGGTCTGTGAGGCACAGCTTACAATGCGGCGGGCGGCGCGCCATGCCACGCCACTCCACTTTAAAAAAAAAATATATTGATTGCAATGGCAGGAGCCCCTCTGTAGGGTGCGCCTGTAGGCAGATGCCTACCCTGCCTTATGGAAAATCCGGTCCTGCAAGCGCACATGAACTAGTAGGCGGTAATACTTAACCCTTTGAGTGCCAGAGTGGTACGCAACGCATTGCAAAGCAATGCGTTGCGTACAACTCTGGCACTCAAAGGGTTAATTCCCTGCCTGCCAGTACCGTATAGTGCAAGAATAGATATCTACAAAAAACAGTTCCGGCGCTACCATCAGAAAGACTAATAAATCATACCATAAAGACTCCTTCCTTATAATCAAATCCCTTTAATAAACAAGATATTATATATTTCTTCGTTCTCTCTCATATATACTTAATACCCTTTACATATGGAAAAAATTCTTTTAAGGTTGTAGGATCTTAATCGTACTTCAACAAATCTCTCATATGTGATGGTGAAGTAGATACATCCAATGTATACTCAAGAAACAATAAAATCCTAAAATTCACCCCCAAAATAACCTTCTTTAAATAATCCGTTTCAATCCACACACAATCCACACCCCAACAGAAATAATGCTACAGTATGCGTCCGCTCTCCACATCCACCGGATCACCAAACATCAGAGTAAACAAGGATCTCTGCTCCAATTACACCCTTCCTGCACAAGTATCGTTAGTATACACCAACGTTTACCATTACTGCAGCAAGTTCATATCGGAGCAGGTTTCTCTCTCTTGATGCTTCGGGTCCTATACAATGTAGCAAGCTTCACTCACACCGATCCAAATTCCTCCCAGTGAAGCTATGTGTGGATCAAACTTGTTACAACATTGCCTTTAATATATACACGCTTCCACCTCTTAAAACGGAAAGATGATCCGTTTATCAAGGAGTTGCGACTAATAAGCAAAACAAATATATATAAGATAAAAACAAAAATCAATAAAAAAAAATTATATAAAAAATATATAAAAAACAAAAATTAAAAAACAAAAAAAGCTATAAAAAATTAAAAAAATCCAATTGCCATCGTGCAAAAAATACAAATCAGTCTCTTCCCCTAACTTGACTCCTTTTTTCTTTAGACGTTGAATTCAACTTTAATGTCTGTTGTAATTTAAGAAGATAATTTTTCTTCTCCACAATCTCCTTTAAATGGTGCTAGGTCTCAGAACAGATTGTTATTAAATGGATATAATATCCAACTTCAAGACCACTATATTCTACTAATATAAGTGATCACATATGTTAATAAACACCATCTCCTTTCATGAATCAAGCCAAATCGTATCAATCAGGAACTATAACACCACCAAATAAACCGCTACTTTTATCTTCTCCTCCTTCTTCAATCCTTCTTATATTTAACCAGTCCGGTGTTAAACCGGTAACTCACGGTTTCGGTGTGTGTTAGAACCGCTGGTCTCAATAGGGTCCGGTTCCCACAAGTATTCTCAGCGTTCTTATTGTTCTCTGATTTCCCGCCTAGATGATGTATATTCGAATACAAGTTTGATGCACACTCTGTATCCACCATTAAGTTGACGACATTCTGTTCTGTGCCATACACCTTAATATATTTGAGATATTAAGGTGTATGGCACAGAACAGAATGTCGTCAACTTAATGGTGGATACAGAGTGTGCATCAAACTTGTATTCGAATATACATCATCTAGGCGGGAAATCAGAGAACAATAAGAACGCTGAGAATACTTGTGGGAACCGGACCCTATTGAGACCAGCGGTTCTAACACACACCGAAACCGTGAGTTACCGGTTTAACACCGGACTGGTTAAATATAAGAAGGATTGAAGAAGGAGGAGAAGATAAAAGTAGCGGTTTATTTGGTGGTGTTATAGTTCCTGATTGATACGATTTGGCTTGATTCATGAAAGGAGATGGTGTTTATTAACATATGTGATCACTTATATTAGTAGAATATAGTGGTCTTGAAGTTGGATATTATATCCATTTAATAACAATCTGTTCTGAGACCTAGCACCATTTAAAGGAGATTGTGGAGAAGAAAAATTATCTTCTTAAATTACAACAGACATTAAAGTTGAATTCAACGTCTAAAGAATAAAGGAGTCAAGTTAGGGGAAGAGACTGATTTGTATTTTTTGCACGATGGCAATTGGATTTTTTTAATTTTTTATAGCTTTTTTTGTTTTTTAATTTTTGTTTTTTATATATTTTTTATATAATTTTTTTTTATTGATTTTTGTTTTTATCTTATATATATTTGTTTTGCTTATTAGTCGCAACTCCTTGATAAACGGATCATCTTTCCGTTTTAAGAGGTGGAAGCGTGTATATATTAAAGGCAATGTTGTAACAAGTTTGATCCACACATAGCTTCACTGGGAGGAATTTGGATCGGTGTGAGTGAAGCTTGCTACATTGTATAGGACCCGAAGCATCAAGAGAGGGAAACCTGCTCTGGTATGAACTTGCTGCAGTAATGGTAAACGTTGGTGTATACTAACGATACTTGTGCAGGAAGGGTGTAATTGGAGCAGAGATCCTTGTTTACTCTGATGTTTGGTGATCCAGTGGATGTGGAGAGCGGACGCATACTGTAGCATTATTTCTGTTGGGGTGTGGATTGTGTGTGGATTGAAACTGATTATTTAAAGAAGGTTATTTTGGGGGTGAATTTTAGGATTTTATTGTTTCTTGAGTATACATTGGATGTATCTACTTCACCATCATATATGAGAGATTTGTTGAAGTACGATTAAGATCCTACAACCTTAAAAGAATTTTTTCCATATGTAAAGGGTATTAAGTATATATGAGAGAGAACGAAGAAATATATAAATCTTGTTTATTAAAGGGATTTGATTATAAGGAAGGAGTCTTTATGGTATGATTTATTAGTCTTTCTGATGGTAGCGCCGGAACTGTTTTTTGTAAATAGTAGTTTTTATCTGGAGATCTGATAGCAGAGATCTTGTTCGAGGCAGCAACCTTTTAAGAAAGTAATAACCCCGTGTTCATATAGCGCCACCAATTGTTTGTATAAGATTAAAGAATAGATATCTGTTCTGTATCAGTATTATTATTAACTTGATCAATAAATAACCCATATTTTTGACTAGCTGACAGGCTATTATTCATGATCAATAGAAAATATATGTATATATAATATATATAACCCTCAGTCTTAAGAATTTTTGATCATGTGGCCCATAACTGAAAAACTGTGGATGTCCCCGATTTTAAACCTTTTGAATGCCATAAGCTTGTGCCGTGTATTACGTAACAATTCATTGCTCACCCCTCTTGTACTCAATGGGTTAATAGAATAAGTCAGATTGGCTTTATCTTTGTATTACAGTGGTAAGTTAACCTCGTCACTCCTATGGCTACAGTTATACAGATTTCCATGGTAAATATATGCTTGATCTCATGCACTTTATCTCTTGTTGGAAATTATTCTAGCATTGAATGGGTTAATTCTAAACCGCCATCTGACGTGCCCTGTTAACTGGAAGGAGCTGTGACCCTATACAAGCAATAAGTGCAGGAACGTGGCCCTTTGTGAGAGTGGCTCCGGTGTACCCTGTGTTTGTCCTTCCCTGTCCTCATCCCTGACCCCACTGTGTTCTCTCCCAGGGGCCTGTTCATTATTGATCCCAATGGAATAGTAAAACACATGAGTGTCAACGACCTTCCTGTTGGGCGGAGTGTGGAGGAGACGCTGCGCCTGGTGAAGGCTTTTCAGTTTGTGGAGACCCACGGTGAGGTGTGTCCGGCCAACTGGACTCCTAACTCCCCGACGGTACGTACAGAGGGACCGGAGTAGAGCAGTCGAATGTTTTTGTTTCCCTTTCCTCTAGAGACATATTCTGGCCTATATTAACCCCTTAACGACCCATGATGTGCCAGGACTTCCCATGAGGACCCATGACGGTCTTGGCACGTGATGGGTTAAATGATGGCAGTGCACTTTGGTGCAAGCTGCCATCATGTTTTTCAGGCTGAAACAGAGCTCTGGAAGCGGAGTGCTCAAATTCAGTCCTTGTCTGTTCTGCCAGTTCACTTGATCGCTCCAGGAACGATCACATGTACCGGCATTTTCATTCAGAAAGGCAGTGTGCTTGACACACTGCCTTCGTGTCTGCTCTGTGCCTCTCTCTTCCTTACTATTAAAGTAAGGGACAGAGAAGCAGAGAGCAGACACATACTAAAAAAAAAAAAAAGAAAAAAAAAAGCAGTAGTTGAGATATTAACCCCTTCAGAACTGGTGCTGGGGGCTGGCTGGATGCAGGTCCATTTCTGAGCTGCTAAAAGCAACTTTTTTTTTTTTTTTTTATAATTAAAAAAAAAAAAAAAAAAAAAAAAGGAAAATATGTTAATTAAACATTCTATTTGTAAACAAAATCTGCTAAGTTTTAACAATAATTAACGGCAGTGTGATTGTTGTGGAGCTATGTAATACTTTTATACACACCGCCAAATAGGGAGGGGAAAAGGGACAATGGGGATTTTCACCCAGGGGGAACAGTGCCCACTTAAAACTGGCCATTTGGTAGGTATAACGGACCGTTCATACCTTTCGTGCAGTCTTCATAAAATTTTAACCCATTGCGCCCAAATAATCCCAAGAGAGAAAATAAAAATGGAGTCCTAATTGTGCACGAAAAAATGGTATATAAGGTGTGTGGCTGAAATGAAAGCCTTAGAGAGAAAATAATTTTGAACAAAAACATAGTCAAATAGGTCAGAATTGCTTCGGTCCTTAATTGCAATCCACCCCAGATTTTCCCGGTCCTTAAGGGGTTAACCCTTTGAGTGTTCAAAGTATTACCTCCGTATGAGCTTTACACACGTTGGCATTTCAAGAGTTAAATGCCACATTGATAATGAGACAGGGTGCAAATGTAGATATTCCATTAACCCATTGAGTGCCAGAGTGGTACAGAATGCATTGCTTTGCAATGCATTCCGTACCATTCTGGCCCTCGGAGGGTTATAAATCAGCCGTTTCCAGGTACATCAGTCATTTACATTATTCACAATGTCTACACTGTATTTCCGATCCATTTGATGTTATTTTAATGCACAAGATTTGCATTTCTTTCAAAAACAAGGACATTTCTAAATTACCCCAACCTCTTGAAAGGTAGTGTGTGTGTGTGTGTGTGTGTGTGTGTGTGTGTGTATATATATATATATATATATATATATATATATATATATATATATATATATATATATATATATAATATATCCCTTTTGTTCTGGAGCATTGTCACTAAAAGTTTTCCCGTGTTCTTGCAGATTAAGCCCAGTCCGGAGGGATCCAAGGATTATTTTGAGAGTGTGAATTAACATGTGTGAATTTAGTCTCCGTCCACGTCTCACTGGAGTTTCTCTCAGATAATTATAGCACTTACAATAAAGACACAAAATGATTTTGTATGGTATTCCTCTTAGTCCTAAGTCATCTGGCATGCCTTGTGTAAAATATAGTAATGTTTTAATATGAAAATATATATATATTGTAGAGATTTTCCTGCTGAGCAAAACAAGGGTAGTCTCACTACTAGGAGATAATTCATTTTGTTTTGTTTTTTCCTGTCTTTAATAAGCATCCACTAGATGGTGCTGTTTCACAAATCCATATGGAGAAATTCTGTCTAAAAGTGAAGTTCTCTAAGCAGCAGAAAAGAGAAGCATTATCTTGAGCTTTTAATAACTTGGGAGCCCTAAAATATATTTTTCATTAAAAAAAAAAAAAAATTACTAAGCCTTTTTAACCCCTTAACAACCGGCCGCACAGGCACGTTGCGGTCACTAAATGACCACGGAGCATTTTTTTTTTTTTGGCAATTCGGATTCCAGACTCCCCGAACGGCGTGCAGCCGCGGGAGGGGGGAGCCCGGATTTCCATGACGGTCATGGGTCGTTAAGGGTATAACAACCCATGACGTGCTATGACCATCAAGGGTCGTTAAGGGGTTAAAAGACTTGTTTGATGTAACATAAGTGGGTGAATCACTAACATGCTGGGGCGAGGCTGGCAGGGCCTGACCTGTTTGGGTCCTTAGAGGAGGAACATAAGCTCTTCTGATTTACAGAGTCCGATATTTTCATCTCCGATCATAACTATTTCAGTGCCAGATGTGTGTGAAATGTATTGCACATTCCTTTGGCACTATGAGAGTTAAAGGAACATCAACATATCTTAACCCTCTGAGTGCCAGAGGGGTACGGAATGCATTGCTTTGCAATGCATTCTGTACCCCTCTGGCACTCAAAGGATTAAAGGGAGAGTAACACTTAATATGTAAATAAATATTGTAGGGTTTAGACTCCTGAGTAAAACAAAGCAACTCCCACTGCTGAGGTGATTTTGTCAAAAGTTATTAGAGCTGAAACTTGATTTGTTTTTTTAGGTGCAGTATCTCAATGTCCTGAACTGTTACAGTGGCGCTGTTGCTACACCATCCTATGGACAGCTCTGGTCATTTGACCGTATATCTTCATAGGAGGGTGTAGCAACAGCGCCACTGTACAATTTCAGGTCATTTAGATATTGCACCTAAAAAATTCAAGTTTGAGCTGTAATGACCTTTGAATAAAATGCCTCAGCAGTGGGAGTTCCCTTGTTTTACTCGGGGAGGGGGGGGGTAAACCCTACAATATGCTCTTTTACATATTAAGTGTTACTATCCCTTTAATACCTTGGGTTCATCTGCACAGAAAATCTTAATGGCCATTATGAATCACTTCTGTATGGCTTGATTCCCCAGAATGAATCTCTTATTTAGTACTGGATATCATGCCCATTGTGGCAGCCATGATTCTTTGTTGCAGGACTCAAGGACCCCAAACCACACCCACTCAAAGTTTCCACTCCATCGGACTTGATGTCCAACACTACTTACATGTTAATTTGGGGAAATAATCCACTGAGAATTGATTTCATAGTGGCCATTGGGATTTTTTTGCCCAGGTTAAGATAAAAGGGGTGGAGGAAAATATGAAGGTGTTCGTTCCTCTTTAACACTTTGAGCGCTGGAAGCTTTATCCAGTGCAATGCTTTGAATACCCCTGTGGCACCTTAAAGGTTAAGTCCAAAGACAATGCAAAGGTGGATCTGCCGATTACTGCCGCTGTGAGTGACTCACCTCTGCTTGTTGAGAACATGACAGTCTGCACTTGAAGAACTCCTGAGGTCTGAATGTGAAGTCCGGTCGAGTTGTCTTTCTAATGAATAAAGTCTGTACTCTGTAAAGTGTCATGAGCCTTTATTTCGTATGGTTTGTGGGGTGTAGAAGGGGATTGCAGGCTTAAAGGGATAGTAATACTTTATTATTACTATCCCCCATATTGTACATATTTCTAAGTAATGTAATAGCCCCCAGGTTCATCTCTCAGACCTTTATGATTTGAGAGATAACCGAAGGCAAAGTTCCCCCTCCCTCCCCCTTCCCTGAAGTTAGCGTTGTGCTGACTGCAGGGATATCCGGTCTGACTTTAATCATGTGGCTCTGCAGCAGAGCCGTGATCATGTTGGTGATGAAGAATTATTATTTCATTGAAACGGTCTTCTACGTGTACTTGCAAACCAAACACAAACCAATCACATGTAGAAGACCGTTTCAGTGAAATAATTCTTCTTCACTAACAGGATCTCGGCTCAGCTGCAGAGCCACAAGCCTGTCGTATGACAGACTTCCTCTGCAGTCAGAACAACACTGAGTTCAGGGAAGGGGGAACTTTGCCTTCAGTTATCTCTCAAACCATAAATGTTTGAGAGATGAACCTGGGGGCTATTAACTTATTTTACAACTCTCTACAATATGGGGGATAGTAATAATAAAGTATTACTATCCCTTTAAGCAATGAACACTGGATAGGAGGTATCTGAATGGGTGAGATGGAACCATGTTTTCGGAGTCTTACAGTAAGGACTTAATGGGATAGTAATATTTCAAAATAAATGCAGCTCCAATTATTCTTTATAGTTTATTGGCTGTGTAGAGCGTTGTTATCATTCTCTACGATGTGTAGTACAAGAGTAATTGAATGATAAAGTATCCCCCTCCTGACCCTTTTACCTAGTGTAACACTGCTCCCCTCAGATGTAGAATCTGGTCTCTTGACCTGGACACATCACAGCAAGGGACAATCTTCTTACCTTGAAGGAGGGGTGCAGGTTTGTCCTTACGCTAACAGAAGATTGTCCCTTGCTGCGATCCATCTGTATGGTCTTGCTGTGCAGCATTACATAGGTAAAAGAGGTGGGAGAGGACACGTTATGATTCAATTACTCTGGATCTACACATCATAGAGAATGATAACGCTCTACATGACCCAAAAACGATAAAAAAAAAATAATCAGAGCTGCATTTCTTTTGAAACCTTACTGTCCCTTTAAATAAATGGGCTATATGTGCAAACAGAAACCGTGGGCTATATGTGCAAACAGAAACCGTGGACAATCATTTGTAACACATGAACACATTAAACATTCCTTTTATGGTACGGCCTGCAGAATGACTTGCCTGAAATTACCACCCTCCTCCTCTGCTTACGGCTGCCGGTACCTATTGGTTCCATCAAAAAGGGTAGGATCAATTAATGAGGAGGAATAATCATTCATATTGTGCTGAGATGGATGGTCCCACTGAGATGGGGATTGGGCAGATGACAGATTGTCTTTAAAGGCTTGTGAGGAATGCGAAACATTGCTTGCTAATGCTTTGCATACCCCTTCAGCTCCATAAAGGGTTAAGAATCTTGAACTGGATTATTTTTATTTAAACACTTACAGGGATAGTAACACTTAATATGTAAAATATATATATATATATATATATATATATATATATATATATATAATTTTTTATTTTATTTTTTTTTGTTTTTTGGGGGGGGTTATCTTCCTGAGGAAAAACAAGGGTACTCACACTGATGAGGTGTTTTATTCAATAGTTATTTCAGCTCAAACTTGAGATTTTTAGGTACAATATTTCAATGACCATAAATATCCATATGATGGTGTAGCAACAGCGCCACTGTACAATTTCAGGTTATTTAGATATTGCACCTAAAAATGTCAGGTTTGAGCTGCAATAAGATTTGAATAAATCATTGCTCAGCAGTGGAAGTAACCCTGTTGTATTCAGGAGGATAATCCCTACGATATACATTTTACTATAAAGTGTTACTATCCCTTTAAACAGAACTGAGTAGCAGTCTGGACAAATCACATCAATATACATTGTCATTCAAAAAAAAAAAAAATCATTCAACACATGTTGAAAAATAACCCATTGAGAACCAGAGGGGTCTAATTTGCCGATTACGTCATTGTTTTTGCTTGTTTAGTTTTTTGTGAATGCGAAGGCTGAACTTGATGGGCTTGTGTAGTCAACTTATTTACTTTGCCCCAACTTCATTAACTACATTGTATTAGTAAAGCAGATCATGTGTACAGGGCCTGACACCGGGGCTTACTTTTAACCCCTTAAGGCCTGATGCTCGGCCGGCACTTGAGAACCACGGGCCTTTTTTTTTTTTTTTTTTTTTTTTGCGATTCCAGTTCAGGGCTTCCGGAGCGGCGTGCAGCCGTGCCGGGAGCCCTGAACTCCATGACGTACCAGGACCGTCACTGGTCCTTAATTGCCGGACCGCCGTGACGGTCCTGGTACGACAGTGGTCCTTAAGGGGTTAGAAGGTTGCACTCAAAAGTAACTATGTTACCATAATAAAAATGACAACATGAAAATCTTGCATTGCGTGACAGCTTGAAATTCTCATGTCGCGTACTGAAAGGTTGCATCCCAGTTGCGTACTGAAAGGTCCATGCTGTGGAGCTTATGATCCATCTCAAGGTGTGATCTGGCGTTGGTATATCATGAAATATCCCACAATGAAATGCGGTATTATCTTCACAGCTAACACCCGATCTGCCCAGCAGATAACATTTTATACAAGATAGAGCACAAATCTTAAAGGGATAGTAATACTTCATTTTAACTTTATTTTATTTTGTAGGCATTAAAAAAACATGAAGAATGATATAAGTCTTATCTCTGAAACATTTATGGTTTAAGAGATATTCACAAACAAAGTATCCCCCCCCTGTTCAACCAGATAAGAAGGGAGATGCCCAGGTAGACTGCAGAGAGGGACAATCTTCAATTAAGATAATGGAAAAAGCTGAAAAACTTTTCAAGGGGGGAAGGGCTTTCATTGTTTTCATACAAAGAAAATTGTCCCCTTCTGTTATCTGTACTGTCATACAACCTGATCCACATCTGAGAAGAGACGTCTTACACTAGGAAAAAGGGGCGGGGAGGGGAACTTTGCTTGTGAATATCTCATAAACCATAAAGGTTTGAGAGATAAGACTTATATCATTCTTCATGTTTTTTTAATGCCTACAAAATAAAATAAAGTTAAAACGAAGTGTTACTATCCCTTTAAGGAAAAAAACACAGAAGCCAGACCGTTTTTTTGTTTTTTAGTCAGTGCGCTCTCATCCTCCCTTGCTCTAAACTGCTCAGTGTGTTTCCACGCTATCGGTGGGGCACCACGATTCTTTAAGATTCCTTAAAGGGACAGTAATATCCCATAAAAATTTTTCTAGGTTTACAGAGCTTAAAATAATAAACAAAATGCTACAAACCCTATCTCTCAAACCGGTATGGTTTGAAAGATATTGGCATTGAAAGTTCCCTTCTGATGTCAGCTGTAAAGCTGACAGCCGGAGATTAGAGTCCTATGGCTGGAGGAGGCTCTGCAGCAGAGCTGAAATCGCATTATTTATAAAGAACTACTTCATTGGAAAGGTCTACAAAGTGTGCCTGGTTTGCAAGCACACTTTGTAGACCTTTCCAATGAGGTAATTCTTTTTAAATAACATGATTTTGGCTCTGTTGGTCCCGGACCAGGATCTCCTGCTGTCAGCTAGACGCTGATGTCAAGAGAAGGGGAGAGAGGGAGGGAGGGAGGGGGAACTTTCAATGCCTATACCTCTCAAACCGCTGTGGGTTTGTAGCACTTAGTTTATTATTTTAAGCTCTACAAAACAAGAAACAATTTTTATGGGACATTAGTGTCCCTTTAAGATTTGTGCTGTATCTTGTATAAATTGTCATCTGCTGGGCATATTGCCAGTTAGCAATGAAGACTATAATACTGCATTTCACCGTAGGATATTTCATGATATACAAGTGCCAGACCACAGCTTGAGATGGATCATGAGCTCCACAGCCTGGACCTTTCAGTATGCGACATGATAATCTCATGCTGTCATGCAGTGTGAGATTCTCATGTTGCCATTTTGGGGATATGGCTACTTTGTCCTGTGGTCACACAGACACCAGGGGGGTTATGCACTAAGGAGTAATAAAGCGGAGATAACTTATCCAGTCGGAGCCTATGCACTAAGATTTATCCAGATTTAGAAGTGCACTGGATACATAGAATAACATAGGAACTGGAGATGTTTTCTCCCCTTTATCACACCTTGGTGCATAATACCCCAGGAAGACATCACTGGATTTTGGAGTTGGGAAGTTTTCTTTTTAATGTAAACAATTATTTTTAGATCAGGGTGGTTAAACTAATACTGTAGCTCCTGTTATCCTCAGCTGGTTCACGGTGATGGAAGATGTAGTCCCACATCAGACCAAAGGCCACAGTTTGCCCACACACTGCTGTAACATGTTGTACTGATCAGTGTGAGGGCCGTTTAGTGTGGTTCTCCAGCACGTCCTGTAGTCCAAGAACAGCAGACAAGACTAAATAATACATGAGGCTGGTCTGATGTATTGCCAGGGAGGACAGCAGTCTAATGAACCTGCACAGAGGACCCAGGAGAGAGGGGTAAGATGTGCCACTTTCTCCTAGGGGCTTCTACAGAAAACAAAACATTAGCAAGTCAGCTACACCATGATACTTCTTTAAATGGTGACATAAATCCTGGAATACTGGAGTGGTCTCTAATTAAATCAATGGTGATTCCCCCCCTGTATAGTTGGTTTGCTTCAGAATTGCTCATATTTGGTTTTCTTCATAAGGTCCTAGGTCTTCCTCGTTACCCCAGATGCCTCAATTCTCCTTCCCCAGCGCTCGTTCTGCCCCAGGCTGGTCCTGTCATTCATTTCTTCTCTGGGGCGATCTTCTGCAGTTTAGTTTGAGTGCCAGCGAACTGTTCTGTACATGTTGCTTTCTAACATGTTGAATATCTCTCTTGACACTCAAAAGGTTAAAGCGGAACGTTCAGATAATAGCCAGTCGCCATGTATTCATTAAATGCAGGCAACTAGCTTGAAAATAGATGTCTTACCGTAAAAAAATGTGTGTCTAAAGGAATCCATCCCGTTTGAAGACCGGAACTGAGGCTAGAGAGCAGACATCTTGTCTGTGCGCATGCGCCGTCAGTCCCGGTCTCCATAGAGTAGACTGCTTTGCACCATGTGGTCACCGGAAGGGACTGACGGAGCAGGCTCACAGACCGCACTAACCTGCCCGTCAGTCTCGAAACGTGAGGTATTCCTTTAGACACGTGTATTTTTTTATGGTAAGACATCTATTTTCAAGCTAGTTGCCATGCATTTAATGAATTCATGGCGACTGGCTATTACCTGAAAGTTCCGCTTTAACAATCCCTTCTCATTAATCTCCTTGAAGGAGCCCCATATTCATTCCAGTTGGCTATATTCCCTATCATAAAGAGAACCCTAAGGTAATCCTCCCAACCACTCGCTAGTACAGAGGTTGTCAATTTACTGCAGGAGCGCCAAAGGCTGTTCCCTAGGGTCACCATCTTTTTTTTTTTTTTTTGTTCTGAGATTTTAAACTCGGATGTAAATTTACTGGCTACCCCTGTAGGAGAAGACAGGGGAACTTTATTTCACTATTACATGCATTGGGGTGAGTGCGAGAAGCCACAACGAGCAACTGTTTCTACTGCTACAAGAGCATGTGACTTTGTGAGGGTGGCTTGTCAGATACACCTTAATCCAGACCACTATGAATCAGTGAGCATGCTGGCAGGAGTTAGTGCCACTGCTGTTCCCTGCCCTTCTCCATTGCGGTGACCAATGCTGATTAATCACGGACTACTAGTGATGTAGAGATTTCTTACTGCTGCTTCTCCCACTCTGTGCTGAAGGGCTTGTAAGATCCATACAGGAATAAACCTGCAGAAAATCCCAGTGCCATAAATTAGCAAATTATTTATAGATGGTTGTTTGGTAGTGTGTACTTCACCCCTCCAGTATTCAAAGTGTTAAATCTAGTTTATGTGGAAGTGTCCTCTGTTTTGAAATTTCAAATATAGTAACCCTGTTGTCCACCCCTACCCTGGCTTGACCCATTTAGCTTAGGCTGACCAGACCTCACCTTTAGCCGGGGACACATAGGAAATAGCCATATTTCAGGCGTGCACCAAAATCGAAGCATATGGCCCCACAATAGTGCATTTTTTTCAGGATGTTCTCAATTAAACACAAGTGTTTGTCATTAACACAAGTATATCCTTCAGAATGTGCCATTAGGTGATCCCTCTGTGGTCGTGTGAGAAAATAAAAACCTGCATAAGGGAGGCTAAAGACAGATTTAACCCTGTAGTGACCAGCTATGCGGGCACGCAGCCAGCACTTAACACCCACAGAACTTTTTTTTCCATTACTTAAAATGACTTCCGGAACGTACATGTATGTCCTCTGTCCACCTGGGACATCCGCTCGGGATGTACATGTATGTCCTCGGGCGGTAAGGAGTTAAACAGCCCTGAATTTATTGTTACGAGACACGTGATCAGAAAGTCATATGTGATTGTTGCATTTTTTTACTGATGAATGAATATGTTTATTTATATAGCGCTGCAAGTGTACACAGCGCTTTACAATTTAGGAGTTAGACAATACAGGGTTACAAGTGCTTTGCTAAGTGTAACACTGGAAGTGAGGTCCCTGCCCAAAAGCTTACAATCTAAAGTAGTAATGGGAGATATACAGAGTACATAAGGGTCAAGTGCTGAGGACAGTTCTAGAGTTCTGGTTAGGATGGGGACATAAAGTAAATAATTTATAAAGAGTTGTACAAAGTCAGTACCATGTAACGTATAAGTTTATATAAATGTTTGTGTTCTAGCAGGTTACCTATTCAAAAATGTAATTAACTTTATTTGTACAAAAGGACCCAGTTATAGGCCTAGTGCTAGTCAATGAGAATATTGTTATTTACCAAACAACTATTTTCAAGAACCATAGGATGTTCGTTACAAAACAGTTGTTGTAGACAGGTCACTTGGCCCCACTGACCTAGCAGTTCATGTGTGCAACCTAAAATGGTTGTAAGGTTTCTAAAAATTCCAAAAGGACTGCAATCATGGGTTCACTGGGCTGCATTTTGGACTAACTCATGCCTCTCAAATGTCCCTCTTTCCCATCTTGCTGTTCCTTTTTTTAGGTTCGGAGATCAGATTTTGCGGTGTGTAGATAATTGTGTCACGTTGTTTCACAGCAATGAAACCCACATTAATGTTTGTTTAAACATCATTACATGTGTTTATACATTAGTCTGTGTAAATACGATACTTTGGTTCTGTTCAAAATGAGGGACACATGGGAGGTATGGACCTGTAATATCTCCTAAAGAGGGACACCTGGGAGGTACAGAACCCTAGTACCTGATAAAGAGGGACACTTGGGAGGCACAGATCCTAATATCTCCTAAAGATGGATACTTGGGATGTATGGAGCCCTAATATCTCCTAAAGAGGGACACTTGGGAGGTATGGACCCCTAATATCTCCAAAAGAGGGACACTTGGGAGGTATGGACCCCTAATATCTCCTAAAGAGGGATGGATACTTGAGAGGTATGGACCCCTAATATCTCCTAAAGAGGGACATTTTGGAGGTACAGCCCCCTAATATCTCCTAAAGAGGGACACTTGGGAGGTACAGCCCCCTAATATCTCCTAAAGAGGGACACTTGGGAGGTACAGCCCCCTAATATCTCCTAAAGAGGGACACTTGGGAGGTACAGACCCCTAATATCTCCTAAAGAGGGACACTTAGGATGCACAGATGCCTAATATCTAAAGTTGCCATCTTTTACTCAAAATAATACCGGCCATAGTTGTGGGTCAGCGAGGGCGGAGCCGTAAAAGGGGCAGAACCACTCAGTGTTGCATGACCTTACCATACCCCAGGCACTGAAAGGAGAGAGACTGTTTAACAAACACACGAAAAGAGATCTGGATTTTTGTGTGTCTTTGTTAAGATACCATGTACCGTAATATCATCTGTTAATAGAAGACACGTGCATTAAACCCTTTGGCTGCAACATGCAAGCTAATGCGTAGCATTTTCATATGTTATATATATTATTTACTCTGTATGAGTTGTGAGCAAAGGATTGCACTGAAAGGGTTACTCTGGGAAATCATGTAAAGGTGAGGTAGGTGTGGGGAGGTATTATCTTACTTACTTGCATCTAGACAGAGAACTAACAATTACCATGAACAAGAAGAGCCAACGTACTAACACACTTGGTTAACTAGAACAGATAGCTTTATGCTGGTAGGAGGCATGAAGCCACCAGGCCCCATACTTATTACAATAAAACTGGAACAATTGTGGAGCAAACCAGCTGCACCACAGGTGACAGAAAAAAATCCTATTACGTTAAATTTTGCTTTAGTTTTAACCTAGGCTGACCAGATCTCACCTTTAACCGGGGACACATAGGAAATATCCATTTTGCAGTACTTCACTGAAATCAAAGCAATCCTGCAGTATGTATTTCTCCTGTGCGTCCCCGGTTAAAGGTGAGGGCTGACCAGACCTCACCTGATATTGGGTTGCCAATACATTAAAGAGATTAAATTAGATTAGATTAAAAAGCTATATTCAAATGCATGGGCATTTAGGAATTGTACTTGTCCCCTATTTGTAGTACTCAAGAATAATTCCAGATTGCTTTAAAGGAGAACTACCAACCCGCAATAACTTAACCTGAAATGAGTCTTCATCTGGCGACTAGCTGCTTAGTAGCGCTAGTCGCCAGCAATATTACCCGGTTCCAAAGATTTTTGCGTTTTTCCGACGGTCACAGGAGCAGGAAGCACGGACATCTCGTCACAGTGACGTCCATGCGCCTGCGCTGTCAGTCCCTTTTGGAGCCACTTGGCTCCAATGCATTAGGTAACTCTGGCATTCAAAGGATTAAGATCAGCATATCCCCTTCTATGATTTGAATAATCCGCAATTATATTGTGTTAACTACTTAATAAAGATTCATTTAATGGGTAAGGCAATACAAAAAAAATGCATGTAGCTTGGTAATCCTCTTTCCCATACTTGTCCGTTCACATATGTACACTGTTATAGCATTCATTCATTTTAACATTCAGCAGAAATGGATCCACATCTCGTGGTCCCAGTCGTAACTACATGATTTTAACCCTTTGGGTTCTAGAAGTGTCTATTGGAGATATATGTAGCTTCCAAGAGATTAATATAGATCCATATTATGGTAACTTATTTAATAACGATGATATAGCTGGTATAGGGAGATAACCCTTGCCAGGTTCTCTTCACCAGGTAGCGAAGAACATGATGAAGTGCGCCTCTTCCTTCACAGCATGGGTGAACATCCCAGGCGAATAGCATACCTCCCAACATTTCAAATGGCCAAAGAGGGACACTTTTGTTTTAGGTGGGGTTGATGGGGCGTGGCTGGTGGACTGGGCATTATCAAACATTTTTAGATTAGATTTTTTTTTTATCAACTGACACTTCTTTGTGTAAATAAATTAATGATTTAGAGCAAGAACAAACTATTTTATTTACACGGGCTATTTATAAACACATATATTGAAGTTTATACAAACGTAATGTGCGTTTTTTTGCTGTGGAGCAATGTAATACACTTATATACATACCACACAGTCTGATCCCCTAAAAAGAGGGACACCATGGTGGTAAAGAGGAACAGAGGGATTTGGGTCTTAAAGAGGGACACTTGGGAGGTATGGAATAGATGCGTTTGCTGTGCGGGTCCTTCCTGGTCCCAGGGCTCCTCCTGGGCCGCGACCAGAAATACCAAGCGGTTGGCAACATGTGGCAGTCCAGCTGTTGTGCTGCACATAATCACTCTGGTCATCAAGGGATTAAAAGAGGGGGAAGCCTCGGACACTCCAGCTGTAGTTGCAGTACAACAGAGAATGATAGAGGTTGTAGTCCAACAACAGCTAAACAGCAACATGATGCCAACCGTTCCCTCACCTAAACCCCACCTTCCCAGTATTCCAGAAGGGGTGACCTTAATGCTCTTTCGCTTCTACCCCGGAACGTTACTTCTCGAGTCTTATTTCCGGGGACACATTAGAGAAGCGCACAAGCTAGCAGAACCATGACGCTTCGCAGCCTGGGAGCCGAGGAGGAGCCGCGGGTAAGTCCTGATAACGGGCGGGTGGAGACATGGGAGACTGCTCCGGGGATAGCGTGTTCAGGGCTGGCTGTGCTCCCGGTACCCAGCAAGGATACTGGCCGCAAAGGTGACCGGGACTACAGCGACATCTGATTGGTCTAGACGCAGAGCTATCCACCATTCAAATTGCGATCCTTGGGTGACGTATTCAAGCATCGCCGGGTTTGTGCAGAATCCAGCCAATGTCAGCGCAGGCTAACAGGTGGGGAGAGTCATGTGACACTTCACGTTCTAAAATGTCATGGTGGGAAACCAGTGGCTCCCCAGTTGCTAAAGATGTGTAGTTAGAGCTTAAGAGCCACATGTTGTAGACTTTTGTTCCACTCCAGTTCACAGCGCTGTTATAGACCTGTGACCATGCAGGAGGTTTATGAAAAACACAGAGTGCAGGGTTGTACTGGTCTGAAAAGCCCTGTAATATCTCATGTTTCTAAATTACAGAGCGGAATTTCAGACAGGTCATGCTAGGTCAATGTCCATCACTGAGAACCCTCATGGTTTGACCCTTAGACTCAGGGTTCGACTGAAATCATGGAGTGAAGAGCTAAATTCTCAGTGTGAGGGAGTCCAGTGTTACCTTCTATATGATCTGCACCAATTAACTGTTTTTTCAGTCTCTAAATTAAAGGGATATTCTCTATGTTAAAGGGATAGTAATACTTCACTATTACAATCCCCCATGTTGTAGCCCTTAAAATTCTGAATTCACCTATACCAGCGGCATCTCTCAGACCTTTATGGTTTGAGAGATATCCGCTTTCAAAGTTCCCTCTTTCTGGCTTTTCCCCTGATGTCAGCATTCTATCTGAGAGCAGGGGAATCCAGTCAGTGAGCAAGCGGTGTCTGTGCAGGAGTCCTGAGATCGCGTTATGGAAGAAGAAATCCTTCACTAAAATGGTCGTCTTTGTGTGCTTGGTTTGCAAGCACATGTAAAAGAGACAAAAAGAGTTGCGAGGAGCACACATCAAGCACGAACAAGATTAAGTGTCTTGTTCTAAGGCATGGAGATTTCCTCTCTGCAATGGCACATGGGAGTGAAAAACGTGAGTTGTAGCACCATTGAGAGGCTACCATGCCTTAGAACAAGACACTTAATCTTGTTCGTGCTTGATGTGTGCTCCTCACAACTCTTTTGTCTCCCTAAGTTTAAGGGCATCCCAGGCATGGGCCCTTGCTTCCATGTGCCTAGAGAGATTCGGCTGCACCACACTGATGAGGCTCACATAGGCCGAAACGTACGTCTGTGGTTTTGCTGTTTCTCTCGTGCGGAGAGGATTTGCCTGACATTTCGGAGCTGGACTGTCTGTGGGTGGGACCAGTCTGATATGGACATGGAGATTTCCTCTCTGCAATGGCACATGGGAGTGAAAAACGTGAGTTGTAGCACCATTGAGAGGCTACCATGCCTTAGAACAAGACACTTAATCTTGTTCGTGCTTGATGTGTGCTCCTCACAACTCTTTTTGTCTCCCTAAGTTTAAGGGCATCCCAGGCATGGGCCCTTGCTTCCATGTGCCTAGAGAGATTCGGCTGCACCACACTGACGAGGCTCACATAGGCCGAAACGTACGTCTGTGGTTTTGCTGTTTCTCTCGTGCGGAGAGGATTTGCCTGACATTTCGGAGCTGGACTGTCTGTGGGTGGGACCAGTCTGATATGGACATGGAGATTTCCTCTCTGCAATGGCACATGGGAGTGAAAAACGTGAGTTGTAGCACCATTGAGAGGCTACCATACCTTAGAACAAGACACTTAATCTTGTTCGTGCTTGATGTGTGCTCCTCACAACTCTTTTTGTCTCCCCAAGCACATGTAAAAGACCATTTTAGTGAAGGATTTCTGTTTCTATAATGAGATCTAAGCACTGCTGCAGAGCCGCCGCCGGTCCCGTGACCAGATTCCCCTACTGTCAGATAGAATGCTGACGTCAGGGAGAGGGAACTTTGAAAGCGGATATCTCTCAAACCATAAAGGTTTGAGAGATGCCGCTGGTATAATTGAATTCATAATTTTAAGGGCTACAACATAGTAGATAGTAATAATGAAGTATTACTATCCCTTTAATGTTTCTTAGAAAACTGATTGGAGCATCTCTGGATTAGCGCTATCAAGGACCTATGACCAAGAATATATGAGGAACTTTAAGGTTTAACATTTTTATGTCAATAACCTTACCTGGGAACTCTCCCCAGTTTGAACATGGGACTTGGGGTTTTCACCCAAACTCAGGGTGAAGGTCTTAATTCTCAGGGTGAGAGACTCCACTGTTGTCTATTATATGATCTTGACCAACTAACTGTTTATTTAATCTTTGAATTGGTGTAATTTCTTCTGGAAAGGCAGAGGGAGAGGTCCTGCTTATCCTGCATGTGTTTATGCAGTAATATTGAGCATATATTGGGCAGGGCATTACCAAGAATTGTTAGGTTATTTCATGACCTTTTGACACGTCTTTGTGTAGCTGAATAAATAGCTTAGAGCAAGATCAATGTATTTTATTTTCACAGACTAATTTATACACACATATATAGAAGTTTAAACAAACGTGAATGTGAGTTTTATTGCTGTGGAACAATGTGGTACACACACACACACACACACACACACACACACAAAACAGTCTGATCTCCATCTAAAAAGAGGGACACTAGGGTGGGAAAGAGGGACAGAGGGATTTTGGTCAAAGAGGGACATTTGGGAGGTACACAAGGGACGGTGCACAAGGGACTGACAAGGGACTGACAGCGCAGGCGCACGGACGTCACTGTGAAGAGACGTCCGTGCTTCCTGATCCTTTCAAACGGCGAAATCTTGAGAACGGGGTAAGTTTTCTGGCGACTAGCGCTACTAAGCAGCTAGTCGCCAGGTCAGCAGTAAAGGGAGATTTAGTTATTAAGGGGTGAAAGTTCCCCTTTAATGCAAATTTGGCAAGCATGCCAGACAGACGCTAATATTCCACACTGCTCTCCATCCCAACTGTCACTCCCTGCCAGCCAGTACTAATATTATACAGTTGTCCTTATCCCACCTAAAACTTCCTGCCACACAGACACTAAGATTCCACATTTACATGGGTTACTAGTTTTTTTTGTGTATACAACATGTATTAATTATGGTGTTCTTGCACTGTGAGGTATTTTTGTTTGTTCTGCATACATTTTCTCTTTGTCATTCTAGTTGCTTTTCACCATGTTTTATTTAACTAAATTTCACAATGATAAATGAGACATATGGTAAAATGCACGTTAAAGTCTCATCATACACCGTCATTGTACAGAAGGAGTTAATTTAAAGGCATTATGTATGGCCTTATTGTTTAATTGGCTTGCCTGACCCTGGTATTACATTTAAAATCCAGAACTGTCTTGGGAAATCCAGGACACCTGGTCACCCTACTGCCAGCCAGATATGAACACTCCATATTGCTCCCTGTAACGTGACGCCTTGTATCATAAGCTGGATACCTCTTTTATAGTTCCTTTCTCCCTCAGAATAACACTCGTATAATAGTAAACTGACCCTCCTGTTCCCAAACATCAGCCGAGATTTGATGAAGGGAAGAACTCTCTTTTATTGACTCAAACACACAGCTTATATACACTACAGAGACTCTTATCTAGATCAGCATGCAAACGAATACTTGGGACAGTGTTTCTATGCTTGACCAATCAGTCACCAGCATCCTTATCAGGATAAGAATGCAGATTAAGACTTGAAATCATACATTCTTAACTGGCTCATCAATAACCACCTCTGATTGGTCAAGGAAGCACAGCAGGAATCAATTAACATTCCTTAGCACAGAACTGGAGTAGAGTGGAAGCAAAGCCCAACCCCCACCATCTCTGCACTCCAGAAATGTACTGGAAGCAACTATGGCTAAGCTCAGTCTATGGTTGTTTGTCTTTTGGGTAGAAATAGTCTCTAACACACCAATATCTCCCATAGTCGCCACAATTCCGTCACACTCCCCATACCAGCTTCCACTCCCTACCAACCAGATACTAACATTCCACACTGCTTCCCATCCCAACTGTCACTCCCGGGTGGCTAATATTAGTTCAGCTGAATAAACTGAAAAATAAATAAAGTTAAATATCTTACAAACTTTTGTTTGAAATAAAAAATGGCTAATGAATACATAGGTGATTTTGAATGCTTTTTCGAAATCACCTATTTGTTACAAAGTGACAGCCCCACTTTAAACGTTGGCAAGTATGGCTTAGAGTGCCACTGTCTTTTTTTAGGAAGACTTTGGTAAAATAAGAATGTTGAGTTTCAGATGTATATTTATGGACATTATTGTGCACAACATATTAAATATTTTCATTTTGTTTCTGAGTCATAAGAATACCTACATATTTTGTATTTGTTCCCTTCATTATGTTCTTGACAAATTACATAAATATTAGGTGAGCCCTGAGGATTCCAGACTATGGGTTAGGGGTTCCTTGAGAAAGAATAGTTTGAGAGCCGCTGGTTCAGACAATACAAGATTACACATGAGAATTACAGAGTGAAACAATGGGAGATGGGTCCCTGCTCTAGAGCTTAAAATCTAAATGGAACAGGGACAGATTTAGGCTGTAAGGGCCCTAGGCAAGTCACCAGTTTGGGGCTCCACATCTCATGGGATGCTGGCAGGTACTGGCATTGTGTCTCTAATGAAAGAACAACTGGATGATGCTGGACTCTTTAAACCAGTGGTTCTCAATCTTTTTCATTCAAGGCACCCCTAACATCTAAATTGCAATTTTCAGGGCACCCTTCACATATTTTATGTAAATTATCAAGGGCATAATGAAAGGTACAATACATAAATATACTGTTATTGTTAGGTTTTACAATAATTTAACAAAAATAAACATATTATGCATAATAGTTTCCATAGATATACATTTAAAAAGGAATACTTCCATTTTTATCCAAGGCTTTGTACAAAATAAGGGGCACCCTATATCAGGGCTTAAAATTTGAGGTCCTTTGCTACTAGCCAGATCTGAAAAGTTACTCGCCACTGCAAGCCATAACATACCCAACTGGGCTGAATTTTCACTCGACATTGGCTAGTGGCGAGTGGAAATTTTGAGCCCTGCCCTAAATGAATAGCCGTGGCACACCAAAGTGCCACAGCACCCTGGTTGAGAACCACTGCTTTAAATTAAAAGTTCATCTGACACAAGATATTAGCGGCAGCAACATCAGGGCCTCTGTCTGTGTTCATTTGCAGCAAGGACCCACATATTGCCATGGGTCCTAGGCAGTAGCCTGGATTGCCATGTTAGAGGATCCGGCTCCGAAATGGAATGAGGCAGACATACAGAGTACAAAAGAGTCAATATATATAATTTGGTAGAATACGTAGCTCCCTGTGTGTGTAACACGCACATGTACAGTAGAAACTGCCCAAATTATGCAGTTATGCTCAGTAGAGAGTGACCGAATGCGCTGGCTTCCACCCGGAGCGGGGTGCTCTGAACGGCCCACCACCTGTCTCCGCTCCCGGCTCCGGGGCAGCAGCTGAGGCAGCTGGGTGGCACTTTGGCTCATGTACGCGGGCATTTATACTAGTTAAATTATAAGTGCCTTGCATGCATGAAGAGAGAGAGAGAGAGATCTATTTAAAGGGAGAGTAACACTTAATATGTAAAAAAATAATAGGGCTTCTCCCCCTGAGTAAAACAAGGGTACTCCCATTGCTGAAAGGTGTTTTGTTCAAAAGTTATAACAGCTCAAACTTGATTTTTTTTTTTTTTTTTTAGGTGCAATATAACAGTGGCCTGAAATTGTACAGTGGCGCTGTTGCTACACCTTCCTATAGAGGTTTATGGTCAACTGACCAGAGCTGTCCATAGGATGGTGTAGCAACAGCGCCACTGTATAATTTCACGCCACTGTGATATTGCACCTAAAAATACAAGTTAGAACTGCAATAACTTTTGAATAAAACACCTTTCAGCAGTGGGAGTTTTACTCAGGGGGAGAAACCCTACAATGTATATTTATTTACATTTTAAGTATTACTGTCCCTTTAATGAAAGCTTCATATGTTAAACACACTGTCTTAAAGGGATAGTAATGTTTCATAATAAAAGCAGCTCTAATTAATCTTCATAGTGTTTGGACTTTGGAGAGTGTTATTTCAATTCTGTCAGAGTTGTAGTTCAAGAGTAATTCAATGACAAAGTATCCCCCTCCTGCCCCTTTTACTGATGTAACACTGCTCAGCCAGATCAGAAGGGATGTGCCCAGGTAGATTGCAGAGAGGGACAATCTTCACTTAAGATAAGGGAAAAACCTGAAAAGCTTGTCAAGGGGGGCAGGGCTTTCATTGTTCTCATAGGAAGAAGATTGTCCCCTTCTGTTATCTGTCTGGTCTATGGACTGGATTCCACATCTGAGAAGCGATGGCTTACACTAGGTAAAAGGGACGGGAGGGGGAACTTTGCTTGTGAATATCTCTCAAATCATAAAGGTTTGAGAGATAAGACTTATATCATTCTTCATGTTTTTTTAATGCCTACATAATAAAATAAAGATAAAATGAAGTATTACTATCCCTTTAAGTGTTCTGCATTAAAGAAGAGGTCTGGTTACCTTAAGAAACATGGCTTTCCTTGGATTGCTACCAGCTGATAGGTTACTAGCAGACTGCTAATATGTAACCTCGTACATGAGGTGGTCTGGGTGCAATAATAAGTCAATGGAAATCATAAAATGGCAGTTCTGAAAACAAATGCTGAAGCATTCACACAACGTAACATTCTCTACAGTGTGTCAGTGGCGCAGCAGAAAGAAAGGAGCTCAGGTAAAATATTTCCTCCAGTCTGCTGAAAAACAGCACAGAACATTTCATATGTCTCAAGTTCTGTTAATCCCTTAATGACCCTTGATGGTCATAGTACATCATGGGTCAATCCGAGTTAACGACGCCACGTCGCTCCGCTGGTCGTTAAGGGGTTAAGGTTTGGAAACATTTACATTATTTCATTTGTATTCCAACAGGCTCTCTCACACAAGAACAACACGTATTTTTAAGCTTCCCTTTTAACCCCTTGATGATTAGAGTCAACTAGTATCCCATGAAGTTAAGCTCAGTGACAGCCTATAGTCTGTAAATTTTTCCTCGTTGAGGAACAGTCATTTTGTGTTATACCCGGGACTTTGTTCTCTTTTTAAAAAAATAATTTTATTTCTTTTCTTTGCAGTCGTTTTTCAGCCGGATTCTTCGCTGGTTTGATATACTGGACCCGACCACGTTACTAGCATCTAATGTAAGTTCTCTGCATCGTGTATCATACAGATTGGGAGGTGTAGAAATGGACAGAAACATAAAGGAGGATATCCACCTGCCCCGGCTGGGCTATAGACAATAGAATCATGTTCTTGGTCTCTGTTATAAGCTCAGTAATTTTTTATTTATTATTTTTATCTATAAAATGTTTTATCAGGAAGAATACATTGAGATTACTGTCGTTTTCAAGTATGTCCTGGATAGTTTTCAGTAGAGAGTTACATATTTACACAAATAGAGAAACATTATATATACACACACATAAATATATATACATATTCAAATTATATACAGTTATATACTGTCTTTAGATAAAAAGAAGCATTTAATTTTAAGGCTTTTAGACTGGGAGAAGATCTGATTATTTCAGGCAGATTTTTCTAGGCTTTCGGTGCTCTGAAGGAGAAGGCAGGTCATCATGCTTCTTTCTAGTATTGTGGAATAGTCAGTGAGTTGTTAGTAGTGGAGGTTATAGTTAGTATGGAGATCTGGAGTGATCATACTGCTCAGGTAGTGTGGAATAGTCAGTGAGTTGTTAGTAGTGGAGGTTATAGTTAGTATGGAGATCTGGAGTGATCATACTGCTCAGGTAGTGTGGAATAGTCAGTGAGTTGTTAGCAGTGGAGGTTATAGTTAGTATGGAGATCTGGAGTGATCATACTGCTCAGGTAGTGTGGAATAGTCAGTGAGTTGTTAGTAGTGGAGGTTATAGTTAGTATGGAGATCTGGAGTGATCATACTGCTCAGGTAGTGTGGAATAGTCAGTGAGTTGTTAGTAGTGGAGGTTATAGTTAGTATGGAGATCTGGAGTGATCATACTGCTCAGGTAGTGTGGAATAGTCAGTGAGTTGTTAGCAGTGGAGCGGAGGTTATAGTTAGTATGGAGATCTGGAGTGATCATACTGCTCAGGTAGTGTGGAATAGTCAGTGAGTTGTTAGCAGTGGAGGGTATAGTTAGTATGGAGATCTGGAGTGATCATACTGCTCAGGTAGTGTGGAATAGTCAGTGAGTTGTTAGCAGTGGAGGTTATAGTTAGTATGGAGATCTGGAGTGATCATACTGCTCAGGTAGTGTGGAATAGTCAGTGAGTTGTTAGTAGTGGAGGTTTTAGTTAGTATGGAGATCTGGAGTGATCATACTGCTCAGGTAGTGTGGAATAGTCAGTGAGTTGTTAGTAGTGGAGGTTATAGTTAGTATGGAGATCTGGAGTGATCATACTGCTCAGGTAGTGTGGAATAGTCAGTGAGTTGTTAGTAGTGGAGGTTTTAGTTAGTATGGAGATCTGGAGTGATCATACTGCTCAGGTAGTGTGGAATAGTCAGTGAGTTGTTAGTAGTGGAGGTTATAGTTAGTATGGAGATCTGGAGTGATCATACTGCTCAGGTAGTGTGGAATAGTCAGTGAGTTGTTAGTAGTGGAGGTTATAGTTAGTATGGAGATCTGGAGTGATCATACTGCTCAGGTAGTGTGGAATAGTCAGTGAGTTGTTAGCAGTGGAGCGGAGGTTATAGTTAGTATGGAGATCTGGAGTGATGATACTGCTCAGGTAGTGTGGAATAGTCAGTGAGTTGTTAGCAGTGGAGGTTATAGTTAGTATGGAGATCTGGAGTGATCATACTGCTCAGGTAGTGTGGAATTGTCAGTGAGTTCTTAGCAGTGGAGGTTATAGTTAGTATGGAGATCTGGAGTGATCATACTGCTCAGGTAGTGTGGAATTGTCAGTGAATTGTTAGCAGTGGAGCGGAGGTTATAGTTAGTATGGAGATCTGGAGTGATGATACTGCTCAGGTAGTGTGGAATAGTCAGTGAGTTGTTAGTAGTGGAGGTTATAGTTAGTATGGAGATCTGGAGTGATGATACTGCTCAGGTAGTGTGGAATAGTCAGCGAGTTGTTAGCAGTGGAGGTTATAGTTAGTATGGAGATCTGGAGTGATGATACTGCTCAGGTAGTGTGGAATAGTCAGTGAGTTGTTAGTAGTGGAGGTTATAGTTAGTATGGAGATCTGGAGTGATCATACTGCTCAGGTAGTGTGGAATAGTCAGTGAGTTGTTAGCAGTGGAGCAGAGGTTATAGTTAGTATGGAGATCTGGAGTGATGATACTGCTCAGGTAGTGTGGAATAGTCAGTGAGTTGTTAGTAGTGGAGGTTATAGTAAGTATGGAGATCTGGAGTGATCATACTGCTCAGGTAGTGTGGAATAGTCAGTGACTTGTTAGTAGTGGAGGTTATAGTAAGTATGGAGATCTGGAGTGATCATAATGCTCAGGTAGTGTGGAATAGTCAGTGAGTTGTTAGTAGTGGAGGTTATAGTTAGTATGGAGATCTGGAGTGATCATACTGCTCAGGTCGTGTGGAATAGTCAGTGAGTTGTTAGCAGTGGAGGTTATAGTTAGTATGGAGAGCTGAAGTAATCACACTGCTCAGGTAGTGTGGAATAGTCAGTGAGTTGTTAGTAGTGGAGGTTATAGTTAGTATGGAGATCTGGAGTGATCATACTGCTCAGGTAGTGTGGAATAGTCAGTGAGTTGTTAGTAGTGGAGGTTATAGTTAGTATGGAGATCTGGAGTGATCATACTGCTCAGGTAGTGTGGAATAGTCAGTCAGTTGTTAGCAGTGGAGGTTATAGTTAGTATAGAGATCTGGAGTGATCATACTGCTCAGGTAGTGTGGAATAGTCAGTGAGTTGTTAGCAGTGGAGGTTATAGTTAGTATGGAGATCTGGAGTGATCATACTGCTCAGGTAGTGTGGAATAGTCAGTGAGTTGTTAGTAGTGGAGGTTATAGTTAGTATGGAGATCTGGAGTGATCATACTGCTCAGGTAGTGTGGAATAGTCAGTGAGTTGTTAGCAGTGGAGTGGAGGTTATAGTTAGTACAGAGATCTGGAGTGATCATACTGCTCAGGTAATGTGGAATAGTCAGTGAGTTGTTAGTAGTGGAGGTTATCGTTATTATGGAGATCTGGAGTGATGATACTGCTCAGGTAATGTGGAATAGTCAGTGAGTTGTTAGTAGTGGAGGTTATAGTTAGTATGGAGATCTGGAGTGATCATACTGCTCAGGTAGTGTGGAATAGTCAGTGAGTTGTTAGTAGTGGAGGTTATAGTTAGTATGGAGATCTGGAGTGATCATACTGCTCAGGTAGTGTGGAATAGTCAGTGACTTGTTAGTAGTGGAGCGGAGGTTATAGTTAGTATGAAGAGATGGAGGGATCATACTGCTCAGGTAGTCTGGTAGTTTTCCAGAGAAATTGTTGTGTACTAAGCAGGAAAGGTGAAGGACACGTCTAGATTTGAGTGCTAACCAGTTTAGTTCTTTAAGCATATCACAGTGATGGTTGTGTAATTACATTGGAGGATAAAGCAGCAGGATAATGAATTATACAGAGTGTCAAGTTTACTAAGATGGATTTCAGGTGCTGGGGTATATACTACGTCACCATAGTCTATGACTGGCAGCAAAATCTGTTGTACAATACTTTTTCTCACCAGGGGACTTAAACATGGTTTGTTTCTAAAAAGAGTACTTATTTTGGTATAAAGTTTGGAGGTTAATTTATCAATATGAAGACCAAAAGTGAGGTTTGGGTCAAGCCACATACCGAAATATTTGTAGGAGTCCACTGGTGCCAATTTACGATTAGACTCTGTTACAATGGATAGGTGGATATTGTCGAGATTACGCAGTTTGTGCTTTGTGCCAAATATTATTGTGACTGTTTTGTCTCTGTTTAAGAACAGTTTGTTCCTTATTATCCATCTTTCAACTTCAGAGAAATCATGTTGTAATATGGCTTGAAGCTGTGATATGTTTGAGTTTTTAGCATAGATTATGGTGTCATCTGCATACATGTGTACTGAAGATGATTTGCAAACCTTGGGCAGATCATTTATAAACAGAGAAAATAGAAGAGGGCCAAGAATGGAGCCTTGAGGAACTCCACTTGTTACTTTGAGTGGAAGGGCTTCATTGTCAGCAAATGCCACATACTGCATTCTGTCTGATAAATAGGATCGGAACCAGTTTAGAGAATTATTACCCAATCCTGATCTTTGGAGTTTGTTTATAAGAATATTATGGTCTACTGTGTAAAAGGCCTTGGCAAAATCTAGGAAAATTGCTCCAGTGAGGTCACCATTTTCCGTGCCAGTCTGGATATCATTGGTTACTTTTAGAAGGGCCGTGACTGTTGAGTGATTTGGACAAAAGCCTAATTGAAGGGAAGTGAAAAAAATGGTCTGTCTGTAATATTTATATAATTGCATGTGTGCACATTTCTCTAGGATTTTAGATAAAGTGGGAAGTAGAGATATTGGTCTGTAGTTTGATACTACATTTTTATCCCCACTTTTGTGGATAGGCACAACTCTAGCCATCTTCCAGGACTTGGGCATGTACCCTGTTGCCAAAGAGGCATTAAGTAAAGATGCAATAGGTTAGGCCGTGACCATGGCACTGAGCTTTAATAACATGCTAGTAGTTTGTCAGGGCTAGATTGGGATTTCATTTTTGGATTGAGAAGGTGATCATATATTTCACTTTCATTTACTGGCATGAAATTGAATTCATTTTCATAATTGGACCGGGCAACAGGTGCCAGTGAATGTTCTGTAGATGGTTGAACTTCTGAGTTATCTTTGTTTTGTGTGATCAGGGTGGTGGCACATCCAGCATAATAGCTGTAAAATGCATTGGCTATGGCTATGGGGCACTGTATTGTTTCTTTGTCTACGATTATAGTTGATGGGTGAGAATGGTTAGGGGGGTTGTAGGTGTTTTTAATAACCTTCCAAAAACTAGCCGTTTTGATATGTTATTGTTCAAGTTGTCAGTAAAATATTGCTCTTTTGCTAGTTTTGTTTGTTTTATACATGTATTTCTCAATTGCCTCTATGTAGTGTGATCATAAGCAGAGCCGGTTTGTCTAAATTTTGTCCATAATGCATCTCTGAACTGTGTAACTCATTAACTCAATATTCCCTTTAGGAGGAAAACAAAAGTATAATGGTGTGGAAGGGGATATCAATGAGTGCCAGATGGGGTGTATGATTAATTGCAAAACAATGGGGGTTAAAGCGGAACTACCATGTCACAAAATGTTTAGCTTAACTAAGACCCCTTCTGGTGACTAGCTGCTTACTAGCGCTAGTCGCCAGAATTATTACCTTCTTTAATAGATATATGCTTTATTCCCCAACTGTCAGTAGCACAGAGCACGGACATCTTACCAGAATGATGTCCGCATGCCTGCGCTGTCAGTCCCAGCCGGAGCCGGCCGGATCCTAGCAACACCTCCTAGACCCGTCTGGGACTGACAGCGCAGGCGTGCGGACGTCATTCTGGTAAGATGTCCGTGCTCCGTGCTACTGACAGCTGGGGAATAAAACATATATCTATCAAATCAGGTAATAATTCTGGCGACTAGCGCTACTAAGCAGCTAGTCGCTAGAGGGGACTTAGTTAAGCTAAACATTTTGTGACATGGTAGTTCCGCTTTAACCCCTAGAGTGCCAAGTGGGTACAACGTACGAGTGAGGACAGCTGTACCTGCTGTGCCAAGCTCGTACGTTGTACAGCTTAAATGCGGTCACTGCATAGGCCGGTATAACCGGCATGCAGTGGCCGCATTTAAAAAAAAAAAATGCCTGGCACTCGTGGGGGGACATGAGGATTACTCCTCATGTCCCCCCAGGTATTGATCTCCCAGCCGATCGCGCTGGGAGATCAATATTTACTAAGGAGAAGCAGAGCTTCTCCTATCCCTCCTCTCCTACCCGAACTTCCGGGTAGGAGTGGGCGGGACCGGGGGAAGCCTCCTAACGTCATCGGTGACATAGTCACCGATGACGTTGCAAGGCATTCCCCGACCGAGATCACTCCTACCGGAGGTAGGAGTGAACAGAAGGAGAGCTTTTGCTCTCCTTCGGTCGCCATATTGAGCTCCCAGCCCAATCGGCTGGGAGCTCAATAACTGGGTGCACATCAGGAGGGGTCCTGATGTGCCCCAGCGAGGTCTGACCATAAAAAAAAAAAAAAAAAAAAAAACAAATGTAAAAATTAACCCTGTGAGTGCTGCAGGGTTCCCCAATGCATTGCTTTGCAATGCACTGGGGATCCCTGTGGCACTCACAGGGTCAATTGTTGAAGCCATTATTTTTATTACAGAGACCTCATTGGGGGGCTTCAGGCAGGGTCCTGAAGCCCCCCAATGAGGTCTATAAAAAATAGACAAAAAAAAAAAAAATTAACCCTGTGTGTGCCACAGGGGAGGGGGTTCATTGCAGAGCCCCCCTCCTGTGGCAGACATAGGAATATTTTTTAGTATTTTATCATCAGAGATTGTTGGGGGGACATCAGGAGAATTCCTGATGTCCCCCCACAAGGTCTGATAATAATTTAAAAAAAATTAACTCTGTGAGTGCCGCAGTGGTCCCCAGCACATTGCTTTGCAATGTGCTGGAGAACCCTGTGACACTCACAGGGTCAATTCTTTTATCCCATATTTTTTTTACACTAAGACCTCATTGGGGGACATAAGGAAGGGTCCTGAAGCCCCCCAATGAGGTCTATAAAAAATAGAAAAAAAAAAAAAATTAACCCTGTGTGTGCCACAGGGGAGGGGGTTCATTGCAGAGCCCCCCTCCTGTGGCAGACATAGGAATATTTTTTAGTATTTTATCATCAGAGATTGTTGGGGGGACATCAGGAGAATTCCTGATGTCCCCCCACAAGGTCTGATAATAATTTAAAAAAAATTAACTCTGTGAGTGCCGCAGTGGTCCCCAGCACATTGCGTTGCAATGTGCTGGAGAACCCTGTGACACTCACAGGGTCAATTCTTTTATCCCATATTTTTTTTTTACTAAGACCTCATTGGGGGACATAAGGAAGGGTCCTGAAGCCCCCCAATGAGGTCTATAAAAAACAGACAAAAAAAATTAACCCTCTGTGTGCCACAGGGGAGGGGGTTCATTTTAGACCCCCTCCTGCGGCACACACAGGACTTTTTTTTTTACTATTGCTTTACATTCAAAGCTTGTTGGGGGGCCCTAAGGCCACCCAACAAGCTATGAATAAAGAAGAATTTAAAAAAAAAAAAAAAAGAACCCTCTGTGTGCGACAGGGGATCAATTGCATTGCTTTGCAATGCATCGGACATCCCTGTGGCATGCACACAAAATGACTCAATCCCCCCCGTACCCTACCCACCAGCCCAGTTCCACATTCTACTGGCAGTCCCATTCCCACAGTTTGAACCCCCCAGCCTGGTTCCACTGCCTACTGGTAGACCCAAGTGCCAATACACACTGGATTCAGGCTGGAAATCAAACAGTGTATGTGGGGGACTTACAGTGCACAGTGGTAGTCACAGATCCCCCATATGTACTACCTTACTTCCCCCACCACCACTGCCATACTTGCGCTCTGCCCAGTGGTAGATATACCCACATACACTGCCTGACCCCTCGTCCCTCCCCCCACCTGGTTTCACTGGCAGTCACAGGTCCTCACGTACACTGACTGACCACTGATAGCCATAGAATCATACATACACTGTTTGCTTCCCCATCCTTGTTCAACTGGTAGCTACACTCCTGGCACCCAATATGGTATGTCATCCCACAGCAGTGGGGTACCATTTATCGTAGGCTGGCAGGAGGTCCTCCTAGGAAATCCCATGGTGTTGAACCATTTTCGGATCTTTGAAGTGACTGATTTGTAAAAAAAAAAAAAAAAAATGTTTTTTTTTTTCTGTAGCACCACATTCTGGAAATAGTTGTGCACACTAACTTAGGGGTAGAAAGGCAAGTGACCCCTCATTAGATGCGGCAGGTTATCTTCTTTCCAAAATGGTATGGTTTCGCTACATTTTCTTCACTTCTATAGCTGTTATAACCATTTTCATACACGCAAGAATGTTTGAGAAAATGTTAGAGAAATCAGGAGGTTGTAGCAGTAGTAGTTTTGTACTTGTAGCGCCCCCTAAGGTAGGTCAGTTCATACCAATGGGGTGTCATTTTTCTCCTAAGAGCAATAGCTAATGGATACAGTTGGAAATTCCATGGTTTTTACAGATTTCAATACATTTGAAGGGGCAGAAATGTAAGAAAATGCCTTTTTTTCCATTAGCACCACCTTCTGGAGGCATTTTTGCACACCAGACTTGGGGTAAGAAGGCAAGTCACCCCTCATTAGATGCGGTAGGTTGTCTTCTTTCCAAAATGGTATGGTTTGTGTACCCTTTCTTCACTTCTGTAGTTGTTATAACCATTTTTGTATAGACAAGTAATGTTTGAGAAAATGTTAGAAAAATTAGAAGTTGTAGTAGGTGTCGTTTTGCACTTATAGCGCCCCCTGAGGTAGGACAACTCATGCCAGTGGGGTGTCATTTTTCTCCTAAGAGCACTAGCTAATGGGTACTGCTGGAAATTCCATGGTTTTTACAGATTTCAGTACATTTGAAGGGGCAGAAATGTAAGAAAATGCCTTTTTTTTCATCAGCGCCACCTTCTGGAGGCATTTGTGCACACCAGACTTGGGGTAAGAAGGCAAGTCACCCCTCATTAGATGCGGTAGGTTGTCTTCTTTCCAAAATGGGATGGTTTGTGTACCCTTTCTTCACTTCTGTAGTTGTTATAACCATTTTTGTATAGACAAGTAATGTTTGAGAAAATGTTAGAAAAATTAGAAGTTGTAGTAGGTGTTGTTTTGCACTTATAGCGCCCCCTGAGGTAGGACAACTCATGCCAGTGGGGTGTCATTTTTCTCCTAAGAGCACTAGCTAATGGGTACTGCTGGAAATTCCATGGTTTTTACAGATTTCAGTACATTTGAAGGGGCAGAAATGTAAGAAAATGCCTTTTTTTTTCATCAGCGCCACCTTCTGGAGGCATTTGTGCACACCAGACTTGGGGTAAGAAGGCAAGTCACCCCTCATTAGATGCGGTAGGTTGTCTTCTTTCCAAAATGGTATGGTTTGTGTACCCTTTCTTCACTTCTGTAGTTGTTATAACCATTTTTGTATAGACAAGTAATGTTTGAGAAAATGTTAGAAAAATTAGAAGTTGTAGTAGGTGTCGTTTTGCACTTATAGCGCCCCCTGAGGTAGGACAACTCATGCCAGTGGGGTGTCATTTTTCTCCTAAGAGCACTAGCTAATGGGTACTGCTGGAAATTCCATGGTTTTTACAGATTTCAGTACATTTGAAGGGGCAGAAATGTAAGAAAATGCCTTTTTTTTTCATCAGCGCCACCTTCTGGAGGCATTTGTGCACACCAGACTTGGGGTAAGAAGGCAAGTCACCCCTCATTAGATGCGGTAGGTTGTCTTCTTTCCAAAATGGTATGGTTTGTGTACCCTTTCTTCACTTCTGTAGTTGTTATAACCATTTTTGTATAGACAAGTAATGTTTGAGAAAATGTTACAAAAATTAGAAGTTGTAGTAGATGTCGTTTTGCACTTCTAGCGCCCCCTGAAGTAGGTCAACTCATGCTAATGGGGTGTCATTTTTTTCTTAAGAGCACTAGCTAATGGATACTGCTGGAAATTCCATGGTTTTTACAGATTTCAGTACATTTGAAGGGGCAGAAATGTAAGAAAATGCCATTTTTTTTCCTATAGTGCCACCTTCTGGAAGCATTTGGTCACAACAGGCTTGGGGTAAGAAGGCAATTCACCCCTCATTAGATGCGGCAGGTTGTCTTCTTTCCAAAATGGTATGGTTTGTGTGCCCTTTCTTCACTTCTCTAGTTGTTATAACCATTTTTGTACAGACAAGTAATGTTTGAGAAAATGTTAGAAAAATTAGTGGTTGCAATAGGTGTAGTTTGGTACTTGTAGCGCCCACTAAGGTAGGGGAACTCATACCAATGAGGTGTAATTTTTCTCCTAAGAGCACTAGCTAATGAATACAGTTGGAAATTCCATGGTTTTCACAGATTTCCATACAGATGAAGGGGCAGAAACGTAAGAAAATGCCATTTTTTTCCTATAGTGCCACATTCTGGAAGCATTTGTGCACAACAGGCTTGGGGCAAGAAGGTAAGTTACCCCTCATTAGATGCGGCAGGTTGTCTACTTTTCAGAAATATATAGTTTTATATAGTTATTCCACTGTTTTAGGGTAGTTTTACCACAAAAACCCTAGAATGCGCATTTTAGTTTATAAAGTTGAAAATGTAATTTTGCGCTGCTGGTGATTAGGGCTCTACGCTAGCCATGGACGTAGGTAAAACTATACAAATTTTGTATTTTTTTACTCGGGGGACTCGGGGCTTTTTCAAATAATTGAAACTTTTTCAATCAAGGTAAATGTATTTGATACATAGTATGTGATTTTAGCAAAATTAGTAAATTTTCACTTTTTTTTGTCATTATGACATCATAGATTTTTGCACGATGCAAAATTCTGTTCATGTAAGGTACCATGAGAAAGCTCAATTCGTTCTGAAAAAAACAATATATAGTTTTCCATATTTAACTAAAAATCCCAAGAGGAAATCAAGCGTAAACAGAAGGATAGCAAAAATGCTGAAAATGTGTCTGGCCTGCAGGGTACAGGAAATGGCCCGAGCCTCCGGCACTGAAAGGGTTAATCACTAAGGTGTGATAAAGATGTGATAAAGTGGAGATGACTTCTCCAGTGATATCACTTCTCCAGTTCCTATGTTATTCTATGGATCTTATTCACTAAGGTGTGATAAAGATGTGATAAAGTGGAGATGACTTCTCCAGTGATATCACTTCTCCAGTTCCTATGTTATTCTATGGAGCCAATTCACTAAGATTTCTTATGTTTTGGAGACATCTTAGTGAATAGACTCCATAGAATAACACAGGAACCGGAGAAGTCTTCTCCACTTTATCACCTCTTTATCACGCCTTAGTGAATAACCCCCAATGTGTTGCACACCCCTTTAGCGCTCAGAGAGTTAACCGTATGGACTTTTTTTCTGCTTGCGTTCTTTATTCTGGGCAGCTGTGTAGATCCAAGGAATGCAGTGGCGTAACAATAGGGGTCGCACCTGCGACCGGGCCCGTCACTCCAAGGGCCCGGCCACCGCCTGCGAACCCATCGCCACTCGCCCACAGCAGCTCAGCTAATCTCCCGGAGCTCTAAATGCAGAGCGCTGGGAGATGACATCATCTCCCAGCGCTCTGCATAACTGAGAACCGCGCGGGAGATGGAGGTAAGAGATGTGAATGGGGCAACGTGAAAATTGGGGGGGGGGGCCCGGGCCCGGCGGCAATTTCTGCACCAGGTCCCGGTGGCTGCTAGTTACGCCACTGAAGGAATGTGCTTCTGTGTAAAGAAAAAAACTGCAACCAAAAGAAGAGACTGGGGATCATGAACTAACCGACTGCGCCATAGGGCACAAATAAACATTCCCACCGATTTCATGCTAGTATGTAACCTGGGGTGCACTGGGTTTACTCGAGATTTGGTGTTTATTTACCCTACATTAGATGTTGCTGATAAACGGCTGCTTGGATCCTAAAGATATCTCCAGTTCATTACTTTATATTACTCTGGATATGTCTGTACCACTGAGACATTACAATCACACTAACACTTCCTAGTAATCACCCCATTTACCTTAATCTATGGAAAACTTTCCTGTGACCACTATTACCATATTTGCTTGAATATAAGTCTGCCCTGTGTGTCTGTCGCTCTCTTGATCTCTCTCACACTCTGTTCGTATCATGTCGTCAGATTTCATGCAACCTGTCCCCTCCCTCCCTCTACCTTATAATATATGTGTCACGGTTTCCCAAAGATGTTCAGGAGTCAGTACGGTATAGTTAAATGCAAATTTATTGAAATCAGAAAAGTAGTGCACAATATGTACAAAAGGGACAAACAGAGGGTTACAAGCCAGCGAGCACTGCTGTCAGGAATAGTAGGCTGCCAAGCTAGACCTCTCTGCTAGAGACTAGGCCTCAGTCACTGGTTGTCTCTCCAGGGAGCAGGAACAGGAACACAGGATCTTGATCCGAAGTTGCTGGAGTACTGACTCATGCCTGCAGTCAGTATGGAGCATTAACTGACCCACGCCTGTGGTCAGTATTAGAGCTAGTCTACCAGAGCCTCAGGTCCACACTAGATTGGGTGTCTGCTAGGTACAAGGGACAAACGTAAGAGTAGTCAGACAGAGCCACAAGTCAGCACCAGAGAGGGTCGTCAGACAAGCCAGGTCATACACAGTTCAGGTAGTCAGCCAGAGCCACAAGTCTGCACCAGGTTGGGTGTCCACTATAGGGATAATCAAAGAGAAATCAGACAGATCCACAGGTCAGCACCAGGTTGGATGGAAGACTAGCCACGTCATACACAGAGCCCGAGAACAGAACTGCTAGGAACAACAACGCAAGGGCAAGTGAGTCAGACTCAGACTGCCCTTTAAACCCCTCCTCAGGAAGTAGGTAGGAGGAGCAGCTCAGAGGGAGGAAGTAGGTAGGAGGAGACTACAGGAAGCATGGCATAAAACAGAGGCCTGCTTCACTCTAAAGCCTCGCTCCTGCAGATGACGCGCGGAATGATGCCGAGTGTCGCTCGAAACAAGGTCTTTGACAATATGGTTCCAAGTGGCAGTCTTGCAGAAGACTGAAGTGGCGGACATCACATTTAAATTTTCCACCAGGCTCCAAGTCGATATCCCACTGAATTTTCAAGGCCCTTTTAAGGACCCATTTTGTGTTCTAGAGTCCCAGGAGTGAGCTCATGTGGTGCCACTGTAAGGGATATAAATGATGTGATTCTCATCACAAAGGGACGGGGCTTAATCACAGGTAGGGTGGGGCTTCACTAACTGTGACAAAGTGGGCGGGATGTGGGCAAACAGTTTTGGAAGGAGGAAAAGTGGACGAGAAGTGGGCACAGTAGGGTGGGAAGGAGAATGGGCCGGAAGTAGGAGGAACAGGGTGGGAAGGAGGAAAAGTGGATGAGACGTGGGCACAGTAGGCTGGGAAGGTGGAACAGGGTGTGAAGGAGAAGAAGTAGGTGGAAATCAGCCTCTGTCCTGGAGTCCCAGTAATTAACTGCAAAAAATAGAGTCTCTAGGGCAGATCCCGAGAGTTCCGTGATATGTTTAAGACCTTCTATCAATGTGCATACTCAAAGTGGACATGATGTGTCACTTCTGTGCCATGTACAGTTTGAGTCTGCACATTCATAGAAGGTTCTGAAAGGATCTGAAAACGATGTGAGATATTAACATGGAGGCTGGTGGCAAATTTAAATGTGATTCCCACCACTCCGCACTTCTGCAAGGCTGCAGCTTAGAACCAAATTCCATAAGGTAGTGGGTGGGAGGGAAGCAGACACATACCCTGGGCCACCCACCACCAATCCAATGGGCATCCCAAATATAGGCCAACCTTGAATATAAAGCAAGGTCATTTTTTTATGCTAAAATGTATTAAAAAAACATTTGAATAAATACAGTTCTGATTGGTTCTGGAACTTAGGAAGGAAGAGTTCAGCAGTAGGTGTTTGAAGTCCTCTAGTCCAGCAACAAGGAATCATGTAGGCCCCAACATAATCTCTTCATAGTGGCCATAAGGATTTTTTGCCCAGTTTAAGGTAAGTAAGGGATATTAGGAGGTATTAGTGTTCGTCTAATTAACTACAGAGAGCAGAAAGAGACTTTCTTTCATATTTATAAAACTCCTTATACTTTGGATTTAGGGAGAAATCACAAACTCCAAGACCATGTTGGAAGGTTTGGCGTCAAGTTCAGCAGAAGATCCCCAGCAGGACAGAAAGGTAACTACTTCCTGTTCACTTGCAGCAAAAGGCAAGGTGAGTCTAGGGCAACTCCAGAGCAGTGTTTAGATGTCTGCGCACTAAGAATTATAAAATGGCACTAAATGGCAATTATCTTGTTTTACCAAGTCTGCTCCTGTGGGACCAGACTTAGTAAAGAGTCTGGAACTGTGATGTGCAAACCCAAAACAGCTTCTGACAGCCAATGGGATAGGTGTTATAAAACCGACTCACCAGCTGGCATTGGGCTGGAACGCAGCCTGGAAATTTGTGGTTCTCATTGACATCCGCAGTTTGCAGATTGTGCTCGCAGCTTCCATTGATCCCTAGTCTTGGGCTTGGAAGCACTTCACTATAGACTTTAGTCGCTGAGTGCGTAGCCCAGTGAGACTAAAATGACAGACTTCAAATCTTGCAATTCAGTCGCTCTTTTAGGACCAGCAAAGGTTCACCAGGCCATAATGCAATCCTGTTTTTTATTTTTATCTGTGGATCTTCTTCAAAGTGCAGCTCGCAAAGATCTCACTCTGAGAACTCGGCAAAAGTTTACAATCCAATTTTATTCTTTTTCAACAACTACAGACACCGGGTTGAGGGGATTGAAAAATAATAAAATTGGATTTTAAACATTTGCCTAGTTCTCGGAGTGTGATCTTTGCAAGCTGTACAAGTGTTAAAGGAAATCCACCTTTTGATCTGCACCAAATATTCAGCGTATGGACTGGTGAGTCTTGTTTACACTTCAGTTAGTTATATGCCTGATGCCGCTGCTGTCTCCCTTTCTCTTCTTCAATGCGCACCATGCCAATATGGAAGAACAGCAGCTCCAAAGGTCATATGTTGTGGACAACGAAATCAAGGAAAGTGTAACGGTCCCTTTACATTTTAAGAACATAATAAATGCACTTGAATTAGAACACAATGTGCAAACTGAAAATCCTTCTGTTTCTCCAAACCGTACCATCACCATTTGTAGGTCTCACCAGTGATTAACATCATCAGACATTACAAGTAATAAATGCTGATGATTATATCTACATGATTTTTACCTGGATGACAGTGTTAATAACTGGTACCAGCCCCAAATGGTGATGGTCTTCTTCAACATGAACAGACCTGCTTCATATGGATAAGTTTAACACATTAGTAAAAACTTGCCATAGGTTGGACTGGTCAACCAGCTGTTAACCCTTTGAGTGCCAGAGGGATACGCAATACATTCCAAGGGTTAAGGAATGGAATTCCCAACATAACGCTTGATGGGGTTGTAGTACTCAGGAGCAGTGAGCCTCAGGTTCCCCACATTTGCCATATACATTACTTTCATTTTTTTCTCTTGTGACTTTTAAGTGCTTGTCCAAGGCTGTGGTTCCTATGAGGGCACCTATTTAGACATTTTAATATCAATGGGCAGCCGAATTAAAATAATGTGAATCACAGGTAACATCACTCCTCCTCAACCAACTGACCACAGCATTGAATGGATTCCTTGCTGAAAGATGGCACAAATGGGCACCCATGGAACAGGTTCCCAGTTAAAGCTGTGCAAATTCATGCTTTAAACTGCTCATAGGTAACCATGCAACCAGTGGAACATTGTGACTGAGTAACACTGTCTAACCCAGTGTTTATCAACTCCTGTCCTCAGGACCTACTAAGAGGCCAGGATTTGATGATTTCCTTGTTAGAGTACAGGTGAGTTAATCAATGTGAATGAGCCTCTGATCACCACACCTGTGGTCTAGCAGAGAAATCCCTAAGTCCTGGCCTGTTAGTGGGTCCTGAGGACAGGAGTTGAGAACCACTGGTGTAACCAAAAACAGTTCTGTTTGGTTTCTTACAGGGCATGAAGGATAAAACATTCACAATCACAGACATATTAATAGACTTAGGCTTTGATGCAAATGTTGGAAACGGACGTTTTTTTTCTGCCAACAACATTTTTTCCAGCACAGTAAGTTATTCAAATGTTTGTGCTGTGAAAAAAATACCGGCAAAAAAAAGAGCCGTCGGGTGATGAAGTTAAGAGGTGTTTTCATCCATAAAAATTGATGAAAACCCCGTAAATATAAATTTCATACGTCTGAGTTAGCCATGAAAAGGCGATAATGAACTCAAGTTATCGCAGGAATGTATACTAGTTGAACAGCCCGTTACACGGGCCACAGTGCCACTGCCACCCGGTCGCGGGGCAGTAACTCTCAGTAGAGACTGCCCACGCCACGACTGATACAGAGCTGGATGCTCCTTCGGAGTGCCCAGCTCTGTATCAGCCACGGCTCGGGCAGTCTCTACTGCGCATGACTGCCGCACGTGCAGCAGTGTCTACACACGATTTAGCAAATGATTATATAGGATATTATAAAGCTAGTCGCTACCTGCTTAATTATTGCAGGGAGACTTTATAGCGGGGGAAAGTTCAGCTTTAAAGTTGCATCAACCAATTTCATTTTTAGATGTTCAATTTCTGTGAACGCCTTTTAGGATCTGGGGAATGGGTAAATCACTGCAGAATAATTCATTGAAGTCCCCTCCCCCCCGTCCCGGTCCTCAAGGGGTTAACTAAAACATGATTGTGACTTTTAACCCTTTGAGTGCAAGAGAGATATCTAACTCTGGCACTCAAAAGGTTAATTTAAACCAGGGGTGGTGAGTCTGTGGCTTTGCCTCTGTTCAAAAACTCCCGTCGTCCTTCGCAGACCCCTCCAGCCAGCTGAGGATAACTGGATTTGTAGTCCACCAGTGGCAAACGCACAGGCTGCCTGTTTCTAATACAGGTGAAAGTTACAATACCCGCTGCTCAGTACAGACCGTGGCTCTTATCTGGTACTGAACCTGCGCACACAGTCACTCTCTTTATTTTGTATTCAGGTGGAATATGCCCGGAAGCTGTGTGAGGTGAGTGGCACGGTGCCCGCGGTACCATGGGATGTTCTAGAATATTTACATTGTTCCTAGCTACTTTCCACCCTGAACTCCTTCTTTGTGCATATTGCCACTCACATCCCAGGAAGGGGCAGACTGGGATATTTTTTAGAAGCCTGGAATTAGCACTCCTGCCAGGACACTGGGTAAGGCAGATTATAGACAGGGGGTATCTGTTAGAATTAGACACTGTCCCACCTATAAAGGTCTTCACTACTGGCAACATGCACAAAGACAAAATCCAACAATTCTACAAACCTGCAAACCAACTGCATAGGGAAGGAATACACATTTCCATGGATTTGTTTTTTATTTACTATAAAGTTTATTGTGAGTGATTATTAAACCAACATAGCGCATTAATAGTACACTGTAAAATAATGCAGTGCAATGATATTAATCAATGTAGTACATTAATAGTACAATTATGCAGTGCAAAGACAATAACCATATTATATTACTAGTACAGTAATGCAGTGAAATAATAAACATAATACATTAATAGTACATAGTACAATAATGCAGTACAATTATCATAAACATAGTGCAATGATGACAAACATAATGCGTTACTGGTACATAGTGGTGGAGTTATGGGCAGAATGGTGGAGTGATGGAGTTGTGGAAGGATGGTAGAGTGATGGAGTTGTGGAAAGATGGTAGAGTGATGGAGTTGTGGAGGGATGGTAGAGTGATGGAGTTGTGGAGGGATGGTAGAGTGATGGAGTTGTGGAGGGATGGTAGAGTGATGGAGTTGTGGAAGGATGGTAGAGTGATGGAGTTGTGGAAGGATGGTAGAGTGATGGAGTTGTGGAAGGATGGTAGAGTGATGGAGTTATGGGCAGGATGGTAGAGTGATGGAGTTGTGGAGGGATGGAAGAGTGATGGATTTGTGGAGGGATGGTAGAGTTGTGGAGGGATGGTAGAGTTGTGGAGGGATGGTAGAGTTGTGGAGGGATGGAAGAGTGATGGAGGGATGGTAGAGTGGTGGAGGGATGGTAGAGTGGTGGAGTTGTGGAGGGATGGTTGAGTGGTGGAATTGTGGAAGCATGGTGGAGTTGTGGAAGCATGGTTGAGTGGTGGAGTTGTGGAAGCATGGTTGAGTGGTGGAGTTGTGGAAGCATGGTTGAGTGGTGGAGTTATGGGCAGGATGGTAGAGTGATGGAGTTGTGGAGGGATGGTAGAGTGATGGAGTCATGGAGGGATGGTAGAGTGATGGAGTTGTGGAGGGATGATAGAGTGGTGGAGTGATGGTAGAGTGGTGGAGTTGTGGAGGGATGGTAGAGTGATGGAGTTGTGGAGGGATGGTAGAGTGGTGGAGTGATGGTAGAGTGGTGGAGTTGTGGAGGGATGGTAGAGTGGTGGAGTTGTGGAGGGATGGTAGAGTGGTGAAGTTGTGGAGGGATGGTAGAGTGGTGAAGTTGTGGAGGGATGGTAGAGTGGTGAAGTTGTGGAGGGATGGTAGAGTGGTGGAGTTGTGGAGGGATGGTAGAGTGGTGGAGGGATGGTAGAGTGGTGGAGTTGTGGAGGGATGGTTGAGTGATGGAGTTGTGGAGGGATGGTTGAGTGATGGAGTTGTGGAGGGATGGTAGAGTTGTGGAGGGATGGTAGAGTTGTGGAGGGATGGTAGAGTGGTGGAGTGATGGTAGAGTGGTGGAGTTGTGGAGGGATGGTAGAGTTGTGGAGGGATGGTAGAGTGGTGGAGTGATGGTAGAGTGGTGAAGTTGTGGAGGGATGGTTGAGTGGTGAAATTGTGGAGGGATGGTTGAGTGGTGGAGTTGTGGAAGGACAGTTGAGTGGTGGAGTTGTGGAAGGACAGGAAAGTGGTGGAGTTGTGGAAGGATAGGAGAGTGGTGGAGTTGTGGAAGGATGGTAGAGTGATGAAGTTGTGGAAGAACAGGAGAGTGATGGAGTTGTGGAAGGATAGGAGAGTGGTGGAGTTATGGAAAGATAGGAGAGTGATGGAGTTGTGGAAGGATAGGAGAGTGATGAAGTTGTGGAAGGATAGGAGAGTGGTGGAGTTATGGAAAGATAGGAGAGTGATGGAGTTGTGGAAGGATAGGAGAGTGATGAAGTTGTGGAAGGATAGGAGAGTGATGGAGTTATGGAAGGATAGGAGAGTGATGGAGTTATGGAAGGATAGGAGAGTGGTGGAGTTATGGAAGGATAGGAGAGTGGTGGAGTTGTGGAAGGATGGGAGAGTGGTGGAGTTGTGGAAGGATAGGAGAGTGATGGAGTTATGGAAGGATAGGAGAGTGATGGAGTTATGGAAGGATTGGAGAGTGGTGGAGTTATGGAAGGATAGGAGAGTGGTGGAGTTGTGGAAGGATAGGAGAGTGGTGGAGTTGTGGAAGGATAGGAGAGTGATGGAGTTGTGGAAAAATAGGAGAGTGATGGAGTTGTGGAAAAATAGGAGAGTGATGGAGTTGTGGAAGGATAGGAGAGTGATGGAGTTATGGGCAGGATGGTTGAGTGATGGAGTTATGGAAGGATGGTAGAGTGATGGAGTTATGGGCAGTATGGTAGAGTGATGGAGTTGTGGAAGGATGGTAGAGTGATGGAGTTGTGGAAGGATGGTAGAGTGATGGAGTTATGGGCAGGATGGTAGAGTGATGGAGTTGTGGAAGGATGGTAGAGTGATGGAGTTATGGGCAGTATGGTAGAGTGATGGAGTTGTGGAAGGATAGTAGAGTGATGGAGTTATGGGCAGCATGGTAGAGTGATGGAGATGTGGAAGGATAGGAGAGTGATGGAGTTGTGGAAAGATAGGAGAGTGATGGAGTTGTGGAAAGATAGGAGAGTGATGGAGTTGTGGAAGGATAGGAGAGTGATGGAGTTATGGAAGGATAGGAGAGTGATGGAGTTGTGGAAGGATAGGAGAGTGATGGAGTTGTGGAAGGTCAGGAGAGTGATGGAGTTGTGGAAGGATAGGAGAGTGATGGAGTTGTGGAAAAATAGGAGAGTGATGGAGTTGTGGGCAGGATTGCACTTATTGCCATTAGTGCAACTTCCCCCTTGCTTGATAGAGAGTGCTCCAGTGGCAGTGAAAGGGTTAAAATCTCCATTTTATTTGACTCATATGATACAGTTGGTTTTCCCCAGTAAACTGATGTTCTGATCCGTTTTGTAGGCATCTCTGCACCCAGATACCGGGAACATCATCCCCACCATGTTTAGACCTCCAGGTGAGTCTGGAAATCTTTGCCCCAAACGAGTCTTAATGGCTAATTGAAGCATCTCGTTTGGCTGTAAGTGTTTGACAGATATTTATCTCAACCAGTGGTTCCCAGTGAGTGCGCAGTGAAACTTTGGGGTGCAGTGTGCGTCCTCTTAATGTGTCCCTAAAAAACTTTAACAAAAAATGTGGATTCTGGGTTTTAAATGTGTATTTATGGAAATGATTACGGGCATTACGCTTCTTTTGTTGTTCTTATTATGAAACTTAATAATAACTATATAGTCTCTGACCATAAAATAGCTGGTGTGCCCCAAAAATTTCAGATTGCATGTTAGAGATGCCTTAAATAAAAAAAGATTCAGAACCACGGATCTAGACATATATGGATACTAGTGTAAAAGCCCGTGTACACGGGCCAAGGTCCGAGTGATGTTAACCCTTTGAGTGCCAGAGGGGTACGCAAAGCATTGCTTTGGGATGCATTGCGTACCCCTCTGGCACTCAAAGGGTTAAGAGGCTGACCCTGCTCTGTGTCCTGCCGCGACAGTCATACACTGTAGAGATTGCCCGAAAGCACAGAATGCTCCCAGCACAGAACTCCCAGCATTCCGTAATCCCAGCACAGAACTCTCAGCATTCTGTGCTCCTAGCACAGAAATCCCAGCATTCCATGCTCCCAGCACAGAAATCCCAGCATTCCGTGCTCCCAGCACAGAACTCTCAGCATACCGTACTCTCAGCCAGTGGCGTAACAATAGGGGTCGCACCTGCGACCGGGCCGGTCACTCCAAGGGGCCCGGCCACCCCCTGCGAACCCATCGCCACTCGCCCGCAGCAACTCAACTAATCTCCCGGCGGTCTAGTAATGCAGAGCGCTGGGAGATGACATCATCTCCCAGCGCTCTGCATAACTGAGAACTGCGCGAGAGATGGAGGTAAGAGATGTGCATGGGGCAACGTGAAGATTGGGGGGGGGGGGGGCGGGCCCGGCGGCAATTTCTGCATCAGGGCCCGGTGGCTGCTAGTTATGCCACTGCTCCCAGCACAGAACTCCCAGCATTCCGTGCTCCCAGCACAGAACTCCCAGCATTCCGTGCTCTCAGCACAGAACTCCCAGCATTCCATACTCCCAGCATTCTGTGCGTTCGGGCAGTCTCTATTGTGAGTGGCAGCTTCTGAAAAACATCCTAGTGAATTATTATATAGGATAAGCCGATTCCAAGCAGGATGGCACATAGTGTGTGCTAGGGGCAGTTACTACGTGTGTTTAGATTTTAGGGAACTTAAACCTATCTAGATATGGGATCTACATGATTGTACAAAACAGGGGTACAAGAGATGGCAGGTCTGTAATCTGAGCTAATATGACAGGAATAGAGTTAACCCTTTGAGTGCCAGAGGGTTACACAACGCACTGCTTTGCAATGCGTTGCATACCCCTATGGCACTCAAAGTGTTAAGGTTGACAATAAATGGTCAGACACAAGGTACCAGTTCTGTTTTACGCTGGTTTTGGTAAAATTAACTAGACTTAGGACTTGACTGAAAATGATAATTTCTCTGCAGTGCAATGTGTGGCGTATGTCGTGTGGTTACTGGTAATTGTAGACTGTGGTATTGGTGTTTTATACCACTGGAAAATGATGAAATCCGACATTGTACTGACCCCTCACTTTTTTGCTGTTTGGTTTCTCCAATATTCTGTGTCTATTTCTATGAAGTTTTACTAAAAATGTGTTTTTTTTTTTCATTGTTTTTCCAGCTTTCATGCCGTTGGCTACTCCACTGGTGAGTGTTCGTGTCCAGAAAACAGAGTTTCTCTAAAATAAATAAGTATATGAAAAAAAGATACTGAGAGTTGGTTTTGTGCATTTTTTACCCAGAACCCATTGCAGTTGCCTTTACACAGTCCAGGAATGAGCAAAGTGTATCCCTCCAGTTGATTTACGCTACTACTCCCATCATCCTCAGTTAGCCAGCTGAGGATGATGGGAATTGTAGGAGAGAAGCAGTTTGTCCCCTGTGGTATATTCATACCCCAACAGGAGCAACATTTGTCTTTACTGGGGTGCTGAAGTCTGGTGTCTGATATCATAGTGAAACAATAGAAATGGGGAGTTACCAGCGACTAGACGTCCCATACTGGTTGGCGTTGGGGATCTATGGGGTAAAGTGGTACAGTTCTGCGGCAAAACAATTGCATCATAAGGGACAAATTAAAATTCACAATTAATTCAATAGGGCTTTTAACCACATGAATGCTAGCGTGCTTTCCAAAGCATTACAACTACAACTCTAGCCGTCAAGAGTTTAAAAGTCTGATTTAAACCAATGGTGATTTGTGGATTTCCTTTTCTTACCCACGGTGGTTCATTTGCTCTAGAATTGGTCCTTTTTATCTTCCTGAATATGGCCCTGCGTGCGGACTGTGTGTGCTGTTTGCATATTTATAATATTTATTACCACAGAGCTGTAGAATTCATAGATATAACCTACATTCATTCACTCACACACATACACATATCATATACAATACATACACACACATATACATAAATACATACAAATACATACATACACACACATATACATACATGTTCACACATATATGTACAAATATACATACATACATATATAAATACAGGCACGCACACTAACACACACACAAACATACATACACATGTACATATAGACATATATATAATACATATATATAAATATATATACATACATACATATATACACACATACATACATACATATATATATACACACACACATACATACATACATACGTGCATATAGACGTATATATAATACATATATATAAATATACATACATATATACACACACACACATAAATATATACATACATATATACATACACACCACATACATACATGTACACACACACACACACACACATCTGCTTACATACAGGGCTGGAATCTTACACTAGTCTGTGACCAGTAAAGAAGACAAATGTAACAGACAAGGATAGGATCACGTTGTTCTCTAGATCTGAAGAAGGGAAGGCATAGGGCAGCGCACACTTCTCCTAAGATGGATACATTTATTATTCATACAAGATAAAATAGTTCAGATAAGACAAATTCATAAAACCAAAGATAAAAATAAATATACAAATATGAGCTTAAAATTAATAATAGTGATCTGGATGTATACCCATAAATGTAGTCAGTGTGGGAGGTGCTTGTACCACACAATTATCTTCTACTGACGTATCATATATAAATACGTCCATGTATGTAGTGTGTTGGTAGGATATAACACTGTGTATCAGTGTGGAAGCAGTGTGTGGAACAAAGTATTTAGTTGGACCAGTACTGATGTCTCTTTATATGTAGGGTAATGACACAGGTGGCAACATAGTGTATCATTCGGAGGGAACAACATTGGCCCCTTTGCAGTGCAATATCTGAATGCAGAGCACATAGACAATCCTCAGCTGATACAGATGTGCAGTTACTTGAATGTCTCTCGATTAGAGCATATACAGTGTATCCAGTGTCTGTGGCCATCATGTCCCAATCACCATGCACCGTGTCCCTCCTCCTAAAGAGTGTTCCGATCCCCCATTCCACCAGCAGTCTTTCTCTGCCTCAGCACCCTCCGATACTGCCGTCCTCCACGTGGCGCCCCCAACTCTCCAGTTAGTGTGACGTTTTGACATGAGTACAGTGCTTACTTCTGGAGAAATTGGTTCTCCATATTTATCATTAGGTGGACTAGTAAATGTTAGTTTGCCTAGTGAACCTAGTGATATTCTTCCAGACCTGCACATATATCTAATATAAATTTGTGTTTGCGTGTGTGTGTGCTGGCAAGCACTCTAGACCATAAGCCAGTGGTTCTCAACTCCTGTCCTCGGGACCCGCTAACAGGCCAGGACTTAGGGATTTCTCTGCTAGAGCACAGGTGTGGTGATCAGAGGCTCATTCACATTGATTACCTCACCTGTGTTCTAACAAGGAAATCATGTGATCAGAGGCTCATTCACACTGATTACCTCACCTGTGTTCTAACAAGGAAATCATGTGATCAGAGGCTCATTCACATTGATTAACTCACCTGTGTTCTAACAAGGAAAGCATGTGATCAGAGGCTCATTCACACTGATTACCTCACCTGTGTTCTAACAAGGAAATCATGTGATCAGAGGCTCATTCACATTGATTAACTCACCTGTGTTCTAACAAGGAAAGCATGTGATCAGAGGCTCATTCACACTGATTAACTCACCTGCGCTCTAACAAGGAAATCATGTGATCAGAGGTTCATTCACATTGATTAACTCACCTGTGTTCTAACAAGGAAATCATGTGATCAGAGGTTCATTCACATTGATTAACTCACCTGTGTTCTAACAAGGAAATCATGTGATCAGAGGTTCATTCACACTGATTAACTCACCTGCGCTCTAACAAGGAAATCATGTGATCAGAGGCTCATTCACAGTGATTAACTCACCTGTGCTCTAACAAGGAAATCATGGGATCAGAGGCTCATTCACACTGATTCTCACCTGCGCTCTAACAAGGAAATCATGTGATCAGAGGCTCATTCACAATGATTAACTCACCTGTGCTCTAACAAGGAAATCATCAAATCCTGGCCTGTTAGTGGGTCCTGAGGACCGGAGCTGAGAACAACTGCTGTAATCTCACGAGCAGGGTCCTGTGATCCTTCTGTTCTCCACATTTGATTGTACTATTTAATACCTCTGTATGTCTATTCCCTATTGTAAAGCGCTGCAGAATTTGTTGGCGCTCTATAAATAAAAATTAATAATTAATAAAAAGCACTCACAGGGCCTGTAAAGAATCATGTAATGTGGCAGTGTCAATATTCAGAGTGTACTGACACATTTTCATCATGGCCTATATTTTGGGTGTGTTAACTGAGTGCCGGAGCAGTGACCCGCGTGCTGTAAAGGAATGTGGTAGACATTAGTATGTGTGTGTGTCTTGTTCTAGGCTGTTGCCACTTTGCTCCCGCACCAAGGAACCAAACCCGCGTTCTTCTGGCAGGTAAGAGAGTCCTCTAGAGAGCATCGGCTGCGTTGGTAAGTGCTTAGAGATCAGTACTAACCTGTCCTTTGTGTGGTCCCTACAGCTGCTCTTCCAGTCCTACAGCGCTGGCTTTAACCTGATGAACAGGAACGAGACCTACAAGGTAAGTAGGAGGTGACACTGTGGGATTAGGGCTGGTAGGAGAGTGCCAAAGGCTGACCTGCTTCTCTCTAATGTTTTAGGGAGACAAGACAGACCCCTTTCAGTCTGTGCTCCTTGTAGGATCCGTTGCTTATGCCGTTTGCCTTGGGGTAGGTACTGAATGTGGTCTTCTGGGTTTGGATGAAGGTTAGTGTGTTCTTGTCACAAAATGTCTGTCTCACTTACTCTATGATCCATAATGTGTGTGTATGTGTATGTCTGTGTGTAGCAGTGTAAATGTTATGTGTGTGTGTATGTCCGTGTGTCAGTGGGTATGTGTGTGTCTGTCTGTGGCAGTGTATATTTATGTGTGTCTGTGTGGTAGTGTATATTTTTGTGTGCATGTATGTCTGTGTGTGGCAGTGGTATATTTTTGTGTGTGTGTCTGTGTGCTTGTATGGCAGTGTATATGTTTTGTGTGTGTATCTCTTTGAGTTGCAGTTTATATTTATGTGTGTGTGAGGGTGTTTGTATATCTTTGTGATAGTGTATATTTGTGTGTGTGTGTGTGTGTCTGTGTGCATGTGCGGTAGTGTATATTTGTGTGTGTGTCTGTGTGGTAGTGTATATTAGTGTATGTGTCTGTGTGCATGTGCGGTACTGTATATTTGTGTATATATCTGTGTACATGTGCGGCAGTGTATATTTATGTGTTTGTTTGTTTGTATGTCCGTGTGTGGTAGTGCATGTGAGTGTGTTTGTATGTCTGTATGTGGTAGTGATATCATTGGAGAAGTCATCTCTGCTTTATCACACATTAGTGCATAACCCGCATTGTATCTCTGTGCAGGCTACACCCCAGGGTACATTTTATCTTGGTGCAGGCTACACCCCAGGGTACATTGTATCTTGGTGCAGGCTACACCCCAGGGTATATTGTATCTCAGTGCAGGCTACACCCCAAGGTACATTGTATCTAGGTGCAGGCTACACCCCAGGGTACATTGTATCTCGGTGCAGGCTACACCCCAGGGTACATTGTATCTTGGTGCAGGCTACACCCCAGGGTACATTGTATCTTGGTGCAGGCTACACCCCAGGGTACATTGTATCTCGGTGCAGGGTACACCCCAGGGTATATTATATTTTGGTGCAGGCTACACCCCAGGGTACATTGTATTTCGGTGCAGGCTACACCCCAGGGTACATTGTATTTTGGTGCAGGCTACACCCCAGGGTACATTGTATCTCAGTGAATTGATCCCCTCTCTCCTCTCCCCGCAGGCTGTACCCCAGTTCGTGATGAACAGATATAAACTCACCGGCCCCGGGATGAAAACTTTCCTGACCAGAATCGTTCCCGTCCCCCTTGTCAGTGAGTACACGGCACAATACCCAAATAAAGGACAGTGACACTCCAAAGAAAAGAGGGAGAATCCTGGGTTATAAAAAGTGCACGATAGGGACCCAATACAAATCCTAGTCTTGTCACTCATTTCAGTTTGGCTTTTAACCCCTTAAATTCTCCCTTTCTCCAGCACAGAATTACTCCACTTTGCTTTTGGACACGGGGACCTCAGTGTGCCTGTCTGGAGCTGGCAAACTGGGGGGCTGACTGTGTCCCCATGGAGGTCCCAAAGGACGGGGGGGTTGACTGCATCCCCATGGAGGTCCCAAAGTTCGCGGGGGTGCTGTGCATCCAAATGGAGGTCCCTAAGGACTGGGGGGGCTTGCAGTCCATTATATTCTGTATACTGCTCCATGGAGGTAACTACAGGGGGTGCAGTTTTTATGGAGCACAGCATCCAAGGGGCCCCCATCTTCCCAGGTCCTCGTTATGCCTCTGTAAAAATATTTTAACGATGGGCCAACACAGAGAGCGAACGGCCGTTAAGGGCCATGGGTAATTTTTGTTTTCCTTTTAATGGATTCCCGGAATTCCATAACGTGCCAGGAGCATCCTCGGACCTTAAGTGTCGAAGCCAGTGTGCCGGTTGTGGCACTTCATGGGTCATTAAATAGTTAATGATTAGGTAGGGGAAAAAAAATGTTAGCACTGGGGTCTTTCAACAACTATTTACACCACTGCGCTGCCCAGAATAGTCTGTGTATGGGGCATGTTTGTTTAAATACTGGGAGGCGCAATGTAACTTTGAAAATAAAAGGAAGGGGCCAGGGGCGGCTCTAGGTTTTTAGGGGTCCTAAGCAAATAATCCACATGCCCCCCCCCCCCTGTATTCCCGTGTCAGTGTTTCTAATAAGACATCGCCATGTGATTTTGTTACCACCACTGGAAGGGGCATTCAGGGTCGGATTTACATTCCAGGCTCCCCTGGGCAAGGCACTGTAGGTGCCCTGAGCTCCACCCATGACCACACCCACTCGTCACATGGACCCGCCCCAAGTCCCATCCACTGTTTACAGGCACAGAAAATGCCCATAGCCTGTAACAAGCTAGAACGAAAAAAGCTTTAACCCCTTGGTGGCTAGAGAGATCTCCAACGCATTGCTTTGCAAAGCGTTGGAGATCTCTCTAGCAGCCAATGAGTTAAATAATAGCAAGTAAAATAGTATAATAGAGAGACTGGTCTGACCACACCCACGATCCAGAATGTGGGTGTGATTAGCACAACTGAGGCACCACCCCTCAAAATATAGAGCTCTAGGCAGGTGCCTCCTCTGCCTACTGGGAAATCTCGCCCTGGTGGAAGGTGTGATCACCTGCGAACGAAGATATTTGTACCTTTTGTCTTGTGTAACCCGCAGGAGATCAATATCCACACACAAACTACACAGCAGCTTCTGTACAGGAACCTTTTGAGGACCAAAGAGGGGTGAAACACATCACGAAGCATATACATTACACACCGTCTAAAAGGGTTAAATCTTATTGCAGAGCAGAGATGTCCTTTCACTTAACCTTCTGGTTTACTGCCACTTTTTTTCTAGTGCCCCTACCATGTTCTTAAAAGAGAAGGAACACTTCCAAATAACACCCCCTACCTTACCTTACTATGACCAGAAAACCTGGCTCCCCTACTAAAGAGACAACTTCATGATGTCAGTGACTTACTATGGCCAGAAAATCACAATGGCCCTGATGAACTTTGCTTATTGTACCTTTGTTCAGTACTTATCTGATAGTGATAAATAACTGGATGACACAACATTTGCCGGCAGTTTTTCAGACTGAAGCTGGTAGAGTGGATGAGACAACCGGCCAGAGGGGCGCACGATGCATTGCAAAGCACTGTTTTGTACACCTCTCCAGTCTCTTAAGGGTTACGATTACCGTGGGCAATGACTGAGGTCCTGTTGTTGCACCAGCAGCCATCATGTCCAACTCCACCCCACATACAGCACTGATGTTATCTCTTGCACACAGGCACAAGGGCAAAATTTGTGGGATCCATTAGCAGTATACAGTATATATCCTATAATATATCATTATCTGTCCAAGTATACACTATATATCCTATATTATATCATTATCTGTCCCGGCAGTATCTATATATATAAAAGAAGACTTTGTGCCTGCCAAAACACACCCAGGGGTGGTATTAAGGAGGAGTTACTGTTCCCATTGGGTGATTCAATCATGCAGGGAGTTGGCCCGCCCCCACTATGCAGCCCGCCCACCACTATCAAAGTCAGAAAAAAACAATATGGCCGCCACTTGCTCCTACACCACAGACAAACACACATGCCCCACTCACACAGCACCACACAAACACACACACATGCCCCACTCACACAGCACCACACAAACTCACACACATGCCCCACTCACACAGCACCACACACACACACACATGCCCCACTCACACAGCACCAAGCAGACATGCCCCCACTCACACACACAGCACCACATACACACACAAAGCCAGAAATACATATGGCTGACACACACACACAGTCACTCACCCTGACGCCCAGAGGCCTCAGCAGGACCTGTAGTGCAGCACCAGAGGAACAAAATTGCACTCAAAGGGTTAAGGTAGGTCCTCATTGCTCAATTATTTCTTCACTGTCATCATTTGCCATGTAAGACACAGGACAGACAGCCATCAGATTCACACTTAACCCACTGACTGCCACAGGGTTGTGTATCAAGTTTTACCCCTCAGGGAGTGTGTTCAAACTCCTCACACTGTAAACTTGCATTTCTCTCACACTTCTCCTCCTTCCCCAGCCTATTACTAACACTTTTCCATATTTATGTTAAGCCCCGCCCCCTACTCGCGATTAAGCCCCGCCCCCTTTTAGCCCAGATTGCCCCATTGCTCTCTCCACATCAGCACCACATGAGGGACTCCACAAGTAAAAATTCCCAGGTATAACACATACATGCCTCACTCACACAGCACCAAACACCCATACACACACACACAGCCAGAAAGAAATATGGCTGACACACAGTCACTCACCTTGACTCCCAGTGGCCTCAGCAGGACCTGTAGTAAAGCCACTGAATGGTGCTGCATCAGCAGGGGAACAAAATGGCACTCAAAGGGTTAAGGTAGGCCCTCATTGCTGAATTACTTCTTCACTGTCACCATTTGCCATGCAAGACACAGGACAGACAGCCATCAGATTCACACTTAACCTACTGACTGCCACAGGGTTCTGTATCAAGTTTTACCCCTCATGGAGTGTGTTCAAACCCCTCACACTGTAAACTTGCATTCCCCTCCCACTTCTCCTCCTTCCCCAGCCTATTACTTACACTTTTTCCACATTTATGTTAAGCCCCGCCCCCTACTCACGATTAAGCCCCACCCACTTTTAACCCAGATTGCCCCATTTGTCTCTCCACATCAGCACCACATCAGTCCCCTCTAGGGACTTCACAAGTCAGTGTTCCCAGGTATGAACACACTTCCCACTGCTATTTAACTCTGACATGCCTCTCTATACCTTAACCCTTTGAGTGCCAGAGGGGTACACAACTCATGAGCACATGTGTTTCTGCTCATATATGTTGCGTGTCTGTGTGTGTACATCTCTGTTACATATGTGTGTCCATATGTGCATCTCCAGTGTGTCTGTGTGTACATGTCTTTTGCATGTTTCTGCCGCTCACTGTGTGTATGTGCATACCTCCCAACATTTCACAGGGCCAAAGAGGGACATGTTAGTTTTAGGTAATATTATTGGGGGTGTGGCTGGTGGGCGGGGCATTAGTAAGAATTTTTAGGTTATTTCATGACCTATTACTGGCTATTTATGTAACTGAATAAATGATTTAGTTCAAGACCAAAGTATTTTATTTGCACAGACTAATGTATACACACATATACTGAAGTTTATTGCTGTAGAGCAAAGTAATACACACCACACAGTCAGGGCTGGTGCAAGGATTTTTGCCACCCTAGGCAAAACCTAATTTTGCCGCCCATTTCGCTCCGCCCCTTGTGTCCCACCCCTTTATACCCTGCCTACTTATACCCAACCTCTTTTCATGATTGTCCTCTCTCTGCCCCCTGAGCCACTCTGCCCCTGTTCTGGAGATGCCTGTAAGAGATGCCCCCCACCAGCTCCAACTTGCCCCTTATCAGCTTCACTTTGGCCCACCAGCTCCACTTTGCCCCTATCAACTCCAACTTGCCCCCATCAGCTCCAACGTGCCCCCACCAGCTCCATTTTGCCCCCTCAGCTTCACTTTACCCCCTCAGCTCCAACTTACCCCCATCAGCTCCACTTTGCCCCCATCCTCTCCAACTTACCCCCATCAGCTCCACTTTGCCCCCCATCCGCTCCAACTTGTCCCCATCTGCTCCAACTTGCCCCCACCAGCTCCACTATGCCCTCTCAGCTCCAACTTTCCACTATCAGCTCCACTATGCCCCCAGCAGCTCCAACTTGCCCCCATCCGCTCCAACTTGCCCCCCCATCCGCTCCAACTTGCCCCACCAGCTCCACTTTGCCCCCCCTCAGCTCCACTTGCCCCCCCTCAGCTCCAACTTTCCCCCCCTCAGCTCCACTTTGACCCTCATCAGCTCCACTTTGACCCTCATCAGCTCCAACTTGCCCCCATCATCTCCAACTTGCCACCACCAGCTCCACTATGCCCCCTCAGCTCCAGCTTTCCCCTAACAGCTCCAACTTGCCCCCATCATCTCCACTTTGCCCCACATCTGCTCCAACTTGCCCCCTCAGCTCCACTATGCCCCCTCAGCTCCAACTTGCCCCCCATCACATACCTGTATCTCCCGCGCAGTCTTCTCTTCAGTAATGCAGAGCGCGGCTGGAGATCATGACTCCCAGCGCGCTCTGCATTACTAAAGATCCGACCAGATGAGGGAGCGCTGTAGCAACACAGGCCTGACTGTGTTGTGGTTCCTGGCGTGATGTGTGGGCGCAGCTCTTCTCCGCTGCATGCCCGCGCCCCCAGTACGTGTGCGCCCTAGGCCGGCGCCTACCTCGCCTATAGGTGGAGCCGGCCCTGCACACAGTCTGACCTCCTAAAAAGAGGGACAACAGGATGGGAAAGAGGGACAGAGGGATTTGGCCCTCAAAGAGGGACTGTCCCTCCTAAAGAGGGACACTTGGGATGTATGGTATGTGTCTGCCTGTATGCTGCATATGTCTGTGTTTATCAGTGTGTCTGCATTTCACACACGTGCGCCCAATGGTCATAACATGACGGGCAACGCCGTCCCATGTTGCTAGTACACTATATATCCTATATTATATCATGATCTGAGGACACTATATATCCTCTATTATATCATGATCTGTCTTACTATATGGTATATATCCTATATTATATAATTGTCACTACCAGTATAAAGTATATATCTTATAGTATGTAAGTATCCGTCCCAGTATACACTATATATCCTATATTATATCATTATCTGTCCCAGCAGTTTACAGTATAAATCCTATATTAAATCATTGTCACTCCCAGTATACATCCTATATTATATCATTATCTGCCCCAGTATACACTATATATCCTATATTATATCATTATCTGTCCCAGCAGTTTACAGTATAAATCCTATATTAAATCATTGTCACTCCCAGTATACATCCTATATTATATCATCATCTGCCCCAGTATACAGTATCTATCCTATATTATATCATTATCTGCCCCAGTATACAGTATCTATCCTATATTATATCATCATCTGCCCCAGTATACACTATATGTCCTATATTATATCATCATCTGCCCCAGTATACAGTATCTATCCTATATTATATCATCATCATCTGCCCCAGTATAAACTATATGTCCTATATTATATCATCATCTGCCCCAGTATACAGTATCTATCCTATATTATATCATCATCATCTGCCCCAGTATACACTATATGTCCTATATTATATCATCATCTTCCCCAGTATACACTATATGTCCTATATTATATCATCATCTGCCCCAGTATACAGTATCTATCCTATATTATATCATCATCATCTGCCCCAGTATACACTATATGTCCTATATTATATCATCATCTGCCCCAGTATACACTATATGTCCTATATTATATCATCATCTGCCCCAGTATATAGTATACTAGCAACATGGGACGGCGTTGCCCTTCATGTTATGACCATTGGGCGCACGTGTTTGAAATGCAGACACACTGATAAACACAGACATATGCAGCATATAGGCAGACACATACCATACATCCCAAGTGTCCCTCTTTAGGAGGGACAGTCCCTCTTTGAGGGCCAAATCCCTCTGTCCCTCTTTCCCACCCTGTTGTCCCTCTTTTTAGGAGGTCAGACTGTGTGCAGGGCCGGCTCCACCTATAGGTGAGGTAGGCGCCGGCCTAGGGCGCACACGTACTGGGGGCGCGGGCATGCAGCGGAGAAGAGCTGCGCCCACACACCACGCCAGGAACCACAACACAGTCAGGTCTGTGTTGCTACAGCGCTCCCTCATCTGGTCGGATCTTTAGTAATGCAGAGCGCGCTGGAGTCATGATCTCCCGCCGCGCTCTGCATTACTGAAGAGAAGACTGCGCGGGAGATACAGGTATGTGATGGGGGGCAAGTTGGAGCTGAGGGGGCATAGTGGAGCTGAGGGGGCAAGTTGGAGCAGATGTGGGGCAAAGTGGAGATGATGGGGGCAAGTTGGAGCTGTTAGGGGAAAGCTGGAGCTGAGGGGGCATAGTGGAGCTGGTGGTGGCAAGTTGGAGATGATGGGGGCAAGTTGGAGCTGATGAGGGTCAAAGTGGAGCTGATGAGGGTCAAAGTGGAGCTGAGGGGGGGCAAGTTGGAGCTGAGGGGGGGCAAGTTGAGCTGAGGGGGGCAAGTGGAGCTGGTGGGGCAAGTTGGAGCGGATGGGGGGGGCAAGTTGGAGCGGATGGGGCAAGTTGGAGCTGCTGGGGGCATAGTGGAGCTGATAGTGGAAAGTTGGAGCTGAGAGGGCATAGTGGAGCTGGTGGGGGCAAGTTGGAGCGGATGGGGGCAAGTTGGAGCGGATGGGGGCAAGTTGGAGCGGATGGGGGCAAAGTGGAGCTGATGGGGGTAAGTTGGAGAGGATGGGGGCAAAGTGGAGCTGATGGGGGTAAGTTGGAGCTGAGGGGGTAAAGTGAAGCTGAGGGGGCAAAATGGAGCTGGTGGGGGCACGTTGGAGCTGATGGGGGCAAGTTGGAGTTGATAGGGGCAAAGTGGAGCTGGTGGCCAAAGTGAAGCTGATAAGGGGCAAGTTGGAGCTGGTGGGGGGCATCTCTTACAGGCATCTCCAGAACAGGGGCAGAGTGGCTCAGGGGAAGAGAGAGGACAATCATGAAAAGAGGTTGGGTATAAGTAGGCAGGGTATAAAGGGGTGGGACACAAGGGGCGGAGCGAAATGGGCGGCAAAATTAGGTTTTGCCTAGGGTGGCAAAAATCCTTGCACCAGCCCTGACTGTGTGGTGTGTATTACTTTGCTCTACAGCAATAAAACAATAAACTTCAGTATATGTGTGTATACATTAGTCTGTGCAAATAAAATACTTTGGTCTTGAACTAAATCATTTATTCAGTTACATAAATAGCCAGTAATAGGTCATGAAATAACCTAAAAATTCTTACTAATGCCCCGCCCACCAGCCACACCCCCAATAATATTACCTAAAACTAACGTGTCCCTCTTTGGCCCTGTGAAATGTTGGGAGGTATGCACATACACACAGTGAGCGGCAGAAACATGCAAAAGACATGTACACACAGACACACTGGAGATGCACATATGGACACACATATGTAACAGAGATGTACACACACAGACACGCAACATATATGAGCAGAAACACATGTGCTCATGAGTTGTGTACCCCTCTGGCACTCAAAGGGTTAAGGTATAGAGAGGCATGTCAGAGTTAAATAGCAGTGGGAAGTGTGTTCATACCTGGGAACACTGACTTGTGAAGTCCCTAGAGGGGACTGATGTGGTGCTGATGTGGAGAAACAAATGGGGCAATCTGGGTTAAAAGTGGGTGGGGCTTAATCGCGAGTAGGGGGCGGGGCTTAACATAAATGTGGAAAAAGTGTTAGTAATAGGCTGGGGAAGGAGGAGAAGTGGGAGGGGAATGCAAGTTTACAGTGTGAGGGGTTTGAACACACTCCATGAGGGGTAAAACTTGATACAGAACCCTGTGGCAGTCAGTGGGTTAAGTGTGAATCTGATGGCTGTCTGTCCTGTGTCTTGCATGGCAAATGGTGACAGTGAAGAAGTAATTCAGCAATGAGGGCCTACCTTAACCCTTTGAGTGCCATTTTGTTCCCCTGGTGATGCAGCACCGTTCAGTGGCTTTACTACAGGTCCTGCTGAGGCCACTGGGAGTCAAGGTGAGTGACTGTGTGTCAGCCATCTTTCTTTCTGGCTTTGTGTGTGTGTATGGGTGTTTGGTGCTGTGTGAGTGAGGCATGTATGTGTTATACCTGGGAATTTTTACTTGTGGAGTCCCTCATGTGGTGCTGATGTGGAGAGAGCAATGGGGCAATCTGGGTTAAAAGGGGGCGGGGCTTAATCGCGAGTAGGGGGCGGGGCTTAACATAAATATGGAAAAGTGTTAGTAATAGGCTGGGGAAGGAGGATAAGTGGGAGGGGAATGCAAGTTTACAGTGTGAGGAGTTTGAACACACTCCCTGAGGGGTAAAACTTGATACACAACCCTGTGGCAGTCAGTGGGTTAAGTGTGAATCTGATGGCTGTCTGTCCTGTGTCTTGCATGGCAAATGATGACAGTGAAGAAGTAATTCAGCAATGAGGACCTACCTTAACCGTTTGAGTGCAATTTTGTTCCTCTGGTGCTGCACTACAGGTCCTGCTGAGGCCTCTGGGAGTCAGGGTGAGTGACCGTGTGTGTGTCAGCCATATGTATTTCTGGCTTTGTGTGTGTATGTGGTGTATGTGGTGCTGTGTGTGTGAGTGGGGGCATGTCTGCTTGGTGCTGTGTGAGTGGGGCATATGTGTGTGTGTGTGTGTGTGTGTGTGTTTGTGTGGTGCTGTGTGAGTGGGGCATGTGTGTTTGTCTGTGGTGTAGGAGCAAGTGGCGGCCATATTGTTTTTTTCTGACTTTGATAGTGGTGGGCGGGCTGCATAGTGGGGGCGGGCCAACTCCCTGCATGATTGAATCACCCAATGGGAACAGTAACTCCTCCTTAATACCACCCCTGGGTGTGTTTTGGCAGGCACAAAGTCTTCTTTTATATATATAGATATCCTATATTATATCATCATCTGCCCCAGTATACAGTATCTATCCTATATTATATCATTATCTGCCCCAGTATACAGTATCTATCCTATATTATATCATCTTCCCCAGTATACATCGTATATTATATCATCATCTGCCCCAGTATACAGTATATATCCTATATTATATAATTATCTGTCCCGGCAGTATCTATATATATAAAAGAAGACTTTGTGCCTGCCAAAACACACCCAGGGGTGGTATTAAGGAGGAGTTACTGTTCCCATTGGGTGAGTCAATCATGCAGGGAGTTGGCCCGCCCCCACTATGCAGCCCGCCCACCACTATCAAAGTCAGAAAAAAACAATATGGCCGCCACTTGCTCCTACACCACAGACAAACACACATGCCCCACTCACACAGCACCACACAAACACATGCCCCACTCACACAGCACTAAGCAGACATGCCCCCACTCACACACACAGCACCACATACACCCATAAAGCCAGAAATACATATGGCTGACACACACACACAGTCACTCACCCTGACTCCCAGAGGCCTCAGCAGGACCTGTAGTGCAGCACCAGAGGAACAAAATTGCACTCAAAGGGTTAAGGTAGGTCCTCATTGCTCAATTATTTCTTCACTGTCATCATTTGCCATGCAAGACACAGGACAGACAGCCATCAGATTCACACTTAACCCACTGACTGCCACAGGGTTGTGTATCAAGTTTTACCCCTCAGGGAGTGTGTTCAAACTCCTCACACTGTAAACTTGCATTTCTCTCACACTTCTCCTCCTTCCCCAGCCTATTACTAACACTTTTCCATATTTATGTTAAGCCCCGCCCCTACTCGCGATTAAGCCCCGCCCCCTTTTAACCCAGATTGCCCCATTGCTCTCTCCACATCAGCACCACATGAGGGACTCCACAAGTAAAAATTCCCAGGTATAACACATACATGCCTCACTCACACAGCACCAAAACACCCACACACACACACAAAGCCAGAAAGAAAGATGGCTGACACACAGTCACTCACCTTGACTCCCAGTGGCCTCAGCAGGACCTGTAGTAAAGCCACTGAACGGTGCTGCATCAGCAGGGGAACAAAATGGCACTCAAAGGGTTAAGGTAGGCCCTCATTGCTGAATTACTTCTTCACTGTCACCATTTGCCATGCAAGACACAGGACAGACAGCCATCAGATTCACACTTAACCCACTGACTGCCACAGGGTTCTGTATCAAGTTTTACCCCTCATGGAGTGTGTTCAAACCCCTCACACTGTAAACTTGCATTCCCCTCCCACTTCTCCTCCTTCCCCAGCCTATTACTAACACTTTTCCACATTTATGTTAAGCCCCGCCCCCTACTCGCGATTAAGCCCCACCCACTTTTAACCCAGATTGCCCCATTTGTCTCTCCACATCAGCACCACATCAGTCCCCTCTAGGGACTTCACAAGTCAGTGTTCCCAGGTATGAACACACTTCCCACTGCTATTTAACTCTGACATGCCTCTCTATACCTTAACCCTTTGAGTGCCAGAGGGGTACACAACTCATGAGCACTTGTGTTTCTGCTCATATATGTTGCGTGTCTGTGTGTGTACATCTCTGTTACATATGTGTGTCCATATGTGCATCTCCAGTGTGTCTGTGTGTACATGTCTTTTGCATGTTTCTGCCGCTCACTGTGTGTATGTGCATACCTCCCAACATTTCACAGGGCCAAAGAGGGACACGTTAGTTTTAGGTAATATTATTGGGGGTGTGGCTGGTGGGCGGGGCATTAGTAAGAATTTTTAGGTTATTTCATGACCTATTACTGGCTATTTATGTAACTGAATAAATGATTTAGTTCAAGACCAAAGTATTTTATTTGCACAGACTAATGTATACACACATATACTGAAGTTTATTGCTTTATTGCTGTAGAGCAAAGTAACACACACCACACAGTCAGGGCTGGTGCAAGGATTTTTGCCACCCTAGGCAAAACCTAATTTTGCCGCCCATTTTGCTCTGCCCCTTGTGTCCCACCCCTTTATACCCTGCCTACTTATACCCAACCTCTTTTCATGATTGTCCTCACTCTGCCCCCTGAGCCACTCTGCCCCTGTTCTGGAGATGCCTGTAAGAGATGCCCCCCACCAGCTCCAACTTGCCCCTTATCAGCTTCACTTTGGCCCACCAGCTCCACTTTGCCCCTATCAACTCCAACTTGCCCCCATCAGCTCCAACGTGCCCCCACCAGCTCCAATTTGACCCCTCAGCTTCACTTTACCCCCTCAGCTCCAACTTACCCCCATCAGCTCCACTTTGCCCCCCATCCTCTCCAACTTACCCCCATCAGCTCCACTTTGCCCCCCATCCTCTCCTACTTACCCCCATCAGCTCCACTTTGCCCCCCATCCGCTCCAACTTGCCCCCATCCGCTCCAACTTGCCCCCACCAGCTCCACTATGCCCTCTCAGCTCCAACTTTCCACTATCAGCTCCACTATGCCCCCAGCGGCTCCAACTTGCCCCCATCCGCTCCAACTTGCCCCCCCATCCGCTCCAACTTGCCCCACCAGCTCCACTTTGCCCCCTTCAGCTCCACTTGCCCCCCCTCAGCTCCAACTTGCCCCCCCTCAGCTCCACTTTGACCCTCATCAGCTCCACTTTGACCCTCATCAGCTCCAACTTGCCCCCATCATCTCCAACTTGCCCCCACCATCTCCACTATGCCCCCTCAGCTCCAGCTTTCCCCTAACAGCTCCAACTTGCCCCCATCATCTCCACTTTGCCCCACATCTGCTCCAACTTGCCCCCTCAGCTCCACTATGCCCTCTCAGCTCCAACTTGCCCCCCATCACATACCTGTAGCTCCCGCGCAGTCTTCTCTTCAGTAATGCAGAGCGCGGCTGGAGATCATGACTCCCAGCGCGCTCTGCATTACTAAAGATCCGACCAGATGAGGGAGCGCTGTAGCAACATAGACCTGACTGTGTTGTGGTTCCTGGCGTGGTGTGTGTGGGCGCAGCTCTTCTCCGCTCCATGCCCGCGCCCCCAGTACGTGTGCGCCCTAGGCCGGCGCCTACCTCGCCTATAGGTGGAGCCGGCCCTGCACACAGTCTGACCTCCTAAAAAGAGGGACAACAGGGTGGGAAAGAGGGACAGAGGGATTTGGCCCTCAAAGAGGGACACTTGGGATGTATGGTATGTGTCTGCCTGTATGCTGCATATGTCTGTGTTTATCAGTGTGTCTGCATTTCAAACACGTGCGCCCAATGGTCATAACATGACGGGCAACGCCGTCCCATGTTGCTAGTATAGTATATATCCTATTATATGATGCTCTGCCCCAGCTTTCCTGAGCGCCTTTAACGTGGTCGCGGTGCGAATGCCGGAGGTGGATCGTGGGATAGAGGTGAAGGATAAAGAAGGGAACACTGTCGGGGTGTCAGTCCAAGCAGGAAAGAAGGTAAAGGGGTCTGTTTATGTCCGTGGGGGGCGGGGAGGGGTACACAGTGCAGTAATAATGCATTATGGGTGCCATTCAGTAAAGAGGAGCAATCTAACAGCACCACAGGGGAGACATGAACATTCCCTTTTTGATTTAAATTGGATTTTTAACTCTGTGAATGCCAGTGAGATCTCAGGGTATTGCTTTGCAATGTATTGGAGACCTGTAACATTCAAGGATTGAGTGCCAGATGGGTGAGCGACACATTGCTTATCGTTGTGTAACCCTGTGGCATTGAACAGGTTAAATGAGTGGGAACTGTATTTGTCTCCCTGGTGCAGCTGGTTTGCACCTCTTCAGTTTACTGACGTGCAACTTAAGGGAGAGCTAACACCTTCCAATAATAGCCCTCCACTTACCTTCCTAACACCAGAAAATTCTAATGGCCCCTATCAGTTTTTCCCTTGTTTCCTTCTATAAGGACACTGGTCTCTTCCCTAGTTGAGCGTCTCTGACTCTTAATTTACATATACAAATTACCCTTTTGATTAGTCACCACAAGAGTAATAGGGAAATCCAGTGGACCCCTTGCTCACAGTGCTTAGAGAGATCAGCTACACCTCACTGATGAGGCCCAAGAAGGCCTAAACGTATGTCTGAGGTTGGCTGCTTCTCTTGTTCAGAGAGGAATTGCCTGGCACTTTATGGCTGGACTGCCTTTTGGTAGGACCAATATGATAAGCTTTAGTATATTTCCTCTCTGTGAATGGCACTAGTGAGCTAAAAGAGATTGCACCCTGGGTAGGACACCATTCCTATAGAGACTGCACCCTGGGTAGGATACCATTCCTATATAGAATACACCCTGGGTAGGCCACCACTCCTATATAGACTGCATCCTGGGTAGGACACCACTCCTATAGAGACTGAACCCTGGGTAGGACACCACTCCTATAGAGACTGTACTCTGGGTAGTATGCCACTCCTATAGAGACTGCACCCTGGGTAGGACACCATTCCTATAGAGACTGCACCCTGGGTAGGACACCACTCCTAGAGAGACTGTACTCTGGGTAGGATACCATTCCTATAGAGAATACACCCTGGGTAGGCAACCACTCCTATAGAGACTGCACCCTAGGTAGGACACCATTCCTATAGAGACTGTACCCTGGGTAGGATACCATTCCTATAGAGACTGCACCCTGGGTAGGACACCATTCCTATAGAGACTGCACCCTGGGTAGGACACCATTCCTATAGAGACTGTACTCTGGGTAGGACACCACTCCTATAGAGACTGTACTCTGGGTAGGACACCATTCCTATAGAGACTGTACTCTGGGTAGGACACCATTCCTATAGAGACTGCACCCTGGGTAGGACACCACTCCTATAGAGACTGTACTCTAGGTAGGACACCAATCCTACAGAGACTGCACCCTGGGTAGGACACCACTCCTACAAAGACTGTACTCTGGGTAGGACACCATTCCTATAGAGACTGCACCCTGGGTAGGACATCATTCCTATAGATACTGCACCCTGGGTAGGACACCATTCCTATAGAGAATACACCCTGGGTAGGATACCATTCCTATAGAGACTGTACCCTGGGTAGGACATCATTCCTATAGAGACTGCACCCTGGGTAGGACACCATTCCTATAGAGACTGCACCCTGGGTAGGACACCATTCCTATAGAGACTGAACCCTGGGTAGGACACCACTCCTATAGAGACTACACCCTGGGTAGGACACCATTCCTATAGAGACTGCACTCTGGGTAGGACACCACTCCTATAGAGACTGCACTCTGGGTAGGACACCACTCCTATAGAGACTACACCCTGGGTAGGACACCATTCCTATAGAGACTGCACCCTGGGTAGGACACCATTCCTATAGAGACTGTACTCTGGGTAGGACACCATTCCTATAGAGACTGTACTCTGGGTAGGACACCATTCCTATAGAGACTGCACTCTGGGTAGGACACCATTCCTATAGAGACTGCACTCTGGGTAGGACACCATTCCTATAGAGACTGTACTCTGGGTAGGACACCATTCCTATAGAGACTGTACTCTGGGTAGGACACCAATCCTACAGAGACTGCACCCTGGGTAGGACACCACTCCTATAGAGACTGTACCCTGGGTAGGACACCATTCCTACAAAGACTGTACTCTGGGTAGGATACCATTCCTATAGAGACTGTACTCTGGGTAGGACACCATTCCTATAGAGACTGTACCCTGGGTAGGACACCATTCCTACAAAGACTGTACTCTGGGTAGGATACCATTCCTATAGAGACTGCACCCTGGGTAGGACACCACTCCTATAGAGACTGCACCCTGGGTAGGACACCATTCCTATGGAGACTGCACCCTGGGTAGGACACCACTCCTATAGAGACTGTACCCTGGGTAGGACACCATTCCTACAAAGACTGTACTCTGGGTAGGATACCATTCCTATAGAGACTGCACCCTGGGTAGGACACCACTCCTATAGAGACTGCACCCTGGGTAGGACACCATTCCTATAGAGACTGCACTCTGGGTAGGACACCAATCCTACAGAGACTGCACCCTGGGTAGGACACCATTCCTATAGAGACTGAACCCTGGGTAGGACACCACTCCTATAGAGACTGAACCCTGGGTAGGACACCATTCCTATAGAGACTGTACTCTGGGTAGGACACCATTCCTATAGAGACTGCACCCTGGGTAGGACACCATTCCTATAGAGACTGAACCCTGGGTAGGACACCACTCCTATAGAGACTGAACCCTGAGTAGGACACCATTCCTATAGAGACTGTACTCTGGGTAGGACATCATTCCTATAGAGACTGAACCCTGGGTAGGACACCACTCCTATAGAGACTGCACCCTGGGTAGGACACCATTCCTATAGAGACTGCACTCTGGGTAGGACACCAATCCTACAGAGACTGCACCCTGGGTAGGACACCACTCCTACAAAGACTGTACTCTGGGTAGGAAACCATTCCTATAGAGACTGTACTCTGGGTAGGACACCATTCCTATAGAGACTGCACCCTGGGTAGGACACCATTCCTATAGAGACTGAACCCTGGGTAGGACACCACTCCTATAGAGACTGAACCCTGGGTAGGACACCACTCCTATAGAGACTGTACTCTGGGTAGGACACCATTCCTATAGAGACTGCACTCTGGGTAGGACACCATTCCTATACAGACTGCACCCTGGGTAGGAAACCATTCCTATACAGACTGCACCCTGGGTAGGACACCACTCCTATAGAGACTGCACCCTGGGTAGGACACCACTCCTATAGAGACTGTACTCTGGGTAGGACACCATTCCTATAGAGACTGCACCCTGGGTAGGACACCATTTCTATAGAGACTGCACCCTGGGTAGGACTCCATTCCTATACAGACTGCACCCTGGGTAGGATACCATTCCTATAGAGACTGCACCCTGGGTAGGACACCATTCCTATAGAGGCTGTACTCTGGGTAGGACACCATTCCTATAGAGACTGCACCCTGGGTAGGACACCATTCCTATAGAGACTGTACCCTGGGTAGTATACCATTCCTATAGATACTGCACCCTGGGTAGGACACCATTCCTATAGAGACTGTACCCTGGGTAGTATACCATTCCTATAGATACTGCACCCTGGGTAGGACACCATTCTTATAGAGAATACACCCTGGGTAGGACACCACTCCTATAGAGACTGCACCCTGGGTAGGACACCATTCATATAGAGACTGTACCCTGGGTAGGATACCATTCCTATAGAGACTGCACCTTGGGTAGGACACCATTCCTATAGAGACTGTACCCTGGGTAGGATACCACTCCTATAGAGACTGTACCCTGGGTAGGACACCATTCCTATAGATCCTGCACCCTGGGTAGGACACCACTCCTATAGAGACTCTACTCTGGGTAGGACACCACTCCTATAGAGACTGAACCCTGGGTAGGACACCATTCCTATAGAGACTGCACCCTGGGTAGGATACCATTCCTATACAGACTGCACCCTGGGTAGGACACCATTCCTATAGAGACTGTACTCCGGGTAGGACACTATTCCTATAGAGACTGTACTCTGGGTAGTATACCACTCCTATAGAGACTGAACCCTGGGTAGGACACCACTCCTATAGAGACTGTACTCTGGGTAGGACACCATTCCTATTGAGACTGCACCTTGGGTAGGACACCATTCCTATAGAGACTGTACCCTGGGTAGGACACCATTCCTATAGAGACTGTACCCTGGGTAGGATACCATTCCTATATAGAATACACCCTGGGTAGGCCACCACTCCTATATAGACTGCATCCTGGGTAGGACACCACTCCTATAGAGACTGAACCCTGGGTAGGACACCACTCCTATAGAGACTGTACTCTGGGTAGTATGCCACTCCTATAGAGACTGCACCCTGGGTAGGACACCATTCCTATAGAGACTGCACCCTGGGTAGGACACCACTCCTAGAGAGACTGTACTCTGGGTAGGATACCATTCCTATAGAGAATACACCCTGGGTAGGCAACCACTCCTATAGAGACTGCACCCTAGGTAGGACACCATTCCTATAGAGACTGTACCCTGGGTAGGATACCATTCCTATAGAGACTGCACCCTGGGTAGGATACCATTCCTATAGAGACTGCACCTTTGGGTAGGACACCATTCCTATAGAGACTGTACCCTGGGTAGGATACCATTCCTATAGAGACTGCACCCTGGGTAGGACACCATTCCTATAGAGACTGCACCCTGGATAGGACACCATTCCTATAGAGACTGCACCCTGGGTAGGATACCATTCCTATAGAGACTGCACCCTGGGTAGGATACCATTCCTATAGAGACTGCATCTTGGGTAGGACACCATTCCTATAGACTGTACCCTGGGTAGGATACCATTCCTATAGAGACTGAACCCTGGGTAGGACACCATTCCTATAGAGACTGTACCCTGGGTAGGACACCACTCCTATACAGACTGCACCCTGGGTAGGAAACCATTCCTATAGAGACTGCACCCTGGGTAGGACACCATTCCTATAGAGACTGCACCCTGGGTAGGACACCATTCCTATAGAGACTGCACCCTGGGTAGGACACCATTCCTATACAGACTGCACCCTGGGTAGGATACCATTCCTATACAGACTGCACCCTGGGTAGGATACCATTCCTATACAGACTGCACCCTGGGTAGGACACCATTCCTATAGAGACTGCACCCTTGGTAGAACACCATTCCTATAGAGACTGTACTCTGGGTAGGACACCGCTCCTATAGGGACTGCACCCTGGGTAGGACACCGTTCCTATAGAGACTGTACCCTGGGTAGGATACCGTTCCTACAGAGACTGCACCCTGGGTAGGATACCATTCCTATAGAGACTGCACCCTGGGTAGGATACCATTCCTATAGAGACTGCACCTTGGGTAGGACACCATTCCTATAGAGACTGTACCCTGGGTAGGATACCATTCCTATAGAGACTGCACCTTGGGTAGGACACCATTCCTATAGAGACTGTACCCTGGGTAGGATACCATTCCTATAGAGACTGCACCCTGGGTAGGACACCATTCCTATAGAGACTGTACTCTGGGTAGGACACCATTCCTATAGAGACTGTACTCCGGGTAGGACACCATTCCTATAGAGACTGCACTCTGGGTAGGACACCATTCCTATAGAGACTGCACCCTGGGTAGGACACCGCTCCTATAGAGACTGCACCCTGGGTAGGACACCGTTCCTATAGAGACTGTACCCTGGGTAGGATACCGTTCCTACAGAGACTGCACCCTGGGTAGGATACCATTCCTATAGAGACTGCACCCTGGGTAGGATACCATTCCTATAGAGACTGTACCCTGGGTAGGATACCATTCCTATAGAGACTGCACCCTGGGTAGGATACCATTCCTATAGAGACTGAACCCTGGGTAGGACACCATTCCTGTAGAGACTGCACCCTGGGTAGGACACCACTCCTATAGAGACTGCACCCTGGGTAGGACACCATTCCTATAGAGACTGAACTCTGGGTAGGATACCATTCCTATACAGACTGCACCCTGGGTAGGACACCATTCCTATAGAGACTGTACCCTGGGTAGGATACCATTCCTATAGAGACTGCACCCTGGGTAAAACACCATTCCTATAGAGACTGCACTCTGGGTAGGACACCACTCCTATAGAGACTGCACCCTGGGTAGGACACCACTCCTATAGAGACTGCACCCTGGGTAGGACACCATTCCTATAGAGACTGCACCCTGGGTAGGACACCATTCCTGTAGAGACTGCACCCTGGGTAGGACACCATTCCTATAGACACTGTACCCTGGGTAGGACACTATTCCTATAGAGACTGCACCCTGGGTAGTATACCATTCCTATAGAGACTGAACCCTGGTTAGGACACCATTCCTATAGAGACTGCACCCTGGGTAGGACACCATTCCTATAGAGACTGTACACTGGGTAGGACATCATTCCTATAGAGACTGTACACTGGGTAGGACACCATTCCTATAGAGATTGCACACTGGGTAGGACACCATTCCTATAGAGACTGCACCTTGGGTAGGACACCATTCCTGTAGAGACTGCACCCTGGGTAGGACACCATTCCTATAGACACTGTACCCTGGGTAGGACACTATTCCTATAGAGACTGCACCCTGGGTAGTATACCATTCCTATAGAGACTGAACCCTGGTTAGGACACCATTCCTATAGAGACTGCACCCTGGGTAGGACACCATTCCTATAGAGACTGTACACTGGGTAGGACATCATTCCTATAGAGACTGCACTCTGGGTAGGACACCATTCCTATAGAGACTGCACCCTGGGTAGGACACCATTCCTATAGAGACTGCACCCTGGGTAGGACACCATTCCTATAGAGATTGCACACTGGGTAGGACACCATTCCTATAGAGACTGCACCTTGGGTAGGACACCATTCCTATAGAGACTGTACCCTGGGTAGGACACCGTTCCTATAGAGACTGCACCCTGGGTAGGATACCACTCCTATAGAGACTGCACCCTGGGTAGGACACCATTCCTATAGAGACTGTACTCTGGGTAGGACACCACTCCTATAGAGACTGCACCCTGGGTAGGACACCATTCCTATAGAGATTGCACACTGGGTAGGACACCATTCCTATAGAGACTGCACCCTGGGTAGGACACCTTTCCTACAGAGACTGTACCCTGGGTAGGACACCATTCCTATAGAGACTGCACCCTGGGTAGGACACCATTCCTATAGAGACTGTACTCTGGGTAGGACACCACTCCTATAGAGACTGCACCCTGGGTAGGATACCATTCCTATACAGACTGCACCCTGGGTAGGACACCATTCCTATAGAGACTGTACCCTGGGTAGGATACCATTCCTATAGAGACTGCACCCTGGGTAGGACACCACTCCTATAGAGACTGCACTCTGGGTAGGACACCATTCCTATAGAGACTGCACTCTGGGTAGGACACCATTCCTATAGAGACTGCACCCTTGGTAGAACACCATTCCTATAGAGACTGTACTCTGGGTAGGACACCATTCCTATAGAGACTGTACTCTGGGTAGGACACCATTCCTATAGAGACTGTACTCTGGGTAGGACACCATTCCTATAGAGACTGTACACTGGGTAGGACACCATTCCTATAGAGACTGTACTCTGGGTAGGACACCATTCCTATAGAGACTGTACACTGGGTAGGACACCACTCCTATACAGACTGTACCCTGGGTAGGACACCATTCCTATAGAGACTGCACCCTTGGTAGAACACCATTCCTATAGAGACTGCACCCTTGGTAGAACACCATTCCTATAGAGACTGCACCCTGGGTAGGACACTATTCCTATAGAGACTGTACTCTGGGTAGGACACCATTCCTATAGAGACTGCACCCTTGGTAGAACACCATTCCTATAGAGACTGTACTCTGGGTAGGACACCATTCCTATAGAGACTGTACTCTGGGTAGGACACCATTCCTATAGAGACTGTACTCTGGGTAGGACACCATTCCTATAGAGACTGTACACTGGGTAGGACACCACTCCTATACAGACTGTACCCTGGGTAGGACACCATTCCTATAGAGACTGCACCCTTGGTAGAACACCATTCCTATAGAGACTGCACCCTTGGTAGAACACCATTCCTATAGAGACTGCACCCTTGGTAGGACACTATTCCTATAGAGACTGCAAATTTGTATTACAGACTTGTTCCTAGTTGAGTGCCTCTGACTCCCAACTTCCCTGTACAAGAGGTAAGCTCCTCAATCACCGCCTGATGTCATATCCATACTGTGCAGGCTTCAGTTTGAAAGAAATGACCAGCAACCGTCTTGTCGGCCTCCACGGATCTGACATTCAGAACGGATTGTAGGTCTTATCTCTTGATCAAAGGCACAAAGACACAATTCACAGTGGGGGGACATTAGGATTTTCTGGTAAGTAAATCAGGGTTATTGTTAGGTCGTTACTTCTTCAAGTTGTCACAATGATTGAGGAATCTAGCTCCTCCCGAGCTGTTCCCCGTGCTGATATCCTCTGTCTGTATTGCTGCTGTCCTCATGGACTTTACCCAATCTCGTCTTGCAGGCTATGAAGGAAACTGCTTTGTCCAGGGCGGCTCTGATGGGGGTCACTGCTGTGGTCCCGTCTGTTCTACATTATGTCCTTCAGGGGTGAGAATTCTCTGTTTGTTATAGGATCGACCATGACCCAGGCTGCCAGCCCCCTGGAAATGCTTTTTACTGCCATTACTAGAAAAAAATTAAGGACTACATTTATTAACCCCTTAAGGCGTGGGGCTTTTTTTTTTTTCTTCTATCCGAATCACATTTATTAACCCCTTAAGGAGTGGGGCCGGAGCTTAAGGAACGCGGAGCATTTTTTTCCTTCTTCTCTCCGAATCAGGGCTCCCCGAATGGCGTCCAGCCGCGCGGGGAGCCCTGAAATCCATGACAGTCCCGGCGTGTCATGGGTCCTAATCGCACGGCAACCCATGACGTGCCAGGACCATCATGGGTCCTTAAGGGGTTAACTGACCTTTATTTCACCTGCCATATTTTCACACCACATTTCATTAGACACTTCTCACTTCTAGGACATTATAATGTCTGGCAGTAAATTTACTGATAACCCTGACCGAGACTCTGTCCTCTGCCGTCCAACCCTCTTCTCCTTTCCTAAATCTAAAATACCCACAATATCGGATTCATAGGTCAACAGTGGGCCATATGTATAAGAATAGATTGGAGAAATTCTGCGGCAAATCAGCTGTGATGTATAGGGAAAAGATTTGCAAAAATTGACTACATTTAAATCGGGCTTTTGACCCCTTGCTGGAGTGGTCTGCAACACTTTGATTTACAATGCATTCAAAATCTCTCTAGAATTTAATGAGTTAAAAGCTCCATTTAAATCAATGGTAATGTTTTTGTTCCATGTAATACAGTTGGACTGCCCCAGAATTGCTCCTATCTTTCTTTGTCAATACAACCCAAGGTTAGGTCCAACTACCGAACTATAAATTGTCATCAGAACCTGCTTTCCTATATAATCTAGTATCATGTTAGCTTTTCCTACTGCTGCGCTGCATTGCTTGCCTACCTTTTAGCTCAACAGATATCTCTCAAGTCTGTTTTCTCTGTTATCACCCAAGCACTCTGTTCTTTTATAGCTCCCGCTTCGTACTGAGGAACCCAATGGCACTGGCTCCCATCAAACACGTGGCAGCAGGTCTGGCCTTTGGAGCAATGGTTCCTGTGTCATTCAGTCTCTTTCCACAGCACGGGACGGTGAGACTTCAGTTTTCATGTTTGGAATTAAGCAGTCTCCTTAGATACTTTTCATAACCAAATAGATTAACTCCTCCTGCCAATCTCCTCCATACTATCACCCTCTTCTGTGTTCAATTACACATTCCCCCAATCCACTTAGTACAACGACTGCCTCTGTCCCACTTTCCTCTGTTCAAACACACACACCAACCCAATTCACTCTTTACATTGACCCTCCCTCTCCTGTTCCTCTATGTACACACACTCCACTCTTTACATCGACCCTCCCTCTCCTGTTCCTCTACGTACACACACTCCACTCTTTACACTGACCCTCCCTCTCCTGTTCCTCTATGTACACACACTCCACTCTTTACACTGACCCTCCCTCTCCTGTTCCTCTACGTACACACACTCCACTCTTTACACTGACCCTCCCTCTCCTGTTCCTCTCTGTACACACTCCACTCTTTACATTGACCCTCCCTCTCCTGTTCCTCTACGTACACACACTCCACTCTTTACATTGATCCTCCCTCTCCTGTTCCTCTACGTACACACACTCCACTCTTTACATTGACCCTCCCTCTCCTGTTCCTCTACGTACACACACTCCACTCTTTACACTGACCCTCCCTCTCCTGTTCCTCTACGTACACACACTCCACTCTTTACACTGACCCTCCCTCTCCTGTTCCTCTATATACACACACTCCACTCTTTACATTGACCCTCCCTCTCCTGTTCCTCTCTGTACACACACTCTGCTCTTTACATCGACCCTCCCTCTCCTGTTCCTCTACGTACACACACTCCACTCTTTACATCGACCCTCCCTCTCCTGTTCCTCTCTGTACACACACTCCTCTCTTTACACTGACCCTCCCTCTCCTGTTCCTCTACGTACACACACTCCACTCTTTACACTGACCCTCCCTCTCCTGTTCCTCTCTGTACACACACTCTGCTCTTTACATTGACCCTCCCTCTCCTGTTCCTCTACGTACACACACTCCACTCTTTACACTGACCCTCCCTCTCCTGTTCCTCTACGTACAAACACTCCACTCTTTACATTGACCCTCCCTCTCCTGTTCCTTTCTGTACACACACTCCACTCTTTACATTGACCCCCCCTCTCCTGTTCCTCTACGTACACACACTGCACTCTTTACATTGACCCTCCCTCTCCTGTTCCTCTCTGTACACACACTCCACTCTTTACACTGACCCTCCCTCTCCTGTTCCTCTACGTACACACACTCCTCTCTTTACATTGACCCTCCCTCTCCTGTTCCTCTACGTACACACACTCCACTCTTTACACTGACCCTCCCTCTCCTGTTCCTCTCTGTACACACACACTCCGCTCTTTACATTGACCCTCCCTCTCCTGTTCCTCTCTGTACACACACTGCACTCTTTACACTGACCCTTCCTCTCCTGTTCCTCTACGTACACACACTCCACTCTTTACATTGACCCTCCCTCTCCTGTTCCTCTACGTACACACACTCCACTCTTTACACTGACCCTCCCTCTCCTGTTCCTCTCTGTACACACACTGCACTCTTTACACTGACCCTCCCTCTCCTGTTCCTCTATGTACACACACTCCTCTCTTTACATTGACCCTCCCTCTCCTGTTCCTCTACGTACACACACTCCACTCTTTACACTGACCCTCCCTCTCCTGTTCCTCTCTGTACACACACACTCCGCTCTTTACATTGACCCTCCCTCTCCTGTTCCTCTCTGTACACACACTGCACTCTTTACATTGACCCTCCCTCTCCTGTTCCTCTCTGTACACACACTGCACTCTTTACACTGACCCTCCCTCTCCTGTTCCTCTACGTACACACACTCCACTCTTTACACTGACCCTCCCTCTCCTGTTCCTCTCTGTACACACACTCCACTCTTTACATTGACCCTCCCTCTCCTGTTCCTCTCTGTACACACACTCCTCTCTTTACACTGACCCTCCCTCTCCTGTTCCTCTACGTACACACACTCCACTCTTTACACTGACCCTCCCTCTCCTGTTCCTCTACGTACACACACTCCACTCTTTACACTGACCCTCCCTCTCCTGTTCCTATACGTACACACACTCCTCTCTTTACACTGACCCTTCCTCTCCTGTTCCTCTATGTACACACACTCCACTCTTTACATTGACCCTCCCTCTCCTGTTCCTCTCTGTACACACACTCCTCTCTTTACACTGACCCTCCCTCTCCTGTTCCTCTACGTACACACACTCCACTCTTTACATTGACCCTCCCTCTCCTGTTCCTCTCTGTACACACACTCCACTCTTTACACTGACCCTCCCTCTCCTGTTCCTCTACGTACACACACTCCACTCTTTACATTGACCCTCCCTCTCCTGTTCCTCTCTGTACACACACTCCACTCTTTACACTGACCCTTCCTCTCCTGTTCCTCTACGTACACACACTCCACTCTTTACATTGACCCTCCCTCTCCTGTTCCTCTATGTACACACACTCCACTCTTTACACTGACCCTCCCTCTCCTGTTCCTCTGTACACACACTCCACTCTTTACATTGACCCTCCCTCTCCTGTTCCTCTCTGTACACACACACTCCTCTCTTTACATTGACCCTCCCTCTCCTGTTCCTCTACGTACACACACTCCACTCTTTACACTGACCCTCCCTCTCCTGTTCCTCTACGTACACACACTCCTCTCTTTACACTGACCCTTCCTCTCCTGTTCCTCTATGTACACACACTCCACTCTTTACATTGACCCTCCCTCTCCTGTTCCTCTCTGTACACACACACTCCTCTCTTTACACTGACCCTCCCTCTCCTGTTCCTCTACGTACACACACTCCACTCTTTACATTGACCCTCCCTCTCCTGTTCCTCTATGTACACACACTCCAGTCTTTACACTGACCCTCCCTCTCCTGTTCCTCTATGTACACACACTCCACTCTTTACACTGACCCTCCCTCTCCTGTTCCTCTCTGTACACACACTCCACTCTTACACTGACCCTCCCTCTCCTGTTCCTCTACTTACACACATTTCACTCTTTACACTGACCCTCCCTCTCCTGTTCCTCTCTGTACACACACTCCACTCTTTACATTGACCCTCCCTCTCCTGTTCCTCTATGTACACACACTCCAGTCTTTACACTGACCCTCCCTCTCCTGTTCCTCTATGTACACACACTCCACTCTTTACATTGACCCTCCCTCTCCTGTTCCTCTCTGTACACACACTCCACTCTTTACATTGACCCTCCCTCTCCTGTTCCTCTACGTACACACACTCCACTCTTTACATTGACCCTCCTTCTCCTGTTCCTCTCTGTACACACACTCCTCTCTTTACACTGACCCTCCCTCTCCTGTTCCTCTACGTACACACTCCACTCTTTACATTGACCCTCCTTCTCCTGTTCCTCTACGTACACACACTGCACTCTTTACATTGACCCTTCCTCTCTGTACACACACTCCTCTCTTTACATTGACCCTCCCTCTCCTGTTCCTCTCTGTACACACACACTCCGCTCTTTACATTGACCCTCCCTCTCCTGTTCCTCTCTGTACACACACTCCTCTCTTTACACTGACCCTCCCTCTCCTGTTCCTCTACGTACACACACTCCACTCTTTACACTGACCCTCCCTCTCCTGTTCCTCTACGTACACACACTCCACTCTTTACACTGACCCTTCCTCTCCTGTTCCTCTACGTACACACACTCCACTCTTTACACTGACCCTCCCTCTCCTGTTCCTCTACGTACACACACTCCACTCTTTACACTGACCCTCCCTCTCCTGTTCCTCTACGTACACACACTCCACTCTTTACATTGACCCTCCCTCTCCTGTTCCTCTACGTACACACACTCCTCTCTTTACATTGACCCTCCCTCTCCTGTTCCTCTCTGTACACACACTCCACTCTTTACACTGACCCTCCCTCTCCTGTTCCTCTCTGTACACACACTCCACTCTTTACACTGACCCTTCCTCTCCTGTTCCTCTATGTACACACACTCCACTCTTTACATTGACCCTCCCTCTCCTGTTCCTCTCTGTACACACACTCCTCTCTTTACACTGACCCTCCCTCTCCTGTTCCTCTCTGTACACACACACTCCACTCTTTACACTGACCCTCCCTCTCCTGTTCCTCTACGTACACACACTCCTCTCTTTACACTGACCCTCCCTCTCCTGTTCCTCTCTGTACACACTCCACTCTTTACATTGACCCTCCCTCTCCTGTTCCTCTCTGTACACACACTCCATTCTTTACACTGACCCTCCCTCTCCTGTTCCTCTACGTACACACACTACACTCTTTACATTGACCCTCCCTCTCCTGTTCCTCTATGTACACACACTCCACTCTTTACACTGACCCTCCCTCTCCTGTACCTCTCTGTACACACACTCCTCTCTTTACACTGACCCTCCCTCTCCTGTTCCTCTACGTACACACACTCCACTCTTTACACTGACCCTCCCTCTCCTGTTCCTCTACGTACACACACTCCTCTCTTTACACTGACCCTCCCTCTCCTGTTCCTCTACGTACACACACTCCTCTCTTTACAGTGACCCTTCCTCTCCTGTTCCTCTACGTACACACACTCCACTCTTTACATTGACCCTCCCTCTCCTGTTCCTCTATGTACACACACTCCACTCTTTACACTGACCCTCCCTCTCCTGTTCCTCTACGTACACACACTCCACTCTTTACATTGACCCTCCCTCTCCTGTTCCTCTATGTACACACACTCCACTCTTTACACTGACCCTCCCTCTCCTGTTCCTCTACGTACACACACTCCCCTCTTTACACTGACCCTCCCTCTCCTGTTCCTCTACGTACACACACTCCTCTCTTTACACTGACCCTCCCTCTCCTGTTCCTCTACGTACACACACTCCTCTCTTTACAGTGACCCTTCCTCTCCTGTTCCTCTACGTACACACACTCCACTCTTTACATTGACCCTCCCTCTCCTGTTCCTCTATGTACACACACTCCACTCTTTACACTGACCCTCCCTCTCCTGTTCCTCTCTGTACACACACTCCTCTCTTTACACTGACCCTCCCTCTCCTGTTCCTCTACGTACACACACTCCTCTCTTTACAGTGACCCTTCCTCTCCTGTTCCTCTCTGTACACACACTGCACTCTTTACATTGACCCTCCCTCTCCTGTTCCTCTCTGTACACACACTCCACTCTTTACACTGACCCTCCCTCTCCTGTTCCTCTACTTACACACACTTCACTCTTTACACTGACCCTCCCTCTCCTGTTCCTCTACGTACACACACTGCACTCTTTACATTGACCCTTCCTCACTGTACACACACTCCACTCTTTACATTGACCCTCCCTCTCCTGTTCCTCTACGTACACACACTCCACTCTTTACACTGACCCTTCCTCTCCTGTTCCTCTATGTACACACACTCCACTCTTTACACTGACCCTTCCTCTCCTGTTCCTCTATGTACACACACTCCACTCTTTACATTGACCCTCCCTCTCCTGTTCCTCTCTGTACACACACTCCTCTCTTTACACTGACCCTCCCTCTCCTGTTCCTCTCTGTACACACACTCCTCTCTTTACACTGACCCTCCCTCTCCTGTTCCTCTCTGTACACACACACTCCACTCTTTACACTGACCCTCCCTCTCCTGTTCCTCTACGTACACACACTCCTCTCTTTACACTGACCCTCCCTCTCCTGTTCCTCTCTGTACACACTCCACTCTTTACATTGACCCTCCCTCTCCTGTTCCTCTCTGTACACACACTCCATTCTTTACACTGACCCTCCCTCTCCTGTTCCTCTACGTACACACACTACACTCTTTACATTGACCCTCCCTCTCCTGTTCCTCTATGTACACACACTCCTCTCTTTACACTGACCCTCCCTCTCCTGTTCCTCTACGTACACACACTCCACTCTTTACACTGACCCTCCCTCTCCTGTTCCTCTACGTACACACACTCCTCTCTTTACACTGACCCTCCCTCTCCTGTTCCTCTACGTACACACACTCCTCTCTTTACAGTGACCCTTCCTCTCCTGTTCCTCTACGTACACACACTCCACTCTTTACATTGACCCTCCCTCTCCTGTTCCTCTATGTACACACACTCCACTCTTTACACTGACCCTCCCTCTCCTGTTCCTCTCTGTACACACACTCCTCTCTTTACACTGACCCTCCCTCTCCTGTTCCTCTACGTACACACACTCCTCTCTTTACAGTGACCCTTCCTCTCCTGTTCCTCTCTGTACACACACTGCACTCTTTACATTGACCCTCCCTCTCCTGTTCCTCTCTGTACACACACTCCACTCTTTACACTGACCCTCCCTCTCCTGTTCCTCTACTTACACACACTTCACTCTTTACACTGACCCTCCCTCTCCTGTTCCTCTACGTACACACACTGCACTCTTTACATTGACCCTTCCTCTCTGTACACACACTCCACTCTTTACATTGACCCTCCCTCTCCTGTTCCTCTACGTACACACACTCCACTCTTTACACTGACCCTTCCTCTCCTGTTCCTCTATGTACACACACTCCACTCTTTACATTGACCCTCCCTCTCCTGTTCCTCTCTGTACACACACTCCTCTCTTTACACTGACCCTCCCTCTCCTGTTCCTCTCTGTACACACACACTCCACTCTTTACACTGACCCTTCCTCTCCTGTTCCTCTCTGTACACACACTGCACTCTTTACATTGACCCTCCCTCTCCTGTTCCTCTCTGTACACACACTCCACTCTTTACACTGACCCTCCCTCTCCTGTTCCTCTACTTACACACACTTCACTCTTTACACTGACCCTCCCTCTCCTGTTCCTCTACGTACACACACTGCACTCTTTACATTGACCCTTCCTCTCTGTACACACACTCCACTCTTTACATTGACCCTCCCTCTCCTGTTCCTCTACGTACACACACTCCACTCTTTACACTGACCCTTCCTCTCCTGTTCCTCTACGTACACACACTCCTCTCTTTACACTGACCCTCCCTCTCCTGTTCCTCTACGTACACACACTCCTCTCTTTACAGTGACCCTTCCTCTCCTGTTCCTCTACGTACACACACTCCACTCTTTACATTGACCCTCCCTCTCCTGTTCCTCTATGTACACACACTCCACTCTTTACACTGACCCTCCCTCTCCTGTTCCTCTACGTACACACACTCCACTCTTTACATTGACCCTCCCTCTCCTGTTCCTCTACGTACACACACTCCACTCTTTACACTGACCCTCCCTCTCCTGTTCCTCTACGTACACACACTCCCCTCTTTACACTGACCCTCCCTCTCCTGTTCCTCTACGTACACACACTCCTCTCTTTACACTGACCCTCCCTCTCCTGTTCCTCTACGTACACACACTCCTCTCTTTACAGTGACCCTTCCTCTCCTGTTCCTCTACGTACACACACTCCACTCTTTACATTGACCCTCCCTCTCCTGTTCCTCTATGTACACACACTCCACTCTTTACACTGACCCTCCCTCTCCTGTTCCTCTCTGTACACACACTCCTCTCTTTACACTGACCCTCCCTCTCCTGTTCCTCTACGTACACACACTCCTCTCTTTACAGTGACCCTTCCTCTCCTGTTCCTCTCTGTACACACACTGCACTCTTTACATTGACCCTCCCTCTCCTGTTCCTCTCTGTACACACACTCCACTCTTTACACTGACCCTCCCTCTCCTGTTCCTCTACTTACACACACTTCACTCTTTACACTGACCCTCCCTCTCCTGTTCCTCTACGTACACACACTGCACTCTTTACATTGACCCTTCCTCACTGTACACACACTCCACTCTTTACATTGACCCTCCCTCTCCTGTTCCTCTCTGTACACACACTCCTCTCTTTACACTGACCCTCCCTCTCCTGTTCCTCTACGTACACACACTCCTCTCTTTACAGTGACCCTTCCTCTCCTGTTCCTCTCTGTACACACACTGCACTCTTTACATTGACCCTCCCTCTCCTGTTCCTCTCTGTACACACACTCCACTCTTTACACTGACCCTCCCTCTCCTGTTCCTCTACTTACACACACTTCACTCTTTACACTGACCCTCCCTCTCCTGTTCCTCTACGTACACACACTGCACTCTTTACATTGACCCTTCCTCTCTGTACACACACTCCACTCTTTACATTGACCCTCCCTCTCCTGTTCCTCTACGTACACACACTCCACTCTTTACACTGACCCTTCCTCTCCTGTTCCTCTATGTACACACACTCCACTCTTTACATTGACCCTCCCTCTCCTGTTCCTCTCTGTACACACACTCCTCTCTTTACACTGACCCTCCCTCTCCTGTTCCTCTCTGTACACACACACTCCACTCTTTACACTGACCCTTCCTCTCCTGTTCCTCTCTGTACACACACTGCACTCTTTACATTGACCCTCCCTCTCCTGTTCCTCTCTGTACACACACTCCACTCTTTACACTGACCCTCCCTCTCCTGTTCCTCTACTTACACACACTTCACTCTTTACACTGACCCTCCCTCTCCTGTTCCTCTACGTACACACACTGCACTCTTTACATTGACCCTTCCTCTCTGTACACACACTCCACTCTTTACATTGACCCTCCCTCTCCTGTTCCTCTACGTACACACACTCCACTCTTTACACTGACCCTTCCTCTCCTGTTCCTCTACGTACACACACTCCTCTCTTTACACTGACCCTCCCTCTCCTGTTCCTCTACGTACACACACTCCTCTCTTTACAGTGACCCTTCCTCTCCTGTTCCTCTACGTACACACACTCCACTCTTTACATTGACCCTCCCTCTCCTGTTCCTCTATGTACACACACTCCACTCTTTACACTGACCCTCCCTCTCCTGTTCCTCTACGTACACACACTCCACTCTTTACATTGACCCTCCCTCTCCTGTTCCTCTACGTACACACACTCCACTCTTTACACTGACCCTCCCTCTCCTGTTCCTCTACGTACACACACTCCCCTCTTTACACTGACCCTCCCTCTCCTGTTCCTCTACGTACACACACTCCTCTCTTTACACTGACCCTCCCTCTCCTGTTCCTCTACGTACACACACTCCTCTCTTTACAGTGACCCTTCCTCTCCTGTTCCTCTACGTACACACACTCCACTCTTTACATTGACCCTCCCTCTCCTGTTCCTCTATGTACACACACTCCACTCTTTACACTGACCCTCCCTCTCCTGTTCCTCTCTGTACACACACTCCTCTCTTTACACTGACCCTCCCTCTCCTGTTCCTCTACGTACACACACTCCTCTCTTTACAGTGACCCTTCCTCTCCTGTTCCTCTCTGTACACACACTGCACTCTTTACATTGACCCTCCCTCTCCTGTTCCTCTCTGTACACACACTCCACTCTTTACACTGACCCTCCCTCTCCTGTTCCTCTACTTACACACACTTCACTCTTTACACTGACCCTCCCTCTCCTGTTCCTCTACGTACACACACTGCACTCTTTACATTGACCCTTCCTCACTGTACACACACTCCACTCTTTACATTGACCCTCCCTCTCCTGTTCCTCTACGTACACACACTCCACTCTTTACACTGACCCTTCCTCTCCTGTTCCTCTATGTACACACACTCCACTCTTTACATTGACCCTCCCTCTCCTGTTCCTCTCTGTACACACACTCCTCTCTTTACACTGACCCTCCCTCTCCTGTTCCTCTCTGTACACACACACTCCACTCTTTACAGTGACCCTCCCTCTCCTGTTCCTCTACGTACACACACTCCTCTCTTTACACTGACCCTCCCTCTCCTGTTCCTCTCTGTACACACTCCACTCTTTACATTGACCCTCCCTCTCCTGTTCCTCTCTGTACACACACTCCATTCTTTACACTGACCCTCCCTCTCCTGTTCCTCTACGTACACACACTACACTCTTTACATTGACCCTCCCTCTCCTGTTCCTCTATGTACACACACTCCTCTCTTTACACTGACCCTCCCTCTCCTGTTCCTCTACGTACACACACTCCACTCTTTACACTGACCCTCCCTCTCCTGTTCCTCTACGTACACACACTCCTCTCTTTACACTGACCCTCCCTCTCCTGTTCCTCTACGTACACACACTCCTCTCTTTACAGTGACCCTTCCTCTCCTGTTCCTCTACGTACACACACTCCACTCTTTACATTGACCCTCCCTCTCCTGTTCCTCTATGTACACACACTCCACTCTTTACACTGACCCTCCCTCTCCTGTTCCTCTCTGTACACACACTCCTCTCTTTACACTGACCCTCCCTCTCCTGTTCCTCTACGTACACACACTCCTCTCTTTACAGTGACCCTTCCTCTCCTGTTCCTCTCTGTACACACACTGCACTCTTTACATTGACCCTCCCTCTCCTGTTCCTCTCTGTACACACACTCCACTCTTTACACTGACCCTCCCTCTCCTGTTCCTCTACTTACACACACTTCACTCTTTACACTGACCCTCCCTCTCCTGTTCCTCTACGTACACACACTGCACTCTTTACATTGACCCTTCCTCTCTGTACACACACTCCACTCTTTACATTGACCCTCCCTCTCCTGTTCCTCTACGTACACACACTCCACTCTTTACACTGACCCTTCCTCTCCTGTTCCTCTATGTACACACACTCCACTCTTTACATTGACCCTCCCTCTCCTGTTCCTCTCTGTACACACACTCCTCTCTTTACACTGACCCTCCCTCTCCTGTTCCTCTCTGTACACACACACTCCACTCTTTACACTGACCCTTCCTCTCCTGTTCCTCTCTGTACACACACTGCACTCTTTACATTGACCCTCCCTCTCCTGTTCCTCTCTGTACACACACTCCACTCTTTACACTGACCCTCCCTCTCCTGTTCCTCTACTTACACACACTTCACTCTTTACACTGACCCTCCCTCTCCTGTTCCTCTACGTACACACACTGCACTCTTTACATTGACCCTTCCTCTCTGTACACACACTCCACTCTTTACATTGACCCTCCCTCTCCTGTTCCTCTACGTACACACACTCCACTCTTTACACTGACCCTTCCTCTCCTGTTCCTCTATGTACACACACTCCACTCTTTACATTGACCCTCCCTCTCCTGTTCCTCTCTGTACACACACTCCTCTCTTTACACTGACCCTCCCTCTCCTGTTCCTCTCTGTACACACACACTCCACTCTTTACACTGACCCTCCCTCTCCTGTTCCTCTACGTACACACACTCCTCTCTTTACACTGACCCTCCCTCTCCTGTTCCTCTCTGTACACACTCCACTCTTTACATTGACCCTCCCTCTCCTGTTCCTCTCTGTACACACACTCCATTCTTTACACTGACCCTCCCTCTCCTGTTCCTCTACGTACACACACTACACTCTTTACACTGACCCTCCCTCTCCTGTTCCTCTACGTACACACACTCCACTCTTTACATTGACCCTCCCTCTCCTGTTCCTCTACGTACACACACTCCACTCTTTACATTGACCCTCCCTCTCCTGTTCCTCTCTGTACACACACTCCTCTCTTTACACTGACCCTCCCTCTCCTGTTCCTCTACGTACACACACTCCACTCTTTACACTGACCCTGCCTCTCCTGTTCCTCTCTGTACACACACTCCACTCTTTACACTGACCCTCCCTCTCCTGTTCCTCTCTGTACACACACTCCACTCTTTACACTGACCCTCCCTCTCCTGTTCCTCTCTGTACACACACTCCTCTCTTTACACTGACCCTCCCTCTCCTGTTCCTCTACGTACACACACTCCTCTCTTTACACTGACCCTTCCTCTCCTGTTCCTCTACGTACACACACTCCACTCTTTACATTGACCCTTCCTCTCCTGTTCCTCTCTGTACACACACTCCACTCTTTACACTGACCCTCCCTATCCTGTTCCTCTCTGTACACACACTCCACTCTTTACATTGACCCTCCCTCTCCTGTTCCTCTACTTACACACTCCTCTCTTTACACTGACCCTCCCTCTCCTGTTCCTCTACATACACACACTCCTCTTTACACTGACCCTCTCTCTCCTGTTCCTCTCTGTACACACTCCACTCTTTACACTGACCCTCCCTCTTCTGTTCCTCTACGTACTCACACTGCACTCTTTACATTGACCCTCCCTCTCCTGTTCCTCTACGTACACACACTCCTCTCTTTACACTGACCCTTCCTCTCCTGTTCCTCTATGTACACACACTCCTCTCTTTACATTGACCCTCCCTCTCCTGTTCCTCTACGTACACACACTGCACTCTTTACACTGACCCTCCCTCTCCTGTTCCTCTATGTACACACACTCCAGTCTTTACACTGACCCTCCCTCTCCTGTTCCTCTACGTACACACACTCCACTCTTTACATTGACCCTCCCTCTCCTGTTCCTCTACGTACACACACTCCACTCTTTACACTGACCCTCCCTCTCCTGTTCCTCTACGTACACACACTCCACTCTTTACATTGACCCTCTCTCTCCTGTTCCTCTCTGTACACACACTCCTCTCTTTACACTGACCCTCCCTCTCCTGTTCCTCTACGTACACACACTCCACTCTTTACACTGACCCTGCCTCTCCTGTTCCTCTCTGTACACACACTCCACTCTTTACACTGACCCTCCCTCTCCTGTTCCTCTACGTACACACACTCCACTCTTTACATTGACCCTCCCTCTCCTGTTCCTCTATGTACACACACTCCACTCTTTACACTGACCCTCCCTCTCCTGTTCCTCTCTGTACACACACTCCACTCTTTACACTGACCCTCCCTCTCCTGTTCCTCTACGTACACACACTCCTCTCTTTACACTGACCCTTCCTCTCCTGTTCCTCTACGTACACACACTCCACTCTTTACATTGACCCTTCCTCTCCTGTTCCTCTCTGTACACACACTCCACTCTTTACACTGACCCTCCCTATCCTGTTCCTCTCTGTACACACACTCCACTCTTTACATTGACCCTCCCTCTCCTGTTCCTCTATGTACACACACTCCACTCTTTACACTGACCCTCCCTATCCTGTTCCTCTCTGTACACACACTCCTCTCTTTACACTGACCCTCCCTCTCCTGTTCCTCTACTTACACACACTCCACTCTTTACACTGACCCTCCCTCTCCTGTTCCTCTACGTACACACACTCCACTCTTTACACTGACCCTCCCTCTCCTGTTCCTCTACTTACACACACTCCACTCTTTACACTGACCCTCCCTCTCCTGTTCCTCTACTTACACACACTCCACTCTTTACACTGACCCTCCCTCTCCTGTTCCTCTACGTACACACACTCCTCTCTTTACACTGACCCTCCCTCTCCTGTTCCTCTACATACACACACTCCTCTTTACACTGACCCTCTCTCTCCTGTTCCTCTCTGTACACACTCCACTCTTTACACTGACCCTCCCTCTTCTGTTCCTCTACGTACTCACACTGCACTCTTTACATTGACCCTCCCTCTCCTGTTCCTCTACGTACACACACTCCTCTCTTTACATTGACCCTCCCTCTCCTGTTCCTCTCTGTACACACACTCCACTCTTTACACTGACCCTCCCTCTCCTGTTCCTCTCTGTACACACACTCCGCTCTTTACAGTAACCCTTCCTCTCCTGTTCCCATGTTATCCAATCACACACACCTCTGTACAGTTGCGTTCCCACTGTCCTTGGACAATGACCCTTTCTCTTTCCACTCTTTACCATTACATTCTCATCTAATCTACTCTGTACAACTGCACTTATTCAGTCCCCTGCCCACAATGATATCCACTATGATATTTCACTAATAAATAAATATTTCCAGACTGCTCCTGATCCAGTACCCACTGTGTGGTACATTTCTTCTCATCCCGTCCTATAATTATGTACATGTGAGTGCAGAGAGGTAATGAGAATGTGATGACTTCTCCTTATCTGTAGTTCCCTTCACTGTCCGGTAACAAGGACCTGCTTATCCCAGGAGTATTTCCTCTCGGTCACATGACACAGCTCCTGTTTCTGTGTTTCAGATCCTGAGATCGGACCTGGAGGATGAGCTACAAGGACTAACTTCAGACTCAGAGCTTTTCTACCACAGAGGACTGTAACCAACCCAACCCAACCCAACCCAGAAACACATCATGAGAGAGGGAGCGAGAGTTGCTGACCATGTCCTCTTGCTTCTCAGTGCGTTGGGGACCTCTCTAGGATTCAAGGGATAAGAGAGTGGAGCGGTCACCGTAACACAATGGTCTCGGTCAATGCACCACTAACATGTGGTTTGGAATATTCAGGTCACACGTGACGTTTTAGGACATCAGTGAGGCATGTAATGAAGGGTACAGATGCAGAAATACATCGTGATTTTTAGGTCTCACAATCTGAATATCTAAAACAAACACACTGTGTATAACAATTTCCATAAATATAAATCTTAAACTCTACATACACATAATTTGTTTTTTCTTGCTAAATTTTGGACACATTTTGTATCCAGTGTGCACTTCTTTTCCCACCTACGCCAACAGTGCCCTATATCTCCGTGTATAATAATATATTAACTATTCCTAGCTTCACTCCCCCAGGGCACACCAACAGGTTAACTTTAAAGGGATAGTAATACTTCGTTTTATCTTTATTTTATTTTGTAGGCATGAAAAAAACATGAAGAACGATATAAGTCTTATCTCTCAAACCTTTATGGTTTGAGAGATATTCACAAGCAAACTTTCCCCCTCCTGCCCCTTTTTCCTAGTGTAAGCCATCTCTTCTCAGATGTGGAATGCAGTCCATAGACCAGACAGATAACAGAAGGGGACAATCTTCTTCCTATAAGAACAATGAAAGCCCTGCCCCCCTTGACAAGCTTTTCAGCTTTTTCCCTTATCTTAATTGAAGATTGTCCCTCTCTGCAGTCTACCTGGGCACCTCCCTTCTGATCTGGCTGAACGGGGAGGGATACTTTGCTTGTGAATATCTCTTAAACCATAAAGGTTTGAGAGATAAGACTTATATCATTCTTCATGTTTTTTTAATGCCTACAAAATAAAATAAAGATAAAAGAAGTATTACTATCCCTTTAATAATAGCATGAATTAAGCACAGGTAGGTCATTCAAACTGACCAAGCAGCTGCTTACCAATCTGTGATGAGCAGGGATATCCAAAAAAATGTAACTGTTCCTGTGTCCTGAGGAATAACATGAAAATCATTGATATATATGTATAAACGGCTAACTGATCCTGGGTCCCTGGCAAAAACAGCCTAGGTGACAGTGGAATGGCGTTTTAGTAAATGCATTCTGGGAGTTGTAGGCTTGGTCATCTAGGACCTGCTCTGTGTCTTGAAGTAAACAGAAACTACACATCCTAATTACAAATGTTCTGCAGCTCCGCTCTAGGCCCGGAATATAAAGTTACAATGTAAAAGTATAAAGATGTTCCAGAATGTTAGGAGAAGACCTGCAGCTCTATTTATACAGACTAAAACAGGACTGTGCAACAAGGAGGTCCCCCGCTGTATGGGGACACATATGTCCCAACGTTTTAGTAGAAGACCTGCATCTCAAATTGCACAGTCTAAAACATGAGTTAGCAACGTGTGGCTCTCCAGTTACTGCATTTCAATTCTCATAATCCTCAGAATAACAAACAGGAGACAGAAAGGTTCACAGCGAGAGACTGCATGCAACCGTGCATACACAAGAGAGGGAGCATGCGTGTGCATGCAAAATAGCACACAACACGGAGCTCAGTAAAGTAGCACATGCAAGAAGACAGAGCATGTAAGATAGTACGCACAGAGAAACAAGATGGTGACTGTAAAATGTCGAGAAGAAATGACAAACTGAAAGATGCCTAAGTGAATATACACGTACGCATATTTATCCATAATCCAGTCAACAGATCATGTCTGATAGTCATTAAGAAAGATACATCCATCAATACATAAAGACCCAAGGAAATAAACACACTAACATGAACCTTTCTTGAGTGTGTAAATTGATGAAAATTATTGAATCAATGTTTCATCCCTGATGTAGCCCTTTGAGATTCTGATGAAGGCCCAAGTCAAGGCCAAAACATTGATTTAACCCCTTCGCCTCCTGTGACGTACCCGGACTGTCACGCTGGTCCGGCACTTAAGGACCAGTGACGGTCCTGGTACGTCACGTACTTTTACTCACCGCGCTCCAAAGGCAATTTTTAAGATCAGAATTTTTAATGCCAATGTTCAATGAGATCTTCTTACCGTCATTTTTAACTGTTTAGATGAATTTTCAAACGTGACAGATTTACTTCTGAAAATATGGTCCTTCTTTTATCACCAACTCGCGATCTGACAATTTTTTCATTATGACGACTTTTTGAACATCTCGCCCTAACAGTCCATAATTACTGAGGCAGAACAGATCACAGAATAAGCAGCCACAAAACAAGAGAATAATGATTTTATTATGTCACAAGTAAAACAATAAGTGGATACCAAATGCTGGTAAAGATTTTAGTTTGTATTTTATGATCCTTGGAAACGAATTGTATTATAAACTCTGCAGAGGATAGTGCCTGTTCCTGATGGAGGAAATCTACAGGAAAATGTCCAATTAAAAAATAAAGTTTTGTGCAACTTCACCAAAATGAGGGTTGGCGCAGGGGAAGCACAAAGCTACATTGCCTGTGATCCCACTGCTAACACCAATGTTCTGGTCCCTATGGGTAATTCACTGAGAGGGAGATTCAGTTCACGTCTGCAGCATCTGCTCTGCGGCTGCTAAATGGAAGAGGAAGTTTTCAGTGGCAGGAGGGAATCTCTTCTGCTTCAGGAGATCCACGTTAATGGTTGGCTTCTCCTGGTCACCGGTGGCTTCAACAAACGAGGATAACATAGAAAGAATCTCTCTGGTCTTCCCACAGATATCCTGACAATGAAATGGAATATATGAAAATCCAGTCTGTATTAAAGTGGAACTTTCACTACAATAACATAGCGCTGCAAATGATTTTTGTCCTATATAATAATTCGCTAGGATGTTTGTCAGAAGCTGTCATGCGCAGTAGAGATTGCTCGAATGCTCAGAATGCTGGGAGTTCTGTGCTGGGAACATTCTGTGCGGAATGCTGGGAGTTCTGTGCTGGGAGCATTCTGTGCGGAATGCTGGGAGTTCTGTGCTGGGAGCATTCTGTGCAGAATGCTGGGAGTTCTGTGCTGGGAGCATTCTGTGCAGAATGCTGGGAGTTCTGTGCTGGGAGCATTCTGTGCAGAATGCTGGGAGTTCTGTGCTGGGAGCATTCTGTGCAGAATGCTGGGAGTTCTGTGCTGGGAGCATTCTGTGCAGAATGCTGGGAGTTCTGTGCTGGGAGCATTCTGTGCGGAATGCTGGGAGTTCTGTGCTGGGAGCATTCTGTGCGGAATGCTGGGAGTTCTGTGCTGGGAGCGTTCCGTGCGGAATGCTGAGAGTTCTGTGCTGGGAGCGTTCCGTGCGGAATGCTGGGAGTTCTGTGCTGGGAGCGTTCTGTGCGGAATGCTGGGAGCATTCTGTGCGGAATGCTGGGAGTTCTGTGCTGGGAGCATTCTGTACGTTCAGGCAGTCTCTACAATGCATCGCGTGAGTGACGTCAGTAAGCAGAGCAGGACTGCGTTGCGTACCCATCCGGCACTCAAAGGGTTAACATCTTGGCCTGCGTACACAGGCTTTTTACACTAGTAACAATATGCACACAGTTATTTTTATTTTCAAGTATAATTGCTCCTTTAACAAAAAATATAACCTTTTATGCAGGAAGACACCGGCTGGGATCTTGCAGTAGGCGCTCTCCACCAATCATGGAGTTGAAGGGGACGGACAGCGCAGAAGCAGAGATGCTAGCTCTGCAAGATGTCTGCGCTGTTCCCCGTGCCTGCCTGCATAGAAGGTTATATTTTTCGTTAAAGCAGCAATTATACTTGAAAATAAAAATGAGTGTGCAGAGCGCTAATGTAATAATCATTTGCGGCGCTATGTTACTGTAGAGAGGCGAGCAACGCATTGCTTCACATGAGAATTCTCAAGTAGAGAGACGTTAGTGCAAAGATTCCATAGAACAACACAGGAACTGGAGAAGTGCTATGACTGGAGAAGTTATCTCCACTTTATCACCTCTTAGTGCATCTCCCCCATAATATTCTTAGATAGGATCAGTAAGTTCAGAAACAGCAACAGACCAATCCTAACTATCATTCTGCAATTCAATGTAACCCACAGACACAGAGGGGAGTACAACACATTGCCATGCAGTGCACACCAGTCTGGCACTCACGGAGTTAAGACATTCTACAGAATCGCACACAGATGCCCCTTTACCTTGATAACTTGACTATCGGATGTTTCTGGGTCCTCAGCGGACTGAACGATCAGCTGACCGATGTCTTTGTGCAGTTTACCCAAGGTCAACGTCTCTGATGGAGGAGAAAAAGCAAGTTTATGTAAATGACTGCATGAGCAACACTGCACTATTAATGTACCAGAGAGGAGACACCAGCATGAAAACTGCTCTCTTATTTCATGAGATTTCAGTGCAAGAGACAACAGGGATTTTAACCTCCAGTGATCCTGGGGTTGGTTTCCCTTTGAAGAAATAGTAATGTTTCACAATAAAAGCAGGTCCAATTAATCTTCATAGTATTTGGTCCATGGAGAGTGTTATTTCAGTTCTGTCAGAGTTGTAGTACAAGAGTAATTGAATGATAAATTTACCCCCTCCCGCCCCTTTTACTGACACTAACACTGCTCACCTCAGATGTGGAATCTGGTCACTTGACCGTACAGGTCACAGCAAGGGACAATCTTCTTACTGCCCCCTTGACAGGTTTTTCAGGTTTTCCCTTAATTGAAGATTGTCCCTCTCTGTGATCATCCTGACAGTCTTGCTGCTCTGAGGTGAGCAGTGTTACATCAGTAAAAGGGGCAGGAGGGGGATACTTCATCTTTACTCTGACAGTATTGAATTAACACTCTCCGTGGCCCAAATACTATGAAGATTAATCAGTGCTGATTTTTTTGTGAAACATTACTATCCCTTTAAGAACCACATAGATGACATTCAGGGAGCCAGCACACGTCACTGATCACATGTACAGATTTTTCCCTAACGGTGGTCTCATAGTAACTGCTCCGGTCTTACAGCGGTCAATTTCAGACCCTTGAAGTTCTCACTGACCTCCCGCAGGAGCGCTGTGCTCAAAAAATACATGACGTGCCAGGAGCGTTATCAGTCCTTCAGGCTCGGACACTGGTGACATCACTAGTGCATAAGGGGTTAATATCCAGACTGCCAAGCATGAAGTGTAAAGATTAAACTGAAAAGTGCTTTGACTTGATTTTCAATATAAGATTCAACTAAAACAAGCATTTTTAATTTTAACCTTTTGAATATCAGAGAGGTCATTAACACGTTGCGTCACAATGATTGGGAGACCTCTCGAACACACTTCTCTTACTAAGGCTGGAAAATCCTAATGGCCTCTATGAATGTTGCCCTTGTGGCTTTGTTCGGGAGATACAATCTTCGGTCAGTCCTGGATACCGAAAAGACAGCTTCTCCCATTCTTTCATATTGAACCAGGCAGAGATCATGAGCCAACTTAACCCATTAAAGGGATATTAACACTTTATATGTAAGGATTATATATATAATTTGTACTGAAGGGTTTATCCCCCCGAGTAAAACAAGGGAACTCCCACTGCAGAAAGGTGTTTTATTCAAAGATTATTGCAGCTCAAACTTGTATTTTTTAGATGCAGTATCACAGTGACCTGAAATTGTACAGTGGCGCTGTTGCCACACCATCGTATAGAGATTTATGGTGAACTGAGCAGAGTTGTCCATAGGATGGTGTAGCAACAGCGCCACTGTGCAATTTCAGGTCACTGTGATACTGCACCTAAACATACACGTCTGAGCTGTAATAACTTCTGAATAAAATACTTTTCAACAGAGCCTTGTTTTGCTCAACAGGATAATAACCCTTACAAAATGTCTATATTTTTTATTTTACATTTTAAGTGTTACCATCACTTTAAGTATCATAAGGGTGGTAAAGCAATGTACTGAAAATCCCCAATGTCGTTAAGGTGATGATAGTAATTCTTCTTTATAGCACATCCTATATAATAATTCGCTAATGTACGTTTGTCAGAAGCTGCCATGCGCAGTACAGACCGCCCGCGCCGCTGCTGCTAACGGATGCTCCAAATTCAGACCCGTAGTCCTCTCTGCGCACCGGTCTGAATTTGGAGCTCCCCACTCCGTTATCAGCCGCGGCGCGGGCAGTCTCTACTGCGCATGACTGCACCATGGCCGTTGCTGCCTGGCACTGTGGTCCGTGTACACGGGCTCTTCAACTAGCAGCTCTATATTTCAATACTTACAGTTTCTACAGGATCCCCGTCCTGCCCCTTCTGGCCGCCTCCCATTAGATCTGGAATACAGCTGCGGGACAGGACGGATCGGGCCAGCAATCAGCAGGACAGGGATGCGACCTTTCAGTACGTGACATGAGAATCTTGCGCTGTCATGCAGTACGAGATTCTCATGTCGCCATTTTTTTTATGGCGACATGGTTACTGTGTCATATGGGGGCATGCTCTTTCGTGCGACCTTTTAAAACTAAACCGGGCAATCGGGGGTGGAGAGGGGGTCCCAGTGGCCCAGAAATCCCGCTTGCACTCTACTGCCCCATCAGGTCAGAGAGACTCATTGGCCAGTGAGGATGATGGGCTCTGAATTCAAACAGCCTAAGAATGCGGATATACACACCACAAACTGTAGGTATTGTCATTGTATACTCATTTTGCAACCCCACCATTTGCCCCTGGGAAGCAATTTTCCTTTGTGCTCCCGTGTCTTACACTGTGCAGTAAAGGAAGTGAGGAGTAAAAAAGGAAATTTACTTCCCCCAGGGCTGCTGAAAAACAACACATGCAACTTCATATATTCACATCAAGATCAAGGGTTAGATATTTGTCCATATAGGTCTCTGAATATTACAACATGTTTTTTCCATGTAAAAGCAGTTTTAATCTTGTTATTGCTATTACTTTCATAATATCCTTTTTACAGAATCTCACAATACCAGCAGCAGTGAAGCGGACATGGATACAATTTACCTTTAGCACTTGGAGATATGATGATATTACTCTCAGACAAATTTACATACACATCATAAAGTTCCGTGCGATTACTCACATCGGGGTCACAGAAACCGGCCACGTAACCTGCCGAAAAGAGAAACATTTCATCAAATCAGAGGTCTTTTTAAGTTAAAATAGTGTCTTAAGTAGAGTGGGGAAGGGGAACCTGGTGGGTTCTCAATGGGTTATCGTGTATCTGAAAATTAAACTAAATGATTAGGATAAAAACAGGTGACTGTTACTGGGTGATATATAATATTTCTATTTACATTTAGACTCTAACAGAAAACAGAATTACTATGTGCAAAATATTACAATTATCCAAATCTCCGCTGGTAGTCACAGAACCACAAGTACACCAACATCCCAGCCTTGTTCCACTGTCCAGTGGTAGTCTCCTAACCTCAAAATCACTGCCTGTCTTGTTCCACTGTCCAATGGTAGTCCCCTAACCGCAAATTCACTGCCTGTCTTGTTCCACTGTCCAACGGTAGTCCCCTAACCTCAAATTCACTGCCTAACTATCTTGTTCCACTGTCCAACGGTAGTCCCCTTACCTCAAATTCACTGCCTGTCCTGTTCCACTGTCCAATGGTAGTCCCCTAACCGCAAATTCACTGCCTGTCTTGTTCCACTGTCCAACGGTAGTCCCCTAACCTCAAATTCACTGCCTGACTATCTTGTTCCACTGTCCAACAGTAGTCCCCTTACCTCAAATTCACTGCCTGTCTTGTTCCACTGTCCAATGGTAGTCCCCTAACCGCAAATTCACTGCCTGTCTTATTCCACTGCCAACGGTAGTCCCCTAACCTCAAATTCACTGCCCGACTGTCTTGTTCCACTGTCCAGTGGTAGTACCCTAACCTCATGTTCACTGCCTGACTATCTTGTTCCACTGTCCAACGGTAGTCCCCTTACCTCAAATTCACTGCCTGTCATGTTCCACTGTCCAATGGTAGTCCCCTAACCGCAAATTCACTGCCTGTCTTGTTCCACTGTCCAACGGTAGTCCCCTAACCTAAAATTCACTGCCTGACTATCTTGTTCCACTGTCCAACAGTAGTCCCCTTACCTCAAATTCACTGCCTGTCTTGTTCCACTGTCCAATGGTAGTCACCTAACCGCAAATTCACTGCCTGTCTTATTCCACTGTCCAACGGTAGTCCCCTTACCTCAAATTCACTGCCTGTCTTGTTCCACTGTCCAATGGTAGTCCCCTAACCGCAAATTCACTGCCTGTCTTATTCCACTGTCCAACGGTAGTCCCCTAACCTCAAATTCACTGCCCGACTGTCTTGTTCCACTGTCCAGTGGTAGTACCCTAACCTCATGTTCACTGTCTGACTGTCTTGTTCCACTGTCCAACGGTAGTCCCCTAACCTCAAATTCACTGTCTGACTGCCTTGTTCCACTGTCCAACGGTAGTCCCCTAACCTCAAATTCACTGTCTGACTGCCTTGTTCCACTGTCCAACGGTAGTCCCCTAACCTCAAATTCACTACCTGACTGTCTTGTTCCACTGTCCAACGGTAGTCCCCTAACCTCAAATTCACTGCCCGACTGTCTTGTTCCACTGTCCAGTGGTAGTCCCCTAACCTCATGTTCACTGTCTGACTGTCTTGTTCCAGTGTCCAGTGGTAGTCCCCTAATCGCAAATTAAATTCCGGACTGTCTTGTTCCACAGACCCACACCCCACTCTTGTTCCACTGTCCACTGGTAGTCACAGACCTAAAATATTGTCTGAAAACCCAGCCTTGTTCAACTGTGCAAAATTAGCTACCTCAGTATTTTATTTGTTTTTTCTTTTAACATTCTGTGGTATCTTTTATCACTAGTTAGTGGTGACTACTAGTTATGTGAAATGAATACATGAATAAATAAAATTGAAAGTAACCATCAGTAAATAAACCCGTGTTTCTTATTAAAGGCGATGTTTACCCCCTTCACAACTTTGGCTAAATAATTTCATTATCAATAATAAATAATGGAAATTGTGTTCTTTAAAAAAAAAAAAAAAATCCTCCCATTTGCAGAAAATCTAATATTAAATGTAGCTCTGTACCTACTTCCAGCAGACAGTGGTGACTGGATCTGTACCATAGTCTGAGCTTCTATCCAGCCTCCTCCAATGACAGAGGCTGTCTGTCTCTAAACTGGAGCGATCTCATTGGCCACAAATCGATCTCTACCAATGAGATCGCTCCAGCTTAGAGACAGACAGCCTCCGTCATTGGAGGAGGCTGGATAGAAGCTCAGACTACGGTACAAATCCGGTCACCAATGTCTGCAGGAAGTATGCACAGAGCTACATTTAATATTAGATTTTCTGCAAACAGGCGGATTTTTTTTTTATTTTTTTTTTAATAATACACTTTCCATTATTTATTATTGATAATGAAACAAATTAGCCAAAGTTGTGAAGCGGGTAAACATCCCCTTTAATTTAGAGAGTAAATGTTCTGAAGATTCACCTGTACAGCTCCGGAGAGCCTCGATCTCCTCCTGGTCTAGATGCACATACGGGTGCACGATGGACCAGTCCTGCCGATGCCACACAAACGCAGGGAGAGCCCTGTAACAATCACAAGAGCAGTGAGCGCCCACTCTGGCTGTAGTATGTGTTATAAAGCTGTTACTATCCATGGGACTGATTCCCAGCTCTTATAACAAGGGCAGTATACACAGAAGAAATAGGTTTACTCTGAAGGAAAAGCCCCCTGATATTATATATCTTATAGTAAGTGCTTTCTATCACTTTAAACAGAGGCTAAAATAGTGTCAGTCCGTTTCCTGTATAGTAACTAGGTTACATTGTTACAATTCTCACAATACTGCAACTGACTAAGAGAAAAGGGTTTATCAGCAACTACAGAAATCCCCTTAAATATTATTTTAACTAAACATTTTTGGTTCTTTTCTTGGGAGAGTAATCATATGTACAGTGGCTCAGACAGAGCAAACTGGGTTCTTAGTGTCTTGTATGGGCCAAGGAGGAGCACAAGCACAATCACTAGATATACAGTGTCCTGTATTATCTCACAGTGTGAGCACAATCACTAGTTCTACAGTGTCCTGTATTATCTCACAGTGTGAGCACAATCACTAGTTATACAGTGTCCTGTATTATCTCACAGTGTGAGCACAATCACTAGATATACAGTGTCCTGTATTATCTCACAGTGTGAGCACAATCACTAGTTCTACAGTGTCCTGTATTATCTCACAGTGTGAACACAATCACTAGTTATACAGTGTCCTGTATTATCTCACAGTGTGAGCACAATCACTAGTTCTACAGTGTCCTGTATTATCTCACAGTGTGAACACAATCACTAGTTATACAGTGTCCTGTATTATCTCACAGTGTGAGCACAATCACTAGTTCTACAGTGTCCTGTATTATCTCACAGTGTGAACACAATCACTAGTTATACAGTGTCCTGTATTATCTCACAGTGTGATCACAATCACTAGTTATACAGTGTCCTGTATTATCTCACAGTGTGAACACAATCACTAGTTCTACAGTGTCCTGTATTATCTCACAGTGTGAACACAATCACTAGTTATACAGTGTCCTGTATTATCTCACAGTGTGAACACAATCACTAGTTATACAGTGTCCTGTATTATCTCACAGTGTGAACACAATCACTAGTTATACAGTGTCCTGTATTATCTCACAGTGTGAACACAATCACTAGTTATACAGTGTCCTGTATTATCTCACAGTGTGAGCACAATCACTAGTTATACAGTGTCCTGTATTATCTCACAGTGTGAGCACAATCACTAGTTATACAGTGTCCTGTATTATCTCACAGTGTGATCACAATCACTAGTTATACAGTGTCCTGTATTATCTCACAGTGTCAGCACAATCACTAGTTATACAGTGTCCTGTATTATCTCACAGTGTCAGCACAATCACTAGTTATACAGTGTCCTGTATTATCTCACAGTGTGAGCACAATCACTAGTTATACAGTGTCCTGTATTATCTCACAGTGTGATCACAATCACTAGTTATACAGTGTCCTGTATTATCTCACAGTGTGAGCACAATCACTAGTTATACAGTGTCCTGTATTATCTCACAGTGTGAACACAATCACTAGTTATATAGTGTCCTGTATTATCTCACAGTGTGAGCACAATCACTAGTTATACAGTGTCCTGTATTATCTCACAGTGTGAGCACAGTCACTAGTTATACAGTGTCCTGTATTATCTCACAGTGTGAGCACAGTCACTAGTTATACAGTGTCCTGTATTATCTCACAGTGTGAGCACAATCACTAGTTATATAGTGTCCTGTATTATCTCACAGTGTGAGCACAATCACTAGATATACAGTGTCCTGTATTATCTCACAGTGTGAACACAATCACTAGTTATACAGTGTCCTGTATTATCTCACAGTGTGAGCACAATCACTAGTTATACAGTGTCCTGTATTATCTCACAGTGTGAGCACAATCACTAGTTATACAGTGTCCTGTATTATCTCACAGTGTGAACACAATCACTAGTTATACAGTGTCCTGTATTATCTCACAGTGTGAGCACAATCACTAGTTATACAGTGTCCTGTATTATCTCACAGTGTGAGCACAATCACTAGTTATATAGTGTCCTGTATTATCTCACAGTGTGAGCACAATCACTAGTTATACAGTGTCCTGTATTATCTCACAGTGTGAGCACAATCACTAGTTATACAGTGTCCTGTATTATCTCACAGTGTGAGCACAATCACTAGTTATACAGTGCCCTGTATTATCTCACAGTGTGAGCACAATCACTAGTTATACAGTGTCCTGTATTATCTCACAGTGCGAACACAATCACTAGTTATACAGTGTCCTGTATTATCTCACAGTGTGAGCACAATCACTAGTTATACAGTGTCCTGTATTATCTCACAGTGTGAACACAATCACTAGTTCTACAGTGTCCTGTATTATCTCACAGTGTGAGCACAATCACTAGTTATACAGTGTCCTGTATTATCTCACAGTGTGAACACAATCACTATTATACAGTGTCCTGTATTATCTCACAGTGTGAGCACAATCACTAGTTATACAGTGTCCTGTATTATCTCACAGTGTGAACACAATCACTATTATACAGTGTCCTGTATTATCTCACAGTGTGAGCACAATCACTAGTTATACAGTGTCCTGTATTATCTCACAGTGTGAACACAATCACTAGTTCTACAGTGTCCTGTATTATCTCACAGTGTGAGCACAATCACTAGTTATACAGTGTCCTGTATTATCTCACAGTGTGAACACAATCACTATTATACAGTGTCCTGTATTATCTCACAGTGTGAGCACAATCACTAGTTATACAGTGTCCTGTATTATCTCACAGTGTGAACACAATCACTATTATACAGTGTCCTGTATTATCTCACAGTGTGAGCACAATCACTAGATATACAGTGTCCTGTATTATCTCACAGTGTGAGCACAATCACTAGTTCTACAGTGTCCTGTATTATCTCACAGTGTGATCACAATCACTATTATACAGTGTCCTGTATTATCTCACAGTGTGAGCACAATCACTAGATATACAGTGTCCTGTATTATCTCACAGTGTGAGCACAATCACTAGTTCTACAGTGTCCTGTATTATCTCACAGTGTGATCACAATCACTATTATACAGTGTCCTGTATTATCTCACAGTGTGAGCACAATCACTAGATATACAGTGTCCTGTATTATCTCACAGTGTGAGCACAATCACTAGTTACATAGTGTCCTGTATTATCTCACAGTGTGAACACAATCACTAGTTATACAGTGTCCTGTATTATCTCACAGTGTGAGCACAATCACTAGTTATACAGTGTCCTGTATTATCTCACAGTGTGATCACAATCACTATTATACAGTGTCCTGTATTATCTCACAGTGTGAGCACAATCACTAGATATACAGTATCCTGTATTATCTCACAGTGTGAACACAATCACTATTATACAGTGTCCTGTATTATCTCACATTGTGAGCACAATCACTAGATATACAGTATCCTGTATTATCTCACAGTGTGAACACAATCACTAGTTATACAGTGTCCTGTATTATCTCACAGTGTGAACACAATCACTAGATCTACAGTGTCCTGTATTATCTCACAGTGTGAACACAATCACTAGTTATATAGTGTCCTGTATTATCTCACAGTGTGATCACAATCACTATTATACAGTGTCCTGTATTATCTCACAGTGTGAGCACAATCACTAGATATACAGTATCCTGTATTATCTCACAGTGTGAACACAATCACTATTATACAGTGTCCTGTATTATCTCACAGTGTGAGCACAATCACTATTATACAGTGTCCTGTATTATCTCACAGTGTGAGCACAATCACTAGATATACAGTATCCTGTATTATCTCACAGTGTGAACACAATCACTATTATACAGTGTCCTGTATTATCTCACAGTGTGAGCACAATCACTATTATACAGTGTCCTGTATTATCTCACAGTGTGAACACAATCACTAGATCTACAGTGTCCTGTATTATCTCACAGTGTGAGCACAATCACTAGTTATACAGTGTCCTGTATTATCTCACAGTGTGAGCACAATCACTAGTTATACAGTGTCCTGTATTATCTCACAGTGTGAGCACAATCACTAGTTATATAGTGTCCTGTATTATCTCACAGTGTGAGCACAATCACTAGTTATACAGTGTCCTGTATTATCTCACAGTGTGAACACAATCACTATTATACAGTGTCCTGTATTATCTCACAGTGTGAGCACAATCACTATTATACAGTGTCCTGTATTATCTCACAGTGTGAGCACAATCACTAGTTATACAGTGTCCTGTATTATCTCACAGTGTGAGCACAATCACTAGATATACAGTGTCCTGTATTATCTCACAGTGTGAACACAATCACTAGTTATACAGTGTCCTGTATTATCTCACAGTGTGAACACAATCACTAGTTATACAGTGTCCTGTATTATCTCACAGTGTGAGCACAATCACTAGATATACAGTGTCCTGTATTATCTCACAGTGTGAACACAATCACTAGTTATACAGTGTCCTGTATTATCTCCAAGTGTGAGCACAATCACTAGTTCTACAGTGTCCTGTATTATCTCACAGTGTGAACACAATCACTAGTTATACAGTGTCCTGTATTATCTCACAGTGTGAGCACAATCACTAGTTCTACAGTGTCCTGTATTATCTCACAGTGTGATCACAATCACTAGTTATACAGAGTCCTGTATTATCTCACAGTGTGAGCACAATCACTAGTTATACAGTGTCCTGTATTATCTCACAGTGTGAGCACAATCACTAGTTCTACAGTGTCCTGTATTATCTCACAGTGTGAGCACAATCACTAGTTATACAGTGTCCTGTATTATCTCACAGTGTGAGCACAATCACTAGTTATACAGTGTCCTGTATTATCTCACAGTGTGAACACAATCACTAGTTATACAGTGTCCTGTATTATCTCACAGTGTGAACACAATCACTAGTTATACAGTGTCCTGTATTATCTCACAGTGTGAACACAATCACTAGTTCTACAGTGTCCTGTATTATCTCACAGTGTGAACACAATCACTAGTTATACAGTGTTCTGTATTATCTCACAGTGTGAGCACAATCACTAGTTATACAGTGTCCTGTATTATCTCACAGTGTGAACACAATCACTAGTTATACAGTGTCCTGTATTATCTCACAGTGTGAACACAATCACTAGTTATACAGTGTCCTGTATTATCTCACAGTGTGAACACAATCACTAGTTCTACAGTGTCCTGTATTATCTCACAGTGTGAACACAATCACTAGTTATACAGTGTTCTGTATTATCTCACAGTGTGAGCACAATCACTAGTTATACAGTGTCCTGTATTATCTCACAGTGTGAACACAATCACTAGATATACAGTGTCCTGTATTATCTCACAGTGTGAGCACAATCACTAGTTATATAGTGTCCTGTATTATCTCACAGTGTGAGCACAATCACTAGTTATACAGTGTCCTGTATTATCTCACAGTGTGAACACAATCACTAGTTATACAGTGTCCTGTATTATATCACAGTGCGAGCACAGTCACTAGTTATACAGTGTCCTGTATTATCTCACAGTGTGAGTACAATCACTAGTTATACAGTGTCCTGTATTATATCACAGTGCGAGCACAGTCACTAGTTATACAGTGTCCTGTATTATCTCACAGTGCGAGCACAATCACTAGTTATACAGTGTCCTGTATTATCTCACAGTGTGAGTACAATCACTAGTTATACAGTGTCCTGTATTATATCACAGTGCGAGCACAGTCACTAGTTATACAGTGTCCTGTATTATCTCACAGTGTGAGCACAATCACTAGTTATACAGTGTCCTGTATTATCTCACAGTGTGAACACAATCACTAGTTATACAGTGTCCTGTATTATCTCACAGTGTGAGCACAATCACTAGATATACAGTGTCCTGTATTATCTCACAGTGTGAGCACAATCACTAGTTATATAGTGTCCTGTATTATCTCACAGTGTGATCACAATCACTAGTTCTACAGTGTCCTGTATTATCTCACAGTGTGAACACAATCACTAGTTATACAGTGTCCTGTATTATCTCACAGTGTGAGCACAATCACTAGTTCTACAGTGTCCTGTATTATCTCACAGTGTGAGCACAATCACTAGTTCTACAGTGTCCTGTATTATCTCACAGTGTGAGCACAATCACTAGTTATACAGTGTCCTGTATTATCTCACAGTGTGAACACAATCACTAGTTATACAGTGTCCTGTATTATCTCACAGTGTGATAACAATCACTAGTTATACAGTGTCCTGTATTATCTCACAGTGTGAACACAATCACTAGTTATACAGTGTCCTGTATTATCTCACAGTGTGAGCACAATCACTAGTTATACAGTGTCCTGTATTATCTCACAGTGTGAGCACAATCACTAGTTCTACAGTGTCCTGTATTATCTCACAGTGTGAACACAATCACTAGTTATACAGTGTCCTGTATTATCTCACAGTGCGAGCACAATCACTAGTTCTACAGTGTCCTGTATTATCTCACAGTGTGAACACAATCACTAGTTATACAGTGTCCTGTATTATCTCACAGTGTGAACACAATCACTAGTTCTACAGTGTCCTGTATTATCTCACAGTGTGAACACAATCACTAGTTATACAGTGTCCTGTATTATCTCACAGTGTGAGCACAATCACTAGTTCTACAGTGTCCTGTATTATCTCACAGTGTGAACACAATCACTAGTTATACAGTGTCCTGTATTATCTCACAGTGTGAACACAATCACTAGTTCTACAGTGTCCTGTATTATCTCACAGTGTGAACACAATCACTAGTTCTACAGTGTCCTGTATTATCTCACAGTGCGAGCACAATCACTAGTTATACAGTGTCCTGAATTATCTCACAGTGTGAACACAATCACTAGTTATACAGTGTCCTGTATTATCTCACAGTGTGAACACAATCACTAGTTATATAGTGTCCTGTATTATCTCACAGTGTGAACACAATCACTAGTTCTACAGTGTCCTGTATTATCTCACAGTGTGAACACAATCACTAGTTATACAGTGTCCTGTATTATCTCACAGTGTGAGCACAATCACTAGTTATACAGTGTCCTGTATTATCTCACAGTGTGAGCACAATCACTAGTTATACAGTGTCCTGTATTATCTCACAGTGTGAACACAATCACTAGTTCTACAGTGTCCTGTATTATCTCACAGTGTGAGCACAATCACTAGTTATATAGTGTCCTGTATTATCTCACAGTGTGAACACAATCACTAGTTATACAGTGTCCTGTATTATCTCACAGTGTGAACACAATCACTAGTTATACAGTGTCCTCTATTATCTCACAGTGTGAACACAATCACTAGTTATACAGTGTCCTGTATTATCTCACAGTGTGAACACAATCACTAGTTATACAGTGTCCTCTATTATCTCACAGTGTGAACACAATCACTAGTTATACAGTGTTCTGTATTATCTCACAGTGTGAACACAATCACTAGTTATACAGTGTCCTGTATTATCTCACAGTGTGAACACAATCACTAGTTATACAGTGTCCTGTATTATCTCACAGTGTGATCACAATCACTAGTTCTACAGTGTCCTGTATTATCTCACAGTGTGAACACAATCACTAGTTATACAGTGTCCTGTATTATCTCACAGTGTGAGCACAATCACTAGTTCTACAGTGTCCTGTATTATCTCACAGTGTGAGCACAATCACTAGTTATACAGTGTCCTGTATTATCTCACAGTGTGAGCACAATCACTAGTTATACAGTGTCCTGTATTATCTCACAGTGTGAGCACAATCACTAGTTATATAGTGTCCTGTATTATCTCACAGTGTGAGCACAATCACTAGTTATACAGTGTCCTGTATTATCTCACAGTGTGAGCACAATCACTAGTTATACAGTGTCCTGTATTATCTCACAGTGTGAACACAATCACTAGTTATACAGTGTCCTCTATTATCTCACAGTGTGAGCACAATCACTAGTTCTACAGTGTCCTGTATTATCTCACAGTGCGAACACAATCACTAGTTCTACAGTGTCCTGTATTATCTCACAGTGCGAACACAATCACTAGATATACAGTGTCCTGTATTATCTCACAGTGTGAACACAATCACTAGATATACAGTGTCCTGTATTATCTCACAGTGTGAACACAATCACTAGTTATATAGTGTCCTGTATTATCTCACAGTGTGAACACAATCACTAGTTATATAGTGTCCTGTATTATCTCACAGTGTGAACACAATCACTAGTTATACAGTGTCCTGTATTATCTCACAGTGTGAGCACAATCACTAGTTCTACAGTGTTCTGTATTATCTCACAGTGTGAGCACAATCACTAGTTATACAGTGTCCTGTATTATCTCACAGTGCGAGCACAATCACTAGTTATACAGTGTCCTGTATTATCTCACAGTGTGAACACAATCACTAGTTATACAGAGTCCTGTATTATCTCACAGTGTGAACACAATCACTAGTTATATAGTGTCCTGTATTATCTCACAGTGTGAACACAATCACTAGTTATACAGTGTCCTGTATTATCTCACAGTGTGAGCACAATCACTAGTTATACAGTGTCCTGTATTATCTCACAGTGTGAACACAATCACTAGTTCTACAGTGTCCTGTATTATCTCACAGTGTGAACACAATCACTAGTTATATAGTGTCCTGTATTATCTCACAGTGTGAGCACAATCACTAGTTATACAGTGTCCTGTATTATCTCACAGTGTGAACACAATCACTAGTTATACAGTGTCCTGTATTATCTCACAGTGTGAACACAATCACTAGTTCTACAGTGTTCTGTATTATCTCACAGTGTGAACAAAATCACTAGTTATACAGTGTCCTGTATTATCTCACAGTGTGAGCACAATCACTAGTTCTACAGTGTCCTGTATTATCTCACAGTGTGAGCACAATCACTAGTTATACAGTGTCCTGTATTATCTCACAGTGTGAGCACAATCACTAGTTATACAGTGTCCTGTATTATCTCACAGTGTGAACACAATCACTAGTTATACAGTGTCCTGTATTATCTCACAGTGTGAGCACAATCACTAGTTATACAGTGTCCTGTATTATCTCACAGTGTGAACACAATCACTAGTTTACAGTGTCCTGTATTATCTCACAGTGTGAACACAATCACTAGTTATACAGTGCCCTGTATTATCTCACAGTGTGAGTACAATCACTAGTTCTACAGTGTCCTGTATTATCTCACAGTGTGAGCACAATCACTAGTTATACAGTGTCCTGTATTATCTCACAGTGTGAGCACAATCACTAGTTATACAGTGTCCTGTATTATCTCACAGTGTGAGCACAATCACTAGTTCTACAGTGTCCTGTATTATCTCACAGTGTGAACACAATCACTAGTTATACAGTGTCCTGTATTATCTCACAGTGTGAGCACAATCACTAGTTCTACAGTGTCCTGTATTATCTCACAGTGTGAACACAATCACTAGTTATACAGTGTCCTGTATTATCTCACAGTGTGAGCACAATCACTAGATATACAGTGTCCTGTATTATCTCACAGTGTGAGCACAATCACTAGTTATACAGTGTCCTGTATTATCTCACAGTGTGAACACAATCACTAGTTATACAGTGTCCTGTATTATCTCACAGTGTGAACACAATCACTAGATATACAGTGTCCTGTATTATCTCACAGTGTGAGCACAATCACTAGTTATACAGTGTCCTGTATTATCTCATAGTGTGAGCACAATCACTAGTTATACAGTGTCCTGTATTATCTCACAGTGTGAACACAATCACTAGTTATACAGTGTCCTGTATTATCTCACAGTGTGAACACAATCACTAGATATACAGTGTCCTGTATTATCTCACAGTGTGAGCACAATCACTAGTTCTACAGTGTCCTGTATTATCTCACAGTGTGAGCACAATCACTAGTTATACAGTGTCCTGTATTATCTCACAGTGTGAGCACAATCACTAGTTCTACAGTGTCCTGTATTATCTCACAGTGCGAACACAATCACTAGTTATACAGTGTCCTGTATTATCTCACAGTGTGAACACAATCACTAGTTATACAGTGTCCTGTATTATCTCACAGTGTGATCACAATCACTAGTTATACAGTGTCCTGTATTATCTCACAGTGTGAGCACAATCACTAGTTCTACAGTGTCCTGTATTATCTCACAGTGCGAACACAATCACTAGTTATACAGTGTCCTGTATTATCTCACAGTGTGAACACAATCACTAGTTATACAGTGTCCTGTATTATCTCACAGTGTGAGCACAATCACTAGTTCTACAGTGTCCTGTATTATCTCACAGTGTGAGCACAATCACTAGTTCTACAGTGTCCTGTATTATCTCACAGTGTGAACACAATCACTAGATATATAGTGTCCTGTATTATCTCACAGTGTGAGCACAATCACTAGTTATACAGTGTCCTGTATTATCTCACAGTGTGAGCACAATCACTAGTTATACAGTGTCCTGTATTATCTCACAATCACTAGTTATACAGTGTCCTGTATTATCTCACAGTGTGAACACAATCACTAGTTATACGGTGTCCTGTATTATCTCACAGTGTGAACACAATCACTAGTGATACGGTGTCCTGTATTATCTCACAGTGCGAGCACAATCACTAGTTATACAGTGTCCTGTATTATCTCACAGTGCGAGCACAATCACTAGTTATACAGTGTCCTGTATTATCTCACAGTGTGAGCACAATCACTAGTTCTACAGTGTCCTGTATTATCTCACAGTGTGAGCACAATCACTAGTTCTACAGTGTCCTGTATTATCTCACAGTGTGAGCACAATCACTAGTTATACAGTGTCTTGTATTATCTCACAGTGTGAACACAATCACTAGATATACAGTGTCCTGTATTATCTCACAGTGTGAGCACAATCACTAGTTATACAGTGTCCTGTATTATCTCACAGTGTGAGCACAATCACTAGTTATACAGTGTCCTGTATTATCTCACAGTGTGAACACAATCACTAGTTATACAGTGTCCTGTATTATTTCACAGTGTGAGCACAATCACTAGTTATACAGTGTCCTGTATTATCTCACAGTGTGAACACAATCACTAGTTATACAGTGTCCTGTATTATCTCACAGTGTGAGCACAATCACTAGTTCTACAGTGTCCTGTATTATCTCACAGTGTGAACACAATCACTAGTTATACAGTGTCCTGTATTATCTCACAGTGTGAACACAATCACTAGTTATACAGTGTCCTGTATTATCTCACAGTGTGAACACAATCACTAGTTCTACAGTGTCCTGTATTATCTCAGTGTGAACACAATCACTAGTTATACAGTGTCCTGTATTATCTCACAGTGTGAACACAATCACTAGATATACAGTGTCCTGTATTATCTCACAGTGTGAACACAATCACTAGTTATACAGTGTCCTGTATTATCTCACAGTGTGAACACAATCACTAGTTATACAGTGTTCTGTATTATCTCACAGTGTGATCACAATCACTAGTTATACAGTGTCCTGTATTATCTCACAGTGTGAACACAATCACTAGTTATACAGTGTCCTGTACTATCTCACAGTGTGAACACAATCACTAGTTATACAGTGTCCTGTATTATCTCACAGTGTGAACACAATCACTAGTTATACAGTGTCCTGTATTATCTCACAGTGCGAGCACAATCACTAGTTCTACAGTGTTCTGTATTATCTCACAGTGCGAGCACAATCACTAGTTCTACAGTGTCCTGTATTATCTCACAGTGCGATCACAATCACTAGTTCTACAGTGTCCTGTATTATCTCACAGTGTGAGCACAATCACTAGTTATATAGTGTCCTGTATTATCTCACAGTGTGAACACAATCACAAGTTATACAGTGTCCTGTATTATCTCACAGTGTGAGCACAATCACTAGTTATACAGTGTCCTGTATTATCTCACAGTGTGAGCACAATCACTAGTTATACAGTGTCCTGTATTATCTCACAGTGTGATCACAATCACTAGTTATACAGTGTCCTGTATTATCTCACAGTGTGAACACAATCACTAGTTATACAGTGTCCTGTATTATCTCACAGTGTGAACACAATCACTAGTTATACAGAGTCCTGTATTATCTCACAGTGTGAGCACAATCACTAGATATACAGTGTCCTGTATTATCTCACAGTGTGAGCACAATCACTAGTTACATAGTGTCCTGTATTATCTCACAGTGTGAGCACAATCACTAGTTATACAGTGTCCTGTATTATCTCACAGTGTGAGCACTATCACTAGTATACAGTGTCCTGTATTATCTCACAGTGTGAACACAATCACTAGTTATACAGTGTCCTGTATTATCTCACAGTGTGAACACAATCACTAGTTATACAGTGTCCTGTATTATCTCACAGTGCGAGCACAATCACTAGTTATACAGTGTCCTGTATTATCTCACAGTGTGAGCACAATCACTAGTTCTACAGTGTCCTGTATTATCTCACAGTGTGAACACAATCACTAGTTATACAGTGTCCTGTATTATCTCACAGTGTGATCACAATCACTAGTTATACAGTGTCCTGTATTATCTCACAGTGTGAGCACAATCACTAGTTATACAGTGTCCTGTATTATCTCACAGTGTGAACACAATCACTAGTTATACAGTGTCCTGTATTATCTCACAGTGTGAGCACAATCACTAGTTATATAGTGTCCTGTATTATCTCACAGTGTGAGCACAATCACTAGATATACAGTGTCCTGTATTATCTCACAGTGTGAACACAATCACTAGTTATACAGTGTCCTGTATTATCTCACAGTGTGAGCACAATCACTAGTTCTACAGTGTCCTGTATTATCTCACAGTGTGAACACAATCACTAGTTCTACAGTGTCCTGTATTATCTCACAGTGTGATCACAATCACTAGTTATATAGTGCCCCTTCCTTTCTATAACATAGTAACATAGTAAATTAGGTTGAATAAAGACACAAGTCCATCAAGTTCAACCTTCTCCTCATACCCCAGTAATTTTATAGCTTTCCTGCTACCAAATAAATAAGTTAGTCTTTATCAGACCTTCCTGATCTGCCTACTGATACACAGTATAACTCTGTATGTTCCCTTTGGAAAGAAATGTATCTAATCTTCTCTTAAATGTATCCATTGTATCTGCCATAACCACTTCCTTGGGCAAGGAATTCCACAATTTGACAGACCTTACTATAAAAAACCCCTTCCTCTGCTGAAGTCTAAACCTCCTTTCCTCTAATCTCAAGGGGTGTCCCCTGGTCACCTGATCAGGCCTTGGAATAAATAGCTCACCACAGAGATCCTTGTATTGACATCTCATATATTTGTACAATGTGATAAGGTCTCCTCTTAGTCGTCTTTTCTCTAGAGTAAATAAACCAAGTTTGTCTAGTCGTTCCTCTTATGTCAAGTCCTCCATTCCCTTATTTAATTTTGTTGCTCTCCGCTGTACCCTCTCTAGTTCTGGGGCATCCTTGTTCAGAACTGGTACCCAAAACTGCACTGCATACTCAAGGTGAGGTCTTACCAGAGATTTATACAATGGCAAAATAATGTTATCCACTCTTGCTTCAATACCCCTTTTTATACAAGACAGGACTTTGTTTGCCTTTGCTACTGCTGTTTGACACTGGTCACTTAACACTGACAATGTATGGGAATACCGAGTTGTAGATATTTATATATATATATATATATATATATATATATATATATATATATATATATATATATATATATATATATATATATATAAATTAATCAAAGAAAAGAGTTATAAGCTGATGCAAGTCCCATAGCAAATACATATATATATATATATATATATATACTCACCCTGGTTGAATCCAGAAGAAACAGCATTCAGCAAAAGGAAAGAGGAGAAGTTGTAGATTTATTATAGATCAATCACTGGCCAAATGTTAAAATTTAATGTACATTTTCTCTCCGTTCCTTTTTCAGAGAGCTGTTTCTTCTGGCGTCAACCAGGCTGAGTATATATATTATAGTCTATAGGTGTTTGGGATGCACTTGTTGAAACAGTATACACACAGCCTGGGTGCTCGAATTGAAGAGAAGATACATAGAGTCTTGTGAAAGTAGAAGCAGCGCTCACAGGAACTTTTGTAGATATAAAACAGGTTACATTTATTGCATCAACGTTTCGGCCATCATAGCAGCCTTTTTCAAGATTACAAGTGTGTGAACTCTGAAGCCTTATAAACCCTTCTAACGAACAAACCTCTAATTGAAAGAGGTGCCAAACACAATTAGAACTCTATTTAGTTAACCCCTTAACGACATATGACTTACCAGGTACGTCCTGCAAAAACTGTCACTTAGTGACAGAGGACGTACCTGGTAAGTCACGGAAGTCCGCGTCTCCGTGCGGTTGCACGCCGCTCGGAGACTCAGGACTTCTTTGAGAAAAAAAAAAAAATGTTAGGCGGGCGTTAACGTGACAGCCGCGTACGAACGCGGCTGTCACTAAGGGGTTAATTAAAATTACACCAAGTGTGATGAACCACAGGTCATGTCCTAAATACTGTGAACAGATAAAAAGTCTTCATACAATATGCATCAAGAAGGGTTTATAAGGCTTCAGAGTTCACACGCTTGTGATCTTGAAAAAGTCTGCTATGATGGCCGAAACGTTGATGCAATAAATGTAACCCGTTTTATATTTACAAAAGTTCCTGAGTGCCGCTTCTACTTTAACAAAATTATTTATATGGAAATTCTGTTGTGTGTGAAAGCACTCGCTCTCCCAGATTAATGGCCCAGGTGCACAATCCCAAAGGACCAAATACCAAGAAGATATAAGGGCAGCACCCGTGGGACTTTTTAAATGAGAAAAGATACATTTTATTCGGTTATAATGTCAACGTTTTGGTCCACACAGGGACCTTTATCAAGACCTTGATAAAGGTGCCTGTGTGGACCGAAATGTTGACCTTATAACCAAATAAAATTTCTCTTTTCTCATTTAAAAAGTCCCACGGGTGCTGCCCTTATATCTTCTTGGTATATTATATATATATATATACACACACACATACATACATAGATACACACACACACTTGTGTATTGATACTGTACTGTATGATCATTAATCTTATTATATTTCTGAGAATTAAGATTAATATATTTTTCTGCCCTATAAGATGGTAAGGTTACCATAAAAATACCAGTGACCTACACATTTTTTAGCTGTGCCCTGAAATTCCCCACTACATGTTACGGGAGATTTTACAAGAAGATGGAAAACCATTGTCCTGCGAGAAGGGGCAGGCAACACGTGGCTCCATCTGCTGTTGACAAACTCCCATCACACACACAGTTCTTTCCATAATAAGTATCATTACCCCTTTAACTCTCACAGCCAGTGTGGTTTCCAGCTCATTCTCTCTCAGTACATTGTGCACCCTTTTCCCTATGACACAGTTAAGGATCCCAGTTGCGGCTCAGTACCTGGTGAATTCCTGAAGTACCTCCAGCCTGGGGTGATAGACAACAATTCTCTTCTTAAGCATCATGGCACTATAGAGGATGACGCTCTCCATGCCAAACTGCGACACCACGTCTACAAGACACAGATAGGCATATGTTTAATGACAAATTTGGAGATATTCTGGGGTAAAAAAAAAAAAAAAAAAAAAACAGATTTATAAACTTAAAGAGATAATAACACTTTCTTTATATATGTTTCTTTATATATGTCCCATGTACACGGGTTAAGGTCCCACAAAGTGGCCTTGGCTGTTGCCCCAGAGCTGGGAGCAGAGACAGGCGGTGAGCACCTCGCCCTGGATCAGGATGTCTGGCCAGTCTCTACTGCACATGACTGCATCATTCCACCAGTCTCTACTGCACATGACTGCATCATTCCGCCAGTCTCTACTGCACATTTCTACATCATTCCACCAGTCTCTACTGCACATGACTGCATCATTCCGCCAGTCTCTACTACACATGACTGCATCATTCCGCCAGTCTCTACTGCACATGACTGCATCACTCCACCAGTCTCTACTGCACATGACTACATCATTCCACCAGTCTCTACTGCACGTGTCTGCATCATTCCACCAGTCCCTACTGCACATGACTACATCATTCCACCAGTCTCTACTGCACATGACTACATCATTCCACCAGTCTCTACTGCACGTGCCTGCATCATTCCACCAGTCCCTACTGCACATAACTACATCATTCCACCAGTCTCTACTGCACATGACTGCATCATTCCACCAGTCTCTACTGCACATGACTGCATCATTCCACCAGTCTCTACTGCACATGACTACATCATTCCTCCAGTCCCTACTGCACATGACTGCATCATTCCACCAGTCTCTACTGCACGTGTCTGCATCATTCCACCAGTCTCTACTGCACGTGTCTGCATCATTCCACCAGTCTCTACTGCACATGACTGCATCATTCCACCAGTCTCTACTGCACATGACTACATCATTCCGCCAGTCTCTACTGCACATGACTGCATCATTCCTCCAGTCTCTACTGCACATGACTACATCATTCCGCCAGTCTCTACTGCTCATGACTGCATCATTCCACCAGTCTCTACTGCACATGACTGCATCATTCCTCCAGTCCCTACTGCACATGACTACATCATTCCACCAGTCCCTACTGCACATGACTGCATCATTCCTCCAGTCTCTACTGCACATGACTGCATCATTCCGCCAGTCCCTACTGCACATGACTGCATCATTCCTCCAGTCTCTACTGCACATGACTGCATCATTCCTCCAGTCTCTACTGCACATGACTACATCATTCCGCCAGTCTCTACTGTACATGACTGCATCATTCCACCAGTCTCTACTGCACATGTCTGCATCATTCCTCCAGTCTCTACTGCACATGACTGCATCATTCCTCCAGTCTCTACTGCACATGACTGCATCATTCCACCAGTCTCTACTGCACATGACTGCATCATTCCACCAGTCTCTACTGCACATGACTGCATCATTCCTCCAGTCTCTACTGCACATGACTGCATCATTCCACCAGTCTCTACTGCACATGACTGTATCATTCCGCCAGTCTCTACTGCACATGACTGCATCATTCCTCCAGTCTCTACTGCACATGACTGCATCATTCCTCCAGTCCCTACTGCACATGACTGCATCATTCCGCCAGTCCCTACTGCACATGACTGCATCATTCCACCAGTCCCTACTGCACATGACTGCACCATTCCGCCAGTCCCTACTGCACATGACTGCATCATTCCACCAGTCCCTACTGCACATGACTGCATCATTCCGCCAGTCCCTACTGCACATGACTGCATCATTCCTCCAGTCTCTACTGCACATGACTACATCATTACACCAGTCTCTACTGCACATGACTGCATCATTCCGCCAGTCTCTACTGCACATGACTACATCATTCCACCAGTCCCTACTGCACATGACTACATCATTCCTCCAGTCTCTACTGCACATGACTACATCATTCCACCAGTCTCTACTGCACATGACTGCATCATTCCACCAGTCCCTACTGCACATGACTGCATCATTCCACCAGTCCCTACTGCACATGACTACATCATTCCTCCAGTCTCTACTGCACATGACTACATCATTCCACCAGTCTCTTCTGCACATGACTACATCATTCCGCCAGTCTCTACTGCACATGACTACATCATTCCTCCAGTCTCTACTGCACATGACTGCATCATTCCACCAGTCCCTACTGCACATGACTGCTCCATTCCGCCAGTCCCTACTGCACATGACTACATCATTCCACCAGTCCCTACTGCACATGACTGCATCAATCCGCCAGTCCCTACTGCACATGACTGCATCATTCCTCCAGTCTCTACTGCACATGACTACATCATTACACCAGTCTCTACTGCACATGACTACATCATTCCACCAGTCTCTACTGCACATGACTACATCATTCCACCAGTCTCTACTGCACATGACTGCATCATTCCTCCAGTCTCTACTGCACATGACTACATCATTACACCAGTCTCTACTGCACATGACTACATCATTCCACCAGTCCCTACTGCACATGACTACATCATTCCACCAGTCTCTACTGCACATGACTGCATCATTCCGCCAGTCTCTACTGCACATGACTGCATCATTCCACCAGTCTCTACTGCACATGACTGCATCATTCCACCAGTCTCTACTGCACATGACTGCATCATTCCTCCAGTCCCTACTGCACATGACTGCATCATTCCACCAGTCCCTACTGCACATGACTGCATCATTCCTCCAGTCTCTACTGCACATGACTGCATCATTCCTCCAGTCTGTACTGCACATGACTGCATCATTCCGCCAGTCTCTACTGCACATGACTACATCATTCCACCAGTCTCTACTGCACATGACTACATCATTCCTCCAGTCTCTACTGCACATGACTGCATCATTCCACCAGTCTCTACTGCACATGACTACATCATTCCACCAGTCTCTACTGCACATGTCTGCATCATTCCTCCAGTCTCTACTGCACATGACTGCATCATTCCGCCAGTCCCTACTGCACATGACTGCATCATTCCGCCAGTCCCTACTGCACATGACTGCATCATTCCGCCAGTCCCTACTGCACATGACTGCATCATTCCGCCAGTCTCTACTGCACATGACTACATCATTCCACCAGTCTCTACTGCACATGACTACATCATTCCTCCAGTCTCTACTGCACATGACTGCATCTTTCCACCAGTCTCTACTGCACATGACTACATCATTCCACCAGTCTCTACTGCACATGTCTGCATCATTCCTCCAGTCTCTACTGCACATGACTGCATCATTCCGCCAGTCCCTACTGCACATGACTACATCATTCCACCAGTCTCTACTGCACATGACTGCATCATTCCACCAGTCTCTACTGCACATGACTGCATCATTCCTCCAGTCTCTACTGCACATGACTACATCATTCCTCCAGTCTCTACTGCACATGACTGCATCATTCCTCCAGTCCCTACTGAACATGACTGCATCATTCCACCAGTCCCTACTGCACATGACTGCATCATTCCGCCAGTCCCTACTGCACATGACTGCATCATTCCTCCAGTCTCTACTGCACATGACTGCATCATTCCGTCAGTCTCTACTGCACATGACTACATCGTTCCTCCAGTCCCTACTGCACATGACTGCATCATTCCTCCAGTCCCTATTGCACATGACTGCATCATTCCACCAGTCTCTACTGCACATGACTACATCATTCCTCCAGTCCCTACTGCACATGACTGCATCATTCCGCCAGTCTCTACTGCACATGACTGCATCATTCCTCCAGTCCCTACTGCACATGACTGCATCATTCCACCAGTCTCTACTGCACATGACTGCATCATTCCACCAGTCTCTACTGCACATGACTGCATCATTCCACCAGTCTCTACTGCACATGACTGCATCATTCCTCCAGTCCCTACTGCACATGACTGCATCATTCCTCCAGTCTCTACTGCACATGACTGCATCATTCCACCAGTCTCTACTGCACATGACTGCATCATTCCACCAGTCTCTACTGCACATGACTGCATCATTCCTCCAGTCTCTACTGCACATGACTGCATCATTCCACCAGTCTCTACTGCACATGACTGCATCATTCCTCCAGTCCCTACTGCACATGACTGCATCATTCCGCCAGTCCCTACTGCACATGACTACATCATTCCACCAGTCTCTACTGCACATGACTGCATCATTCCGCCAGTCTCTACTGCACATGACTGCATCATTCCACCAGTCCCTACTGCACATGACTGCATCATTCCGCCAGTCTCTACTGCACATGATTGCATCATTCCTCCAGTCTCAACTGCACATGACTAGATCATTCCGCCAGTCTCTACTGCACATTTCTGCATCATTCCTCCAGTCTCTACTGCACATGACTGCATCATTCCACCAGTCTCTACTGCACATGACTGCATCATTCCACCAGTCTCTACTGCACATGACTGCATCATTCCACCAGTCTCTACTGCACATGACTGCATCATTCCACCAGTCTCTACTGCACATGACTGCATCATTCCAACAGTCTCTACTGCACATGACTGCATCATTCCTCCAGTCTCTACTGCTCATAACTGCATCATTCCTCCAGTCTCTACTGCACATGTCTGCATCATTCCTCCAGTCTCTACTGCACATGACTGCATCATTCCACCAGTCTCTACTGCACATGACTGCATCATTCCGCCAGTCTCTACTGCACATGTCTGCATCATTCCTCCAGTCTCTACTGCACATGACTGCATCATTCCACCAGTCTCTACTGCACATGACTGCATCATTCCTCCAGTCCCTACTGCACATGACTGCATCATTCCACCAGTCTCTACTGCACATGACTGCATCATTCCACCAGTCTCTACTGCACATGACTGCATCATTCCACCAGTCTCTACTGCACATGACTGCATCATTCCTCCAGTCCCTACTGCACATGACTGCATCATTCCTCCAGTCTCTACTGCACATGACTGCATCATTCCACCAGTCTCTACTGCACATGACTGCATCATTCCACCAGTCTCTACTGCACATGACTGCATCATTCCTCCAGTCTCTACTGCACATGACTGCATCATTCCACCAGTCTCTACTGCACATGACTGCATCATTCCTCCAGTCCCTACTGCACATGACTGCATCATTCCGCCAGTCCCTACTGCACATGACTACATCATTCCACCAGTCTCTACTGCACATGACTGCATCATTCCACCAGTCCCTACTGCACAAGACTGCATCATTCCACCAGTCCCTACTGCACAAGACTGCATCATTCCGCCAGTCTCTACTGCACATGATTGCATCATTCCTCCAGTCTCAACTGCACATGACTAGATCATTCCGCCAGTCTCTACTGCACATGTCTGCATCATTCCTCCAGTCTCTACTGCACATGACTGCATCATTCCACCAGTCTCTACTGCACATGACTGCATCATTCCACCAGTCTCTACTGCACATGACTGCATCATTCCACCAGTCTCTACTGCACATGACTGCATCATTCCACCAGTCTCTACTGCACATGACTGCATCATTCCAACAGTCTCTACTGCACATGACTGCATCATTCCTCCAGTCTCTACTGCTCATAACTGCATCATTCCTCCAGTCTCTACTGCACATGTCTGCATCATTCCTCCAGTCTCTACTGCACATGACTGCATCATTCCACCAGTCTCTACTGCACATGACTGCATCATTCCTCCAGTCTCTACTGCTCATAACTGCATCATTCCTCCAGTCTCTACTGCACATGTCTGCATCATTCCTCCAGTCTCTACTGCACATGACTGCATCATTCCACCAGTCTCTACTGCACATGATTGCATCATTCCTCCAGTCTCAACTGCACATGACTAGATCATTCCGCCAGTCTCTACTGCACATGTCTGCATCATTCCTCCAGTCTCTACTGCACATGACTGCATCATTCCACCAGTCTCTACTGCACATGACTGCATCATTCCACCAGTCTCTACTGCACATGACTGCATCATTCCACCAGTCTCTACTGCACATGACTGCATCATTCCACCAGTCTCTACTGCACATGACTGCATCATTCCAACAGTCTCTACTGCACATGACTGCATCATTCCTCCAGTCTCTACTGCTCATAACTGCATCATTCCTCCAGTCTCTACTGCACGTCTGCATCATTCCTCCAGTCTCTACTGCACATGACTGCATCATTCCACCAGTCTCTACTGCACATGACTGCATCATTCCGCCAGTCTCTACTGCACATGACTGCATCATTCCTCCAGTCTCTACTGCACATGACTGCATCATTCCACCAGTCTCTACTGCACATGACTGCATCATTCCTCCAGTCTCTACTGCACATGACTACATCATTCCGCCAGTCTCTACTGCACATGACTGCATCATTCCGCCAGTCCCTACTGCACATGACTGCATCATTCCGCCAGTCTCTACTGCACATGACTGCATCATTCCTCCAATCCCTACTGCACATGACTACATCATTCCTCCAGTCTCTACTGCACATGACTGCATCATTCCACCAGTCTCTACTGCACATGACTGCATCATTCCTCCAGTCCCTACTGCACATGACTGCATCATTCCTCCAGTCTCTACTGCACATGTCTGCATCATTCCTCCAGTCCCTACTGCACATGACTGCATCATTCCACCAGTCTCTACTGCACATGACTGCATCATTCCGCCAGTCCCTACTGCACATGACTGCATCATTCCGCCAGTCCCTACTGCACATGTCTGCATCATTCCGTCAGTCTCTACTGCACATGACTACATCATTCCGCCAGTCCCTACTGCACATGACTGCATCATTCCGCCAGTCCCTACTGCACATGACTGCATCATTCCTCCAGTCTCTACTGCACATGACTGCATCATTCCGCCAGTCCCTACTGCACATGACTGCATCATTCCGCCAGTCTCTACTGCACATGACTACATCATTCCACCAGTCCCTACTGCACATGACTGCATCATTCCTCCAGTCTCTACTGCACATGACTGCATCATTCCGCCAGTCCCTACTGCACATGACTGCATCATTCCACCAGTCTCTACTGCACATGACTGCATCATTCCTCCAGTCCCTACTGCACATGACTGCATCATTCCTCCAGTCTCTACTGCACATGACTGCATCATTCCTCCAGTCTCTACTGCACATGACTGCATCATTCCACCAGTCTCTACTGCACATGACTGCATCATTCCACCAGTCTCTACTGCACATGACTGCATCATTCCTCCAGTCCCTACTGCACATGACTGCATCATTCCTCCAGTCTCTACTGCACATGACTGCATCATTCCTCCAGTCTCTACTGCACATGTCTGCATCATTCCTCCAGTCCCTACTGCACATGACTGCATCATTCCGCCAGTCCCTACTGCACATGTCTGCATCATTCCGTCAGTCTCTACTGCACATGACTGCATCATTCCACCAGTCCCTACTGCACATGACTGCATCATTCCGCCAGTCCCTACTGCACATGACTGCATCATTCCGCCAGTCCCTACTGCACATGACTGCATCATTCCGCCAGTCCCTACTGCACATGACTGCATCATTCCACCAGTCCCTACTGCACATGACTGCATCATTCCGCCAGTCCCTACTGCACATGACTGCATCATTCCGCCAGTCCCTACTGCACATGACTGCATCATTCCGCCAGTCCCTACTGCACATGACTGCATCATTCCGCCAGTCTCTACTGCACATGACTGCATCGTTCCTCCAGTCTCTACTGCACATGACTGCATCGTTCCACCAGTCCCTACTGCACATGACTGCATCATTCCACCAGTCCCTACTGCACATGACTACATCATTCCTCCAGTCCCTACTGCACATGACTGCATCATTCCTCCAGTCTCTACTGCACATGACTGCATCATTCCTCCAGTCCCTACTGCACATGACTGCATCATTCCACCAGTCTCTACTGCACATGACTGCATCATTCCGCCAGTCCCTGCTGCACATGACTGCATCATTCCGCCAGTCTCTACTGCACATGACTGCATCATTCCGCCAGTCCCTACTGCACATGACTGCATCATTCCGCCAGTCCCTACTGCACATGACTGCATCATTCCACCAGTCCCTACTGCACATGACTGCATCATTCCGCCAGTCCCTACTGCACATGACTGCATCATTCCTCCAGTCTCTACTGCACATGACTGCATCATTCCTCCAGTCTCTACTGCACATGACTGCATCATTCCGCCAGTCCCTACTGCAAATGACTGCATCATTCCGCCAGTCCCTACTGCACATGACTGCATCATTCCACCAGTCTCTACTGCACATGACTGCATCATTCCGCAAGTCTCTACTGCACATGACTGCATCATTCCACCAGTCTCTACTGCACATGACTGCATCATTCCTCCAGTCCCTACTGCACATAACTGCATCATTCCACCAGTCTCTACTGCACATAACTGCATCATTCCGCCAGTCTCTACTGCACATGACTGCATCATTCCTCCAGTCTCTACTGCACATGACTGCACCATTCCACCAGTCTCTACTGCACATGACTACATCATTCCTCCAGTCCCTACTGCACATGACTGCATCATTCCGCCAGTCCCTACTGCACATGACTGCATCATTCCTCCAGTCCCTACTGCACATGACTACATCATTCCACCAGTCCCTACTGCACATGACTGCATCATTCCTCCAGTCTCTACTGCACATGACTGCATCATTCCTCCAGTCTCTACTGCACATGACTGCACCATTCCGCCAGTCTCTACTGCACATGACTACATCATTCCTCCAGTCCCTACTGCACATGACTGCATCATTCCGCCAGTCCCTACTGCACATGACTGCATCATTCCTCCAGTCCCTACTGCACATGACTACATCATTACACCAGTCTCTACTGCACATGTCTGCATCATTCCACCAGTCTCTACTGCACATGACTGCATCATTCCTCCAGTCTCTACTGCACAAGACTGCATCATTCCTCCAGTCCCTACTGCACATGTCTGCATCATTCCTCCAGTCCCTACTGCACGTCTGCATCATTCCTCCAGTCCCTACTGCACATGACTGCATCATTCCACCAGTCCCTACTGTACATGACTACATCATTCCTCCAGTCCCTACTGAACATGACTACATCATTCCTCCAGTCCCTACAGCACATGACTGCATCATTCCGCCAGTCCCTACTGCACATGACTACATCATTCCTCCAGTCTCTACTGCACATGACTGCATCATTCCACCAGTCCCTACTGCACATAACTGCATCATTCCGCCAGTCTCTACTGCACATGACTGCATCATTCCTCCAGTCTCTACTGCGCATGACTGCATCATTCCACCAGTTTCTACTGCACATAACTGCATCATTCCACCAGTCTCTACTGCACATGACTACATCATTCCACCAGTCTCTACTGCACATGACTGCATCATTCCTCCAGTCCCTACTGCACATGACTGCATCATTCCTCCAGTCTCTACTGCACATGACTGCACCATTCCGCCAGTCCCTACTGCACATGACTACATCATTCCACCAGTCTCTACTGCACATGACTACATCATTCCACCAGTCTCTACTGCACATGACTGCATCATTCCACCAGTCTCTACTGCACATGACTGCACCATTCCGCCAGTCCCTACTGCACATGACTACATCATTCCGCCAGTCTCTACTGCACATGACTACATCATTCCACCAGTCTCTACTGCACATGACTGCACCATTCCGCCAGTCCCTACTGCACATGACTACATCATTCCACCAGTCTCTACTGCACATGACTACATCATTCCGCCAGTCTCTACTGCACATGACTGCATCATTCCTCCAGTCTCTACTGCACAAGACTGCATCATTCCTCCAGTCCCTACTGCACATGTCTGCATCATTCCTCCAGTCCCTACTGCACATGACTGCATCATTCCTCCAGTCTCTACTGCACATGACTGCATCATTCCTCCAGTCTCTACTGCACATGACTGCATCATTCCACCAGTCCCTACTGTACATGACTACATCATTCCTCCTGTCCCTACTGAACATGACTACATCATTCCTCCAGTCTCTACTGCACATGACTGCATCATTCCTCCAGTCCCTACAGCACATGACTGCATCATTCCACCAGTCTCTACTGCACATGTCTGCATCATTCCTCCAGTCCCTACTGCACATGACTGCATCATTCCACCAGTCTCTACTGCACATGACTGCATCATTCCGTCAGTCCCTACTGCACATGACTGCATCGTTCCGCCAGTTCCTACTGCACATGACTGCATCATTCCTCCAGTCCCTACTGCACATGACTGCATCATTCCACCAGTCTCTACTGCACATGACTGCATCATTCCGTCAGTCCCTACTGCACATGACTACATCATTCCTCCAGTCCCTACTGCACATGTCTGCATCATTCCTCCAGTCTCTACTGCACATGACTGCATCATTCCGCCAGTCTCTACTGCACATGTCTGCATCATTCCTCCAGTCCCTACTGCACATGACTACATCATTCCGCCAGTCTCTACTGCACATGACTGCATCATTCCTCCAGTCCCTACTGCACATGACTGCATCATTCCTCCAGTCCCTACTGCACATGACTGCATCATTCCACCAGTCTCTACTGCACATGACTGCATCATTCCTCCAGTCTCTACTGCACATGACTGCATCATTCCACCAGTCTCTACTGCACATGACTGCATCATTCCTCCAGTCTCTACTGCACATGACTGCATCATTCCACCAGTCTCTACTGCACATGACTGCATCATTCCACCAGTCTCTACTGCACATGACTGTATCATTCCTCCAGTCCCTACTGCACATGACTGCATCATTCCACCAGTCTCTACTGCACATGACTGCATCATTCCTCCAGTCTCTACTGCACATGACTGCATCATTCCACCAGTCTCTACTGCACATGACTGCATCATTCCTCCAGTCTCTACTGCACATGACTGCATCATTCCACCAGTCTCTACTGCACATGACTGCATCATTCCACCAGTCTCTACTGCACATGACTACATCATTCCACCAGTCTCTACTGCACATGACTACATCATTCCTCCAGTCCCTACTGCACGTCTGCATCATTCCTCCAGTCCCTACTGCACATGACTGCATCATTCCACCAGTCTCTACTGCACATGACTGCATCATTCCTCCAGTCTCTACTGCACATGACTGCATCATTCCACCAGTCTCTACTGCACATGACTGCATCATTGCTCCAGTCTCTACTGCACATGACTGCATCATTCCGCCAGTCCCTACTGCACATGACTGCATCATTCCGCCAGTCTCTACTGCACATGACTGCATCATTCCTCCAGTCCCTACTGCACATGACTGCATCATTCCTCCAGTCCCTACTGCACATGATTACATCATTCCGCCAGTCTCTACTGCACATGACTACATCATTCCTCCAGTCCCTACTGCACATGTCTGCATCATTCCTCCAGTCCCTACTGCACATGACTGCATCATTCCACCAGTCTCTACTGCACATGTCTGCATCATTCCTCCAGTCTCTACTGCACATGACTGCATCATTCCTCCAGTCCCTACTGCACATGACTGCATCATTCCACCAGTCTCTACTGAACATGACTACATCATTCCACCAGTCTCTACTGCACATGACTACATCATTCCTCCAGTCTCTACTGCACATGACTACATCATTCCACCAGTCTCTACTGCACATGACTACATCATTCCACCAGTCTCTACTGTACATGACTACATCATTCCACCAGTCTCTACTGCACATGACTACATCATTCCTCCAGTCTCTACTGCACATGACTACATCATTCCTCCAGTCTCTACTGCACATGACTACATCATTCCACCAGTCTCTACTGCACATGTCTGCATCATTCCGCCAGTCTCTACTGCACATGACTACATCATTCCGCCAGTCCCTACTGAACATGACTGCATCATTCCACCAGTCCCTACTGCAATGCTCATGACTGCATTGTTCTGCCAGTCTCTACTGCACATGACTGCATCAATCGGCCAGTCTCTACTGCACATGACTACATCATTCCACCAGTCTCTACTGCACATGACTGCATCAATCGGCCAGTCTCTACTGCACATGACTACATCATTCCGCCAGTCTCTACTGCACATGACTACATCATTCCGCCAGTCTCTACTGCACATGACTACATCATTCGGCCAGTCTCTACTGTGCATGACTGCATCATTCCGCCAGTCTCTACTGCACATGACTACATCATTCCGCCAGTCTCTACTGCACATGACTACATCATTCCGTCAGTCTCTACTGCGCACGGCTGCATCGTTCCGCCAGTCTCTACTGCACATGACTGCATTGTTCCGCCAGTCTCTACTGCACATGACTGCATCAATCGGCCAGTCTCTACTGCACATGACTGCATCGTTCTGCCAGTCCCTACTGCACATGACTGCATCATTCCACCAGTCCCTACTGAACATGACTGCATCATTCCACCAGTCCCTACTGCAATGCTCATGACTGCATTGTTCTGCCAGTCTCTACTGCACATGACTGCATCATTCCGCCAGTCTCTACTGCACATGACTACATCATTCCGCCAGTCTCTACTGCACATGACTACATCATTCCGCCAGTCTCTACTGAACATGACTACATCATTCTGCCAGTCTCTACTGCGCACGGCTGCATCGTTCCGCCAGTCTCTACTGCACATGACTGCATTGTTCCGCCAGTCTCTACTGCACATGACTGCATCAATCGGCCAGTCTCTACTGCACATGACTGCATCAATCGGCCAGTCTCTACTGCACATGACTGCATCATTCCGCCAGTCTCTACTGCGCATGACTGCATCATTCCGCCAGTCTCTACTGCACATGACTGCATCAATCGGCCAGTCTCTACTGCACATGACTGCATCATTCCGCCAGTCTCTACTGCACATGACTACATCATTCAGCCAGTCTCTACTGCGCACGGCTGCATCGTTCCGCCAGTCTCTACTGCACATGACTGCATTGTTCCGCCAGTCTCTACTGCACATGACTGCATCAATCGGCCAGTCTCTACTGCACATGACTGCATCAATCGGCCAGTCTCTACTGCACATGACTACATCATTCCGCCAGTCTCTACTGCGCATGACTGCATCATTCCGCCAGTCTCTACTGCGCATGACTGCATCATTCCGCCAGTCTCTACTGCACATGACTGCATCAATCGGCCAGTCTCTACTGCACATGACTGCATCAATCGGCCAGTCTCTACTGCACATGACTGCATCATTCTGCCAGTCTCTACTGCACATGACTGCTTCGTTCCAGCAGTCTCTACTGCTCATGTGCGGTTACACACCCAGGGAGCTTTGCAGGCCAGTGTTTTATGTTATTTAGATATATATAGTGTAGGGATTATCCTCCTGATAAAACAAGGTCATTCCCAATGCTGAGAGGTGTTTTATTCAAAATTTATTACAGCTCAAACTTGAATTTTTTTAAGGTGCAGTATCACAGTGACCTGAAATTGTACAGTGGCGCTGTTGCTACACCATCCTATGGAGATTTATGGTCAACTGACCAGAGCTGTCCATAGGATGGATGTAGCAACAGCGCCACTGTACAATTTCAGGTCACTGAGATATTGCACCTAAAAAAAAAATCAAGTTTGAGCTGTAATAACTTTTGAATAAAAGACCTGTCAGAAGAGGGAGTACCCTAGTTTCCCTTGCATGCTGGATACATCGCAGTGTACGTTGAAGCAATGCATAGGGGATCTTTCTAGCATCCAATCAAATCCCTGTTCCAATCAATGTAGAGGCCTATGCGTTATGCAGATGTAAGCCCCCAGAATTACTCCACTTTTGTCTTTAAAGCTATGCCCCAGAGAGGACTGTGAGCACAGAGACCAGGGCTGGACCTCCCTTCGCACCTCGGATGCAGCTGGACAGGAACGATTTGCGCTGGTCATAATCACGGCACAGGAACGTCCCGTTCTCTTCGCTCCGACAGGCTCCCTTGGTGAGGACAGAAATGTAACTTTCCATCATGGGCACCGGGCTGCCCTGCTTCAAATAGATCCTGGAAAGACCAAAATGGGTGAGATTCTCAGCCCTCCCACCAGAGGGCACTAAACAGAGAAATAACTAACCACAGAGGTACTCAACGCATTGTGTTGCAATGCACAAGATACATCTTTGGCACTCAAAGGGTTAATCGTCAAGGCAACCGGTGATAAGCAAACCAGCTGCTATTCTTTTCACAAACACATCCTATGAAGCCATTTAGCCTCATTAAAGTTGAATTGTCACTTTAACCAAGGCGAATTTGAAACCTCTTTTAAAATCCCCTATTTGCTACAGCCATTTTTTTAAATAATATTTTACAACCTATTTACCTGTATTTGTCATTTTTTGCATAGGAGCACATAATGTCCATCAGGAAGCGGCAGATGAGATGGAGTGCAGTGTGAAATGTTGGTATCTGGCTATCAGGGTGTGAAAGGTGGATGGGAGAGCAGTAAGGAATGTTAGTAACTGGCCAGCAGGGGGTGGGAGAGCAGTGTGGAATGTCACTATCTGGCCAGCGGGGAGTGAAGGTGGATGGGAGAGCATTATGGAATGTTAGTATCTGGCCAGCAGGGAGGGGCATATTGGTGGGACAGCAGTAAGGAATGTTAGTAACTGGCTATCAGGGGGTGGAAGAGCAGTGTGGAATGTTACTATCTAGCCTGCGGGGAGTAGCATGTTGGTGGGAGAGCAGTATGGAATGTTAGCATCTGGCCTGCAGGGAGTGGCTGGTGGGTGGGACAGCAGTATGAAATAATAGTATCTGGCCAGGAGGGAGAGAGAGCAGTATGAAATGTTAGTATCTGGCCACCAGGGAGTGATGAGTGGGTGGGAGAGCAGTATGAAATAGTAGTATCTGGCTGGCGGGGAGTGACAGGGGGTGGGGAAGGGATAGTATGGAATGTTACAGGTAGGAGAGCAGTATGGAATGTTACTGGTAGGAGAGCAGTATGGAACGTTACTGGTAGGTAGGAGGGCAGTATGGAATGTTACAGGTAGGTAGGAGAGCAGTATGGAATGTTACAGGTAAGTAGGAGAGCAGAATGGAACGTTACTGGTAGGAGAGCAGTATGGAACGTTACTGGTAGGTAGGAGAGCAGTATGGAATGTTACAGGTAGGTAGGAGAGCAGTATGGAATGTTACAGGTAGGAGAGCAGTATGGAATGTTACAGGTAGGAGAGCAGTATGGAATGTTACAGGGAAGTAGGAGAGCAGTATGGAATGTTACAGGTAGGAGAGCAGTATGGAATGTTACAGGTAGGTAGGAGAGCAGTATGGAATGTTACAGGTAGGTAGGAGAGCAGTATGGAATGTTACAGGGAAGTAGGAGAGCAGTATGGAATGTTACAGGTAGGAGAGCAGTATGGAATGTTACAGGTAGGTAGGAGAGCAGTATGGAATGTTACAGGTAGGTAGGAGAGCAGTATGGAATGTTACTGGTAGGAGAGCAGTATGGAATGTTACTGGTAGGAGAGCAGTATGGAATGTTACAGGTAGGTAGGAGAGCAGTATGGAATGTTACAGGTAGGAGAGCAGTATGGAATGTTACAGGTAGGTAGGAGAGCAGTATGGAATGTTACAGGTAGGTAGGAGAGCAGTATGGAATGTTACAGGTAGGAGAGCAGTATGGAATGTTACAGGTAGGTAGGAGAGCAGTATGGAATGTTACAGGTAGGAGAGCAGTATGGAACGTTACAGGTAGGAGAGCAGTATGGAATGTTACAGGTAGGTAGGAGAGCAGTATGGAATGTTACAGGGAAGTAGGAGAGCAGTATGGAATGTTACAGGTAGGAGAGCAGTATGGAATGTTACAGGTAGGTAGGAGAGCAGTATGGAATGTTACAGGTAGGAGAGCAGTATGGAATGTTACAGGTAGGTAGGAGAGCAGTATGGAACGTTACTGGTAGGAGAGCAGTATGGAATGTTACTGGTAGGAGAGCAGTATGGAATGTTACAGGTAGGTAGGAGAGCAGTATGGAATGTTACAGGTAGGAGAGCAGTATGGAATGTTACAGGTAGGTAGGAGAGCAGTATGGAATGTTACAGGTAGGAGAGCAGTATGGAATGTTACAGGTAGGTAGGAGAGCAGTATGGAATGTTACAGGTAGGAGAGCAGTATGGAACGTTACAGGTAGGTAGGAGAGCAGTATGGAATGTTACAGGGAAGTAGGAGAGCAGTATGGAATGTTACAGGTAGGAGAGCAGTATGGAATGTTACAGGTAGGTAGGAGAGCAGTATGGAATGTTACAGGTAGGTAGGAGAGCAGTATGGAATGTTACAGGTAGGAGAGCAGTATGGAACATTACTGGTAGGAGAGCAGTATGGAATGTTACAGGTAGGAGAGCAGTATGGAATGTTACAGGTAGGTAGGAGAGCAGTATGGAATGTTACAGGTAGGTAGGAGAGCAGTATGGAATGTTACAGGTAGGAGAGCAGTATGGAATGTTACAGGTAGGTAGGAGAGCAGTATGGAATGTTACAGGTAGGAGAGCAGTATGGAATGTTACAGGTAGGTAGGAGAGCAGTATGGAACGTTACAGGTAGGTAGGAGAGCAGTATGGAATGTTACAGGTAGGAGAGCAGTATGGAACGTTACAGGTAGGTAGGAGAGCAGTATGGAATGTTACAGGTAGGTAGGAGAGCAGTATGGAATGTTACAGGTAGGAGAGCAGTATGGAATGTTACAGGTAGGTATGAGAGCAGTATGGAACGTTACAGGTAGGTATGAGAGCAGTATGGAACGTTACAGGTAGGTAGGAGAGCAGTATGGAACGTTACAGGTAGGTAGGAGAGCAGTATGGAACGTTACAGGTAGGAGAGCAGTATGGAACGTTACAGGTAGGAGAGCAGTATGGAACGTTACAGGTAGGAGAGCAGTATGGAACGTTACAGGTAGGAGAGCAGTATGGAATGTTACAGGTAGGAGAGCAGTATGGAATGTTACAGGTAGGAGAGCAGTATGGAATGTTACAGGAAGGTAGGAGAGCAGTATGGAACGTTACAGGTAGGAGAGCAGTATGGAATGTTACAGGTAGGTATGAGAGCAGTATGGAATGTTACAGGTAGGTAGGAGAGCAGTATGGAATGTTACAGGTAGGTAGGAGAGCAGTATGGAATGTTAGTATCTGGTTGCCCATGACTGACAGCGCTGTCTGATTTGCAAGCAGTGACAAATAAAGCTAAATACCTCAAACATATTACGCTGCAAGCACAAAGAACGTGATGTGTCAGGACCGTCACCAGTCCTTTAGGCAAAGGAATTAAAAAAAAAACAAAAAAAAGGTGATGTCCCGGCATTTCATCAGTAGTCTGCAATATTTTTATTTCATTTCATCCCTATAGATTGTAAGCATTCAGGACAGGGGCCTGCATTGCCATTTGTTCTGATCAGGTTCAGTATACCGTAGTGCCTTCTTCTTACCCCATATTGTACAGCACCGCGGAATATACTGCCGCTCAATAAACATAGGGACAATAAGAAATAATCATTTCATACCAACAGTACATTTGGTTTACTCCAGAATTGTACCAAATTAGGTTAAACTTTTGAGTGCCAGAGAGGTATGCAACGCATTGCAAACCCCTCTGGCATTCAAAGGTTTGATGAACAAGACCCCTTTGTCTCAGTCTTCCCCACGGACTCGGCTTTGGCACTGACCTGCAGAGTATCCGGCTGAAGGCTGCGTACTTCTCTGGGTTGAAGTCTTTGGCTGTCAGGACAACACAGAAATGAGTGACCTGTAAATCAGCACACAGTGGGGGGTATTAGAGAGACGTGAAATGGTTTATTCAATTCATTTAACTAAAGTGATCAATAGAATTGTATTCTGGGGGGGGGGGGGAGAAGAAATAGAGAATGTATTGTAGTTCCTTTAATGCTGAGTAAACCAATGGTGCACCAACTACTGTGAGACGCTTCGTTCACATGTTATTACAGTTAAAAGTGGAGGAGCCATTACAATCAGATTCTCTAGAGAACTGTAGCCAGTAGATCACAACAGTATAAGTGTCTATAGATCAGTGGTTCTTAACACTTTCATCATGGTGTCCTAACAGGCCTGGTCTTTAGGATTTCCCTGCTTGTGCACAGGCGAGTTAATCAGAGGCTCATCCATTTAATTAACTCACCTGTGCACTAACCAGAAAATACGAATGTCGCCAAATGTGAAATGGTCCTTGGAGAGAAGTTTTCGAAGTGCCCTGCCGCCCAGCATCCTCTCCCACCCTCCTCATCTCAGCCCAGTGTTGCCACCTGCCCAGTTATTTATTTCCACTGTATCACAAAGCGACACAGACTCCCATCAAACATTCAAAGGGTTTAAATCCCCATGTAAAACAATAGGCGGGTTATTTGCTGCCTATGGTGCACTTGGATTAACCCAGAATTGCACCACTTCTCATTAAAGGGGAACTACCACCCCACACAATCTTTACCTTCACTAAGTCCCCATCTGGTGACTAGCTGCTTATTAGCGCTAGTCACCTGAATAATCACCTTATTTAATAGATTTCTCCTCTCTCCCATGGGTGACAGGCAGGACGGAGCGCTGACATCTTGCCATTGTGACGTCCGCGCGCCTGCGCTGTCAGTCCCAGCCGAAGCCAAATAGCTCTTAGCAACGCCTCCTAGACCCGGCTGGGACTGACAGCACAGACGCGCGGACGTCACAATGGGGACAATCTTCTTCCTATGAGAACAATGAAATCCCTTCCCCCCTTGACAAGTTTTTCAGGTTTTTCCCTTATCTTAATTGAAGATTGTCCCTCTCTGCAGTCTACCTGGGCACCTCCCCTCTGATCTGGCTGAGCAGTGTTACATCAGTAAAAGGGGCGGGAGGGGAATACTTTATCATTGAATTACTCTTCTACTACAACTCTGACAGAATTGAAATAACACTCTCCAAAGTCCAAATACTATGATGATTAATTAGAGCTGCTTTTATTTGGAAACATTACCATCCCTTTAAATGACTAGCAATACTGGCACAGCTTTGTCTGAGCAGTTAACAAATAATAATAATAATAATAAAAAAGTCCCATGTAGTTCTATGTACGACTAAATAAACATAGGATGTTGTATAAAGGAACTGTGTATGAAGACAGACACTACAGAAGACATCCTAAACAGGAGCAGCCATTATGTGCATTATTCATTGCGCTGCAACCTAATGAATTGGATACGTGTCTGGCACTAATAGGGTTAAAAAAGTAAAACTGGATTTACATGTAGGACTATTTTTCCCTAACATCCAGGAGAAAACAGAAACAAGGTGATGTTTTACTGACTGGACTGTTGAATTATCAGTGCTTAGACCTTTCAGCTACAAAAAGGCGTGCAGCGCCGTGTTATACAACTCTCCATCAGTGAGCGTGACAGTTCATGAATGTATGTGTTTTGTGTATTGCCTTTTTTCATATTGCCAATTACTTATTGTGTGTATGCATGTATGTACTAGTTACAAAGCCCGTATATAAGGGGCTGATCCGGAGCGAAGAGCTCTGGATGGCTCACAGCCTGCCTGTGTTCCCAGCTCCAGGGCAGCAGCGGAGGCGCTGGGTGACAGTTTGCTGCCCCGGAGCCGGGAGCACAGACAGGCTGCCAGCCTTCCGGAGCTCTTCGCTCCGGATCAGCCCGTTCTGCGAGTCCCCACTGCGCATGTGCGCTTACGCACACAGTGAGTGACGCATTCTAGGACTTTATGTTATAAGGATTGTGAGTATGTGTGTGTACTGTGTCTATGTGAATTATGTTTATCAGTGTGTATACAGTGAGGGAAAAATCATTTGATCCCCTGCTGATTTTGTATGTTTCCCCACTGACAAAGAAATGATCAGTCTATAATTTTAATGGTAGGTTTATCTGAATAGTGAGACGCAGAATAACAACAAAAAAATCCAGAAAAATGCATTTCAAAACAGTTATAAATTGATTTGCATTTTACTAAGTGAAATAAGTATTTGACCCCCTATCAATCATCAAGATTTCTGGCTCCCAGGTGTCTTTTATACAGGTAACAAACTGAGATTAGGATCGCTCTCTTAAAGGGAGTGCTTCTAATCTCATCGTGTTACCTGTCTAAAAGACACCTGTCCACAGAAACAATCAATCAGATTCCAAACTCTCCACCATGACCAAGACCAAAGAACTGTCCAAGGATGTCAGGGACAAGATTGTAGACCTACACATGGCTGGAATGGGCTACAAGACCAACACCAAGCAGCTTAGTGGGACGGTAACAACAGTTGGTGCGATTATTCACAAATGGAAGAAACGCAAAATAACTGTCAATCTCCCTCGGTCTGGGGCTCCATGCAAGAGCTCACCTCGTGGAGTTTCAGTGATCATGAGAATGGTGAGGAATCAGCCCAGATCTACACAGGAGGATCTTGTCAATGATCTCAAGGCAGCTGGGGCCATAGTCACCAAGAAAACAATTGGTAACACACAACGCCGTGAAGGACTGAAATCCTGCAGTGCCCGCAAGGTCCTCCTGCTCAAGAAAGCACATGTACAAGCCCGTCTGAAGTTTGCCAATAAACATCTGAATGATTCAGAGGAGAACTGGGTGAAAGTGTTGTGATCAGATGAGACCAAAATCGAGCTCTTTGGCATCAACTCAACTCGCCGTGTTTGGAGGAGGAGGAATGCTGCCTATGACCCCAGGAACACCATCCCCATCGTCAAACATGGAGGTGGAAACATTATGCTTTTGGGGGTGTTTTTCTGCTAAGGGGACATGACAACTTCACCGCATCAAAGGGATGATGGACTGGGCCATGTACCATCAAATATTGGGTGAGAACCTCCTTCCCTCAGCCAGGGCATTGAAAATGGGTCATGGATGGGTATTCCAGAATGACAATGACCCAAAACACACAGCCAAGGCAACAAAGGAGTGGCTCAAGAAGAAGCACATTAATGTCCTGGAGTGGCCTAGCCAGACTACAGACCTTAATCCCATAGAAAATCTGTGGAGGGAGCTGAAGGTTCCAGTTGCCAAATGTCGGCCTCAAAACCTTAATGACTTGGAGAGGACCTGCAAAGAGGAGTGGGACACAATCCCAACTGAGATGTGTGCAAACCTGGTGGCCAACTACAAGAAACGTCTGACCTCTATGATTGCCAACAAGGGTTTTGTCACCAAGTACTAAGTCATGTTTTGCAAAGGGGTCAAATACTTATTTCACTCAGTAAAATGCAAATAAATGTATAACTTTTTTGAAATGCGTTTTTCTGGCTTTTTTTTTGTTATTCTCTCACTGTTCAAATAAACCTACCATTAAAATTATAGACTGATCATTTCTTTGTCAGTGGGCAAACGTACAAAATCATTAGGGGATCAAATAATTGTTTCCCTCACTGTATACAGTATTGTTAAAAAGTCTTAGGCAGGTGTAAAAAAATGCGGTAAAGTAAGAATGATTTCAAAAATAGACATGTTACTAGTTTATTCCTGCAATGCGAGATTCTCATAGTGCCCTTTTAATCAGGGCGTCATGCTGAATGCTCCCAGTAGTCACACTCCATTTTGCATGTGACATTTTAAAAGTGAACCCCATTTTTGAAAGCATTCTTACATTACAGCATATTTTCCACACCTGCCTAAGACTTTTGCACAGCACTGTATGTACACACACACACACGCACGCTAACATAGGAAGTGAAGACTTTCATAACATCTCCTTCCACATGAGCCCACGTACCTTTTCCAGGACAGAGGCTTCCTCTACCTGTGCAGACGTGATGTAGAACCAGGCCCGTTTGTACTGTCCATAAAGGAAGTTATGGGGTGCTCTCTTCTCTTCCCGCAGACAGCATTTCTTCAGGAGCAGTTCCCGGAGCTCTCCGTTAATGGACGGGTAACACCAGACCCACAGTGTGTCACCATTCGTGTCCTTCTCTGCAAGCAGAATACAGCAAGTTAATCTCTCAGGGTGCCACTGTCAAGGACAACAAGGGCGACCTTAGACCCATTCAAAGCCACACCTCCAATCCTCACATGACCCCACCCTGGCCCCGCTCACTGCAGTCTGTAAATAAAATACTGTTAGGGCCCAATCTTCAATAGAAAAGTGGAGTCATTCTGGATCAAACCAACTGCACCACAAGGGACAAATAAAGATTCCCATTTATATAAAATGGGTATTTTAATGTTGGAGAGGTTGCCACCAAGTTATATCTGTACTGTCCCTGTAACACGTGCACATAAACACTAAGTGATATGTGTACTGTCCCTGTAACACGTGCACATAAACACTAAGTGATATCTGTACTGTCCCTGTAACACGTGCACATAAACACTAAGTGATATCTGTACTGTCCTGTAACACATGCACATAAACACTAAGTGATATCTGTACTGTCCCTGTAACACGTGCACATAAACACTAAGTGATATCTGTACTGTCCCTGTAACACGTGCACATAAACACTAAGTGATATCTGTACTGTCCCTGTAACACGTGCACATAAACACTAAGTGATATCTGTACTGTCCTGTAACACATGCACATAAACACTAAGTGATATCTGTACTGTCCTGTAACACGTGCACATAAACACTAAGTGATATCTGTACTGTCCCTGTAACACGTGCACATAAACACTAAGTGATATCTGTACTGTCCCTGTAACACGTGCACATAAACACTAAGTGATATCTGTACTGTCCATATAACACGTGCACATAAACACTAAGTGATATCTGTACTGTCCTGTAACACGTGCACATAAACACTAAGTGATATCTGTACTGTCCTGTAACACGTGCACATAAACACTAAGTGATATCTGTACTGTCCCTGTAACACGTGCACATAAACACTAAGTGATATCTGTACTGTCCCTGTAACACGTGCACATAAACACTAAGTGATATCTGTACTGTCCCTATAACACGTGTACATAAACACTAAGTGATATCTGTACTGTCCCTGTAACACGTGCACATAAACACTAAGTTATATCTGTACCGTCACTGTAACACGTGCACATAAACAATAAGTGATATCTGTACTGTCCCTGTAACACGTGCACATAAACACTAAGTGATACCTGTACTGTCCCTGTAACACGTGCACATAAACACTAAGTGATATCTGTACTGTCCATATAACACGTGCACATAAACACTAAGTTATATCTGTACCGTCACTGTAACACGTGCACATAAACACTAAGTGATATCTGTACTGTCCCTGTAACACGTGCACATAAACACTAAGTGATATCTCTACTGTCCCTGTAACACGTGCACATAAACACTAAGTGATATCTGTACTGTAACACGTGCACATAAACACTAAGTGATACCTGTACTGTCCTGTAACACGTGCACATAAACACTAAGTGATATCTGTACTGTCCCTGTAACACGTGCACATAAACACTAAGTGATATCTGTACTGTCCCTGTAACACGTGCACATAAACACTAAGTGATATCTGTACTGTCCTGTAACACGTGCACATAAACACTAAGTGATATCTGTACTGTCCTGTAACACGTGCACATAAACACTAAGTGATATCTGTACTGTCCCTGTAACACGTGCACATAAACACTAAGTGATATCTGTACTGTCCCTATAACACGTGTACATAAACACTAAGTGATATCTGTACTGTCCTGTAACACGTGCACATAAACACTAAGTGATATCTGTACTGTCCCTGTAACACGTGCACATAAACACTAAGTGATATCTGTACTGTCCCTATAACACGTGTACATAAACACTAAGTGATATCTGTACTGTCCCTGTAACACGTACACATAAACACTAAGTGATATCTGTACTGTCCCTATAACACGTGCACATAAACACTAAGTGATATCTGTACTGTCCCTATAACACGTGCACATAAACACTAAGTGATATCTGTACTGTCCTGTAACACGTGCACATAAATACTAAGTGATATCTGTACTGTCCCTGTAACACGTGCACATAAATACTAAGTGATATCTGTACTGTCCCTGTAACACGTGCACATAAACACTAAGTGATATCTGTACTGTCCTGTAACACGTGCACATAAACACTAAGTGATATCTGTACTGTCCCTGTAACACGTGCACATAAACACTAAGTGATATCTGTACTGTCCCTGTAACACGTGCACATAAACACTAAGTGATATCTGTACCGTCCTGTAACACGTGCACATAAACACTAAGTGATATCTGTACTGTCCCTATAACACGTGCACATAAACACTAAGTGATATCTGTACTGTCCTGTAACACGTGCACATAAACACTAAGTGATATCTGTACTGTCCATATAACACGTGCACATAAACACTAAGTGATATCTGTACTGTCCCTGTAACACGTGCACATAAACACTAAGTGATATCTGTACTGTCCCTATAACACGTGCACATAAACACTAAGTGATATCTGTACTGTCCCTATAACACGTGCACATAAACACTAAGTGATATCTGTACTGTCCCTATAACACGTGCACATAAACACTAAGTGATATCTGTACTGTCCTGTAACACGTGCACATAAACACTAAGTGATACCTGTACTGTCCTGTAACACGTGCACATAAACACTAAGTGATATCTGTACTGTCCCTGTAACACGTGCACATAAACACTAAGTGATATCTGTACTGTCCCTGTAACACGTGCACATAAACACTAAGTGATACCTGTACTGTCCCTATAACACGTGCACATAAACACTAAGTGATATCTGTACTGTCCCTGTAACACGTGCACATAAACACTAAGTTATATCTGTACCGTCACTGTAACACGTGCACATAAACAATAAGTGATATCTGTACTGTCCCTGTAACACGTGCACATAAACACTAAGTGATACCTGTACTGTCCCTGTAACACGTGCACATAAACACTAAGTGATATCTGTACTGTCCCTATAACACGTGCACATAAACACTAAGTGATACCTGTACTGTCCCTGTAACACGTGCACATAAACACTAAGTGATATCTGTACTGTCCCTATAACACGTGCACATAAACACTAAGTGATATCTGTACTGTCCCTGTAACACGTGCACATAAACACTAAGTGATATCTGTACTGTAACACGTGCACATAAACACTAAGTGATACCTGTACTGTCCCTGTAACACGCGCACATAAACACTAAGTGATATCTGTACTGTCCTGTAACACGTGCACATAAACACTAAGTGATACCTGTACTGTCCCTGTAACACGTGCACATAAACACTAAGTGATATCTGTACTGTAACACGTGCACATAAACACTAAGTGATACCTGTACTGTCCCTGTAACACGTGCACATAAACACTAAGTGATATCTGTACTGTCCTGTAACACGTGCACATAAACACTAAGTGATATCTGTACTGTCCCTGTAACACGTGCACATAAACACTAAGTGATATCTGTACTGTCCTGTAACACGTGCACATAAACACTAAGTGATATCTGTACTGTCCTTGTAACACGTGCACATAAACACTAAGTGATATCTGTACTGTCCCTATAACACGTGCACATAAACACTAAGTGATATCTGTACTGTCCCTATAACACGTGCACATAAACACTAAGTGATATCTGTACTGTCCCTATAACACGTGCACATAAACACTAAGTGATATCTGTACTGTCCCTGTAACACGTGCACATAAACACTAAGTGGTATCTGTACTGTCCTGTAACACGTGCACATAAACACTAAGTGATATCTGTACTGTCCTGTAACACGTGCACATAAACACTAAGTGATATCTGTACTGTCCTGTAACACGTGCACATAAACACTAAGTGATATCTGTACTGTCCTGTAACACGTGCACATAAACACTAAGTGATATCTGTACTGTCCTGTAACACGTGCACATAAACACTAAGTGATATCTGTACTGTCCTGTAACACGTGCACATAAACACTAAGTGATATCTGTACTGTCCCTGTAACACGTGCACATAAACACTAAGTGGTATCTGTACTGTCCTGTAACACGTGCACATAAACACTAAGTGATACCTGTACTGTCCCTGTAACACGCTCACATAAACACTAAGTGATATCTGTACTGTCCTGTAACACGTGCACATAAACACTAAGTGATATCTGTACTGTCCTGTAACACGTGCACATAAATACTAAGTGATATCTGTACTGTAACACGTGCACATAAACACTAAGTGATATCTGTACTGTCCTGTAACACGTGCACATAAACACTAAGTGATACCTGTACTGTCCCTGTAACACGCGCACATAAACACTAAGTGATATCTGTACTGTCCTGTAACACGTGCACATAAACACTAAGTGATATCTGTACTGTCCCTGTAACACGTGCACATAAACACTAAGTGATATCTGTACTGTCCTGTAACACGTGCACATAAACACTAAGTGATATCTGTACTGTCCCTATAACACGTGCACATAAACACTAAGTGATACCTGTACTGTCCCTATAACACGTGCACATAAACACTAAGTGATGTATGTACTGTCCCTATAACACGTGCACATAAACACTAAGTGATACCTGTACTGTCCCTATAACACGTGCACATAAACACTAAGTGATGTATGTACTGTCCCTATAACACGTGCACATAAACACTAAGTGATATCTGTACTGTCCCTATAACACGTGCACATAAACACTAAGTGATACCTGTACTGTCCCTATAACACGTGCACATAAACACTAAGTGATGTATGTACTGTCCCTATAACACGTGCACATAAACACTAAGTGATATCTGTACTGTCCCTATAACACGTGCACATAAACACTAAGTGATACCTGTACTGTCCCTGTAACACGTGCACATAAACACTAAGTGATATCTGTACTGTCCCTGTAACACGTGCACATAAACACTAAGTGATACCTGTACTGTCCCTGTAACACGTGCACATAAACACTAAGTGATACCTGTACTGTCCCTGTAACACGTGCACATAAACACTAAGTGATATCTGTACTGTCCTGTAACACGTGCACATAAACACTAAGTGATATCTGTACTGTCCTGTAACACGTGCACATAAACACTAAGTGATATCTGTACTGTCCCTGTAACACGTACACATAAACACTAAGTGATATTTGTACTGTCCCTGTAACACGTGCACATAAACACTAAGTGATATCTATACTGTCCCTATAACACGTGCACATAAACACTAAGTGATATCTGTACTGTCCCTGTAACACGTGTACATAAACACTAAGTGATATCTGTACTGTCCCTGTAACACGTGCACATAAACACTAAGTGATACCTGTACTGTCCCTGTAACACGTGCACATAAACACTAAGTGATACCTGTACTGTCCCTATAACACGTGCACATAAACACTAAGTGATATCTGTACTGTCCTGTAACACGTGCACATAAACACTAAGTGATACCTGTACTGTCCCTGTAACACGTGCACATAAACACTAAGTGATATCTGTACTGTCCCTGTAACACGTGCACATAAACACTAAGTGATATCTGTACTGTCCCTGTAACACGTGCACATAAACACTAAGTGATATCTGTACTGTCCATATAACACGTGTACATAAACACTAAGTGATATCTGTACTGTCCCTGTAACACGTGCACATAAACACTAAGTGATACCTGTACTGTCCCTATAACACGTGCACATAAACACTAAGTGATATCTGTACTGTCCCTGTAACACGTGCACATAAACACTAAGTGATATCTGTACTGTCCCTGTAACACGTGTACATAAACACTAAGTGATATCTGTACTGTCCCTGTAACACGTGCACATAAACACTAAGTGATACCTGTACTGTCCCTGTAACACGTGCACATAAACACTAAGTGATACCTGTACTGTCCCTATAACACGTGCACATAAACACTAAGTGATATCTGTACTGTCCTGTAACACGTGCACATAAACACTAAGTGATACCTGTACTGTCCCTGTAACACGTGCACATAAACACTAAGTGATATCTGTACTGTCCCTGTAACACGTGCACATAAACACTAAGTGATATCTGTACTGTCCCTGTAACACGTGCACATAAACACTAAGTGATATCTGTACTGTCCCTGTAACACGTGCACATAAACACTAAGTGATATCTGTACTGTCCCTGTAACACGTGCACATAAACACTAAGTGATATCTGTACTGTCCCTGTAACACGTGCACATAAACACTAAGTGATATCTGTACTGTCCTGTAACACGTGCACATAAACACTAAGTGATATCTGTACTGTCCATATAACACGTGTACATAAACACTAAGTGATATCTGTACTGTCCCTGTAACACGTGCACATAAACACTAAGTGATACCTGTACTGTCCTGTAACACGTGCACATAAACACTAAGTGATATCTGTACTGTCCCTATAACACGTGTACATAAACACTAAGTGATATCTGTACTGTCCTGTAACACGTGTACATAAACACTAAGTGATATCTGTACTGTCCTGTAACACGTGCACATAAACACTAAGTGATATCTGTACTGTCCCTGTAACACGTGCACATAAACACTAAGTGATATCTGTACTGTCCTGTAACACGTGCACATAAACACTAAGTGATATCTGTACTGTCCCTGTAACACGTGTACATAAACACTAAGTGATATCTGTACTGTCCTGTAACACGTGTACATAAACACTAAGTGATATCTGTACCGTCCTGTAACACGTGTACATAAACACTAAGTGATATCTGTACTGTCCTGTAACACGTGTACATAAACACTAAGTGATATCTGTACTGTCCCTGTAACACGTGCACATAAACACTAAGTGATATCTGTACTGTCCTGTAACACGTGTACATAAACACTAAGTGATATCTGTACTGTCCCTGTAACACGTGCACATAAACACTAAGTGATATCTGTACTGTCCCTGTAACACGTGCACATAAACACTAAGTGATATCTGTACTGTCCATATAACACGTGTACATAAACACTAAGTGATATCTGTACTGTCCCTGTAACACGTGCACATAAACACTAAGTGATACCTGTACTGTCCCTGTAACACGTGCACATAAACACTAAGTGATATCTGTACTGTCCTGTAACACGTGCACATAAACACTAAGTGATATCTGTACTGTCCCTGTAACACGTGCACATAAACACTAAGTGATATCTGTACTGTCCATATAACACGTGTACATAAACACTAAGTGATATCTGTACTGTCCCTATAACACGTGCACATAAACACTAAGTGATATCTGTACTGTCCATATAACACGTGTACATAAACACTAAGTGATATCTGTACTGTCCCTGTAACACGTGCACATAAACACTAAGTGATATCTGTACTGATAACAGAGAAGCAGATAACGGATGTGCAGAAATGTACTACCATTTGTGTTCCCCAATTCTTACCATGTATGCGGGGGATAACTGGTACACACTTTTTTAACCCCTTAAGGACCGGAGGTTATGGGACATTTCCGTCCCATAACGTCCGCATAGGGGCACTTTGACGAGCCGGTACACGTGAGCTGTTGCGTGTATCGACGCGTCACTATGGGACTTGAAACAGATCGCTCCGATCTTGTAGCGGTCTATTTCATGCCCTATTTTTTACTTACAGCGCTCCCGGTAGAGCGCTGTAAGTAAAAAGTACGTGACGTACCAGGACCGTCAAGGGTCGTTCGAGCAAATTTACCCTTGACGGTCCTGGTACGTCAAGGGTCCCTAAGGGGTTAAACAAAGTTTTTTATTATTTTCAGGAAAAACACACACATACACAGAATGCGGTTATAACAGGTATACACACACACACACACAGAATGTGGGGATAACAGGTACACACACACACAATGTAGGGATAACAGGTACACACACACAATGTAGGGATAACAGGTACACACACACACACAATGTAGGGAAACAGGTACACACACACACACACACACACACACAATGTAGGGATAACAGGTACACACACACAATGTAGGGATAACAGGTACACACACACACAATGTAGGGATAACAGGTACACACACACACACACAATGTAGGGATAACAGGTACACACACACACACACAATGTAGGGATAACAGGTATACACACACACACAGAATGTGGGGATGACAGGTACACACACACACAGAATGGTACACACACACAGAATGTGGTGATAACGGGTACACACACACACACAATGTGGGGATAACGGGTATATATATACACACACACACACACACACAGAATGGTACACACACACAGTGAATGTGGGGATAATGGGTACACACACAGACAGAATGTGGGGATAACAGGTACACACACACACACACAGAATGGTACACGCAGACACACACAGAATGTGGGGATAACAGGTACACACACACACACACACATAATGGGGATAACAGGTACACACACACACACACACACACACACACACAGAATGGTACACGCAGACACACACAGAATGTGGGGATAACAGGTACACACACGCAGACACACACAGAATGTGGGGATAACAGGTACACACACACACATAATGGGGATAACAGGTACACACACACACACACACACACACACACAGAATGGTACACGCAGACACACACAGAATGTGGGGATAACAGGTACACACACGCAGACACACACAGAATGTGGGGATAACAGGTACACACACACACAGAATGAGGGGAAATGACATATGCAAACAGAATGCTGGCACAACTTGTACGCACACACACAGAATAGAGGGTGACATTTATACACTGGTATTAGGGGGATACGGCTGACATGCACACACAGGTGGGGGGGCCTGATACAGAAATTTGGTGGTGAAGTACACACATTTTGGGGAGTGAAATACACACAGATTAATTTGGTGTGATGACAGTTACACATAGATTTTGGGGTGACATGTATACACAGATTTATTAGGGACTGATGACAGTTACACACAGATTTTGGGGTGACGTACCCAAGGATTTTTTTGAGGGGGTGACAGTTACAGATTTGGGTCAACATGTACATACAGAGTTATTGGAGATGATGACAGTTACACACAGATTTTGGGGTGACACACAGACTTGGGGAGGTGACATGTACACACAGAGGGTGAAGATGGTTACACACAGATTTTGGAGTGACACACAGACTTTGGGAGGAGACAGTTACACGCAGATTTGGGGTGACACACACAGACTTGGGGAGGTGACAGTTATACAGATTTGGGGTGACGTGCACATATTTGGGGTGCCATGTACACACAGAGGGTGATGACAGTTACACACAGACAGGGAGGAGGCAATTACACACAGATTTGGGGTGACGTACACAGATTTATTAGAGGGTGAGGACAGTAACATACAGATTTGGGGTGACATGTACACACAGATTTATTAGAGAGTGATGACAGTAACATTTTTGAGTGGTGAAATGTACGCACAGATATTTTGTGGGGTGATAGTTACACACAGATTTGGGGAGATGACAGTTACACAAAGATTTGGGGTGATATGTACACACAGATTTGGGGAGATGACAGTTACACAAAGATTTGGGGTGATATGTACACACAGATTTGGGGAGGTGACACACTGATTTTGGGGTGATATGTACACAGATTTGGGGAGGTGACACACACTGATTTTGGGGTGTCATTGTAATGGATCCTACTCCGTTACTGGAGCCCTTGTCTGGGCGCAAGGCTTACGAGCCCAGAAAGCAAGGAACTGTGGACATTTTGTCGTATCAGGAACCCTTACCAGCTGGGCGTATGAACTTTTAAGCCAGGCCTGGGCCTATGTGTGTAAAGGCCCTTACTACGAACTGTTACAGCTTACCTTGCTTTCAGCATCATCTGCAGGCGCGAGGCTTCAAGCATGCTGCAGGCCTCTGTTTTATCCGTTTGCTTCCTGTAGTCTCCTCCTATCAGCTTCCTACTTCCTCCCTCTGAGCTGCTCCTCCTACTTCCTGTGGAGGGGTTTAAAGGGCAGACTGAGTCCTGACTCAGTTTCCCTTGCGTTGTTGTTCATAGCAATTCTGTTACTTTGGGCTCTGTGTATGACCTGGCTAGTCTTCCATCCACTCTAGTGCTGACCTGTGGCTCTGTCTGACTATTCTTTTTCCTAACCCCTAATAGTGGACATCCAATCTGGTGCAGACTTGTAGCTCTGGCTGACTACCTGAACTGTGTATGACCCAGCTTGTCTGACTACCCCCTCTAGTGCTGACTTGTGGATCTGTCTGACTATTCTTTCGTCTTTTCCCCTGGTGATCAGACACCCAATAGTGCGGGCCTGGGGCTCTAGTAGACTTGCATAGCTGACTGCAGATGTGAGTCAGTTTTCACCTTACTTCATCTGACTGCTGCGTGAGTCAGAGGGTTCAGTACCTGTGTTCTATAGCCTAGGAGTTCCCACCTGGCGGCAGGTGTGGTTCTGAGGGTTCTCGTGTTGCGCACTCCGAGCCAGTGAGTTCTTACTGTCTGCAGGTGCGTACCTGAGACTCACTCTTACTACCACTACTAGTGGCTTCTCTTTGGTTCCTGAGCATCCTGGTTTCCTGTTCGTCGGATCAAGATTATCGTTTTGGTTGCTGCTGTATCACTTGTCCTTGTATGTGAGACTACCAGTAGCTTTGGCCTAGTCTCCAGCAGGGTGGTCTAGGACCCAGCCTATTATTTCTGGTAATAGTGCTTGCTGACTAGTACCCCCTGCTTGCCTATTGCCTATTCTTTTGTTTGTTGTTTTCAACAAACTCCATTAACTATACCGTATAGACTCTGAGCCTCCTTAGTATCCGTAACACGAACTAAGGAGAACTTTGGAAACATTATGCCGATAGACACTGTGTGCTCATGGTTGTTGTGTCTTACGTGTACCATTCCATCGACCATCAGTCGACCATTCCCGTCTCGGTGTTCAAATCATCGACACTGGGTCGAACACGGGAAGCCGGGGGTCAAGAGGCGAAAGCTTGTTCAATCGAATCCCTGAAGCAGGCATGCAAATATCTTCCATAGCCTAACAAAAGGCACCGTGGGCAGCTCAGTGACTGGTCAAGGTTGGAGCAGGACATGCAAAATAGTCCAACAAAGTCTCCAACCTTGGGCCATTGTCCCTGAGATGTGTATTCTAGCCACTCCAGCCATTGTAGGTTTGTGAACTGTATTGAGCCCCCCTGTGTGTGTTAATGCAATCACGTCTGTTTTATTGTGTTTGCCTGAAGCAGTTGTTGTTGGTTCTTTGTCTTCTGTATTATGATTGGATTCTCTCTATAACTAGTCCATTGTGTCATGTCTGCCCATGTATTGTCAATGTGGATAAACTGTATAAATATGCTGTGGTTTGGTTTAATAAAGAGTTACTTGTACACACAATAAGAAGAGTCCTGGTGTCTTTATGCTCTTGTGGTTTAAAGTATCCCCTCTGATACTCATCTGAGCCAAGTATTCTGTATTATTGACTGCCTGCTGCCAGCTCCCTGCGCATCCGATTCCGAGTTGGGACTTCTGGATTTCATATGCTGTCAGGCGTCGACGTGGACTCTGTTCGACATCACTGTGGTTCCTGCGACATCCTCCAGCTGTCCTTTGGCTGGGACTAGAGGTCTCACTCTCTACGGCCCGTGGTACCAGTCTGTGACCCAACTCTGGCTTCGAGTCCCTTCGACCTTTTCCTGTTCCCCTAGAACTCCTCTGACTGCGACACGGAGTCGATGATGCTACCACTTTCATCCAACTTCGACACAGAGTTTACTACCTTGCGGATGCTCGATCAGGCCGGTTATTGCTCGACCGGTACAAACCAAGCTGGGTAATCTGCCTTCTAGAAGGAAAAACCCGGAAAGATGGCTGAGGGCGACACGGTGCCTTCCAGCTTCCGTTACAGTCGTACACACAGATTTGGGGAGGTGACACACACTGATTTTGGGATGACATGCACACACAGATTTGGGGAGGTGACAAACACTGATTTTGGGATGACATCTACACACAGATTTGAGGAGGTGACACACACACTGATTTTGGGATGACATCTACACACAGATTTGAGGAGGTGACACACTGATTTTGGGATGACATGTACACACAGATTTGGGGAGGTGACACACACTGATTTTGCGGTGACATGTACACACAGATTTGGGGAGGTGACACACAATTTGGGGTGACATGTACACACAGATTTGAGGAGGTGACACACTGATTTTGGGGTGACATGTACACAGATTTATTAGAGGGTGATGACAGTAACACACAGATTTGTGGTGACATGTACACACTGATTAGAGAATGATGACAATAAAATTTTTAGTGGTGAAATGTACGCACAGATATATTGTGGGGGATAGTCACACACAGATTTGGGGAGGGGACAGTTACACAAAGATTTGGGGTGACATGTATACACAGATTTGGGGAGGTGACACACACTGATTTTGGGGCGACATGTACACACAGATTTGGGGAGGTGACATACACTGATTTTGGGGCGACATGTACACACTGATTTGAGGAGGTGACATACACTGATTTTGGGATGAAATGCACACACTGATTTGAGGAGGTGACACACACAGATATGAAGTGACATGTACACACAGATTTATTAGAGAGTGATGACTAACATTTTTGAGTGGAGAAATGTACGCACAGATATATTGTGGCGTGATAGTTACACACAGATTTGGGGAGGTGACACACACTGATTTTGGCGTGAGATGTACACACAGATTTGGAAAGGGGACATACTGATTTTGGGGTGACATGTACACACAGATTTGGAGAGGGGACATACTGATTTTGGGGTGACATGTACACACAGATTTGGAGAGGGGACATACTGATTTTGGGGTGACATGTACACACAGATTTGGAGAGGGGACATACTGATTTTGGGGTGACATGTACACACAGATTTGGAGAGGGGACATACTGATTTTGGGGTGACATGTACACACATATTTGGGGAGGGGGACACACTGATTTTGGGGTGACATGTACACACAGATTTGGGGAGATGACACATACTGATTTTGGGGTGACATGTACACACAGATTTGGGGAGGTGACCTACACTGATTTTGGGGTGATATGTACAGATTTGGGGAGGTGACACACACTGATTTTGGGGTGACATTTACACATAGATGTATTAGAGGTTGATGACAGCAACACAAAGATTTGGGGTGACAGGTACACACTGATTTTGGGGAGGTGACACAGTCCCCTGGGTACTCACCGATCAGCCCCACACTTAGCAACAGCTGAGGGTCCGCACATCCCCCTGTTACAGCCATGACCCGGGTGTACCGCTCCACAGGGAACCTTCTGCCCCATCCGGCACAAGACCAGCTTCCTGCCGGGCCTCGGGACACCGCCCACTAATAGCTCCTCCCCTGGAGGCGGGGTCGGGGCGGAGACTTTATCCATCGGGTGCAGCTTTATTCCGATCACCAACCGCCTCCTCTCCCGAGAGGCGGGGACAGTCTCACAAATCCACCCACAGGGGCGGTCTTATGCTAGCCCCTCCTAAGTCATTACGCGATAGGCGGATCCAGGGCGGATCAATAGGCCTCCTTGTTCCGAATGGGTTCGTATCTCCCATACGAGGCGGAACTAGTCCATAGGCCCTTCCCACCAGCTCCGCCCCCAGTGTCAGTGAGTCACATGGTGTGTGTGTCCTGGGAATAGATCAGTAGGGAAAGTGAAGAGAGGGGTTTCACCAGCAGTGCCTAGGGGAGCACAGGGGACACTCCCTAAAAGAGGAGCCCCGTATACTGGCACTCATCAATTACATCTACATTGTATTGTGATTGATTAAGATACGTGTATTACACAGAAAGCTCTGTTGGGGGAAGGGAAGACTTGAAATGAATTCAGAAATACCCCTTTTATATATGCGGGGGTGGGGGGGTTAATGAACAGCTTGACCTTCACACTTGCAAACCTCCCAAGTGTGCCTCTATGAGACCCAAATCCCTCCTTCCCACCCTGGTGTCCTTCCTTTTAGGAGATCAGACTGTGTGGTGTGTATATAAGTGTATCACCCTGGTGTCCCTGTGTTTAGGAGATCAGACTGTGTGGTGTGTATATAAGTGTATCACCCCGGTGTCCCTGTGTTTAGGAGATCAGACTGTGTGGTGTGTATATAAGTGTATCACCCTGGTGTCCCTGTGTTTAGGAGATCAGACTGTGTGGTGTGTATATAAGTGTATCACCCTGGTGTCACTGTGTTTAGGAGATCAGATTGTGTGGTGTGTATATAAGTGTATCACTCTGGTGTCCCTGTGTTTAGGAGATCAGACTGTGTGGTGTATATATAAGTGTATCACCCTGGTGTCCCTGTGTTTAGGAGATCAGACTGTGTGGTGTGTATAGAAGTGTATCACCCTGGTGTCACTGTGTTTAGGAGATCAGATTGTGTGGTGTGTATATAAGTGTATCACTCTGGTGTCCCTGTGTTTAGGAGATCAGACTGTGTGGTGTGTATATAAGGGTATCACCCTGGTGTCCCTGTGTTTAGGAGATCAGACTGTGTGGTGTGTATATAAGGGTATCACCCTGGTGTCCCTGTGTTTAGGAGATCAGACTGTGTGGTATGTATATAAGTGTATCACCCTGGTGTCCCTGTGTTTAGGAGATCAGACTGTGCGGTGTGTATAGAAGTGTATCACCCTGGTGTCCCTGTGTTTAGGAGATCAGACTGTGCGGTGTGTATATAAGTGTATCACCCTGGTGTCCCTGTGTTTAGGAGATCAGACTGTGTGGTGTGTATATAAGGGTATCACCCTGGTGTCCCTGTGTTTAGGAGATCAGACTGTGTGGTGTGTATATAAGTGTATTACCCTGGTGTCCCTGTGTTTAGGAGATCAGACTGTGTGGTGTGTATATAAGTGTATCACCCTGGTGTCCCTGTGTTTAGGAGATCAGACTGTGTGGTGTGTATATAAGGGTATCACCCTGGTGTCCCTGTGTTTAGGAGATCAGACTGTGTGGTGTGTATATAATTGTATTACCCTGGTGTCCCTGTGTTTAGGAGATCAGACTGTGTGGTGTGTATATAAGTGTATCACCCTGATGTCCCTGTGTTTAGGAGATCACACTGTGTGGTGTGTATAGAAGTGTATCACCCTGGTGTCCCTGTGTTTAGGAGATCAGACTGTGTGGTGTGTATAGAAGTGTATCACCCTGGTGTCCCTGTGTTTAGGAGATCAGTCTGTGGGATGTGTATAGAAGTGTATCACCCTGGGGTCCCTGTGTTTAGGAGATCAGACAGTGTGGTGTGTATATATGTATATCACCCTGGTGTCCCTGTGTTTAGGAGATCAGACTGTGTGGTATGTATATAAGTGTATCACCCTGGTGTCCCTGTGTTTAGGAGATCAGACTGTGTGGTGTGTATAGAAGTGTATCACCCTGGGGTCCCTGTGTTTAGGAGATCAGACAGTGTGGTGTGTATATATGTATATCACCCTGGTGTCCCTGTGTTTAGGAGATCAGACTGTGTGGTATGTATATCACCCTGGTGTCCCTGTGTTTAGGAGATCAGACTGTGTGGTGTGTATAGAAGTGTATCACCCTGGTGTCCCTGTGTTTAGGAGATCAGACTGTGCGGTGTGTATATAGTGTATCACCCTGGTGTCCCTGTGTTTAGGAGATCAGACTGTGTGGTGTGTATAGAAGTGTATCACCCTGGTGTCCCTGTGTTTAGGAGATCAGTCTGTGGGATGTGTATAGAAGTGTATCACCCTGGGGTCCCTGTGTTTAGGAGATCAGACAGTGTGGTGTGTATATATGTATATCACCCTGGTGTCCCTGTGTTTAGGAGATCAGACTGTGTGGTATGTATATAAGTGTATCACCCTGGTGTCCCTGTGTTTAGGAGATCAGACTGTGTGGTGTGTATAGAAGTGTATCACCCTGGGGTCCCTGTGTTTAGGAGATCAGACAGTGTGGTGTGTATATATGTATATCACCCTGGTGTCCCTGTGTTTAGGAGATCAGACTGTGTGGTATGTATATCACCCTGGTGTCCCTGTGTTTAGGAGATCAGACTGTGTGGTGTGTATAGAAGTGTATCACCCTGGTGTCCCTGTGTTTAGGAGATCAGACTGTGTGGTGTGTATATAAGTGTATCACCCTGGTGTCCCTGTGTTTAGGAGATCAGACTGTGTGGTGTGTATATAAGGGTATCACCCTGGTGTCCCTGTGTTTAGGAGATCAGACTGTGTGGTGTGTATATAAGTGTATTACCCTGGTGTCCCTGTGTTTAGGAGATCAGACTGTGTGGTGTGTATATAAGTGTATCACCCTGGTGTCCCTGTGTTTAGGAGATCAGACTGTGTGGTGTGTATATAAGGGTATCACCCTGGTGTCCCTGTGTTTAGGAGATCAGACTGTGTGGTGTGTATATAAGGGTATCACCCTGGTGTCCCTGTGTTTAGGAGATCAGACTGTGTGGTGTGTATATAAGTGTATTACCCTGGTGTCCCTGTGTTTAGGAGATCAGACTGTGTGGTGTGTATATAAGTGTATCACCCTGGTGTCCCTGTGTTTAGGAGATCAGACTGTGTGGTGTGTATATAAGGGTATCACCCTGGTGTCCCTGTGTTTAGGAGATCAGACTGTGTGGTGTGTATATAATTGTATTACCCTGGTGTCCCTGTGTTTAGGAGATCAGACTGTGTGGTGTGTATATAAGTGTATCACCCTGATGTCCCTGTGTTTAGGAGATCACACTGTGTGGTGTGTATAGAAGTGTATCACCCTGGTGTCCCTGTGTTTAGGAGATCAGACTGTGTGGTGTGTATAGAAGTGTATCACCCTGGTGTCCCTGTGTTTAGGAGATCAGTCTGTGGGATGTGTATAGAAGTGTATCACCCTGGGGTCCCTGTGTTTAGGAGATCAGACAGTGTGGTGTGTATATATGTATATCACCCTGGTGTCCCTGTGTTTAGGAGATCAGACTGTGTGGTATGTATATAAGTGTATCACCCTGGTGTCCCTGTGTTTAGGAGATCAGACTGTGTGGTGTGTATAGAAGTGTATCACCCTGGGGTCCCTGTGTTTAGGAGATCAGACAGTGTGGTGTGTATATATGTATATCACCCTGGTGTCCCTGTGTTTAGGAGATCAGACTGTGTGGTATGTATATCACCCTGGTGTCCCTGTGTTTAGGAGATCAGACTGTGTGGTGTGTATAGAAGTGTATCACCCTGGTGTCCCTGTGTTTAGGAGATCAGACTGTGCGGTGTGTATATAGTGTATCACCCTGGTGTCCCTGTGTTTAGGAGATCAGACTGTGTGGTGTGTATAGAAGTGTATCACCCTGGTGTCCCTGTGTTTAGGAGATCAGTCTGTGGGATGTGTATAGAAGTGTATCACCCTGGGGTCCCTGTGTTTAGGAGATCAGACAGTGTGGTGTGTATATATGTATATCACCCTGGTGTCCCTGTGTTTAGGAGATCAGACTGTGTGGTATGTATATAAGTGTATCACCCTGGTGTCCCTGTGTTTAGGAGATCAGACTGTGTGGTGTGTATAGAAGTGTATCACCCTGGGGTCCCTGTGTTTAGGAGATCAGACAGTGTGGTGTGTATATATGTATATCACCCTGGTGTCCCTGTGTTTAGGAGATCAGACTGTGTGGTATGTATATCACCCTGGTGTCCCTGTGTTTAGGAGATCAGACTGTGTGGTGTGTATAGAAGTGTATCACCCTGGTGTCCCTGTGTTTAGGAGATCAGACTGTGCGGTGTGTATATAGTGTATCACCCTGGTGTCCCTGTGTTTAGGAGATCAGACTGTGTGGTGTGTATAGAAGTGTATCACCCTGGTGTCCCTGTGTTTAGGAGATCAGACTGTGTGGTGTGTATAGACGTGTATCACCCTGGTGTCCCTGTGTTTAGGAGATCAGACTGTGTGATGTGTATATAAGTGTATCACCCTGGTGTCCCTGTGTTTAGGAGATCAGACTGTGTGATGTGTATATAAGTGTATCACCCTGGTGTCCCTGTGTTTAGGAGATCAGGCTGTGTGGTGTGTATATAAGTGTATCACCCTGGTGTCCCTGTGTTTAGGAGATCAGATGTGTGGTGTGTATAGAAGTGTATCACCCTGGTGTCCCTGTGTTTAGGAGATCAGACTGTGTGGTATGTATATAAGTGTATCACCCTGGTGTCCCTGTGTTTAGGAGATCAGACTGTGTGGTGTGTATAGAAGTGTATCACCCTGGTGTCCCTGTGTTTAGGAGATCAGACTGTGTGGTGTGTATATATGTATATCACCCTGGTGTCCCTGTGTTTAGGAGATCAGACTGTGTGGTATGTATATAAGTGTATCACCCTGGTGTCCCTGTGTTTAGGAGATCAGACTGTGTGATGTGTATATAAGTGTATCACCCTGGTGTCCCTGTGTTTAGGAGATCAGACTGTGTGGTGTGTATAGAAGTGTATCACCCTGGTGTCCCTGTGTTTAGGAGATCAGACTGTGTGGTGTGTATATATGTATATCACCCTGGTGTCCCTGTGTTTAGGAGATCAGACTGTGTGGTATGTATATAAGTGTATCACCCTGGTGTCCCTGTGTTTAGGAGATCAGACTGTGTGGTATGTATATAAGTGTATCACCCTGGTGTCCCTGTGTTTAGGAGATCAGACTGTGTGGTGTGTATAGAAGTGTATCACCCTGGGGTCCCTGTGTTTAGGAGATCAGACAGTGTGGTGTGTATATATGTATATCACCCTGGTGTCCCTGTGTTTAGGAGATCAGACTGTGTGGTATGTATATATGTATATCACCCTGGTGTCCCTGTGTTTAGGAGATCAGACTGTGTGGTGTGTATAGAAGTGTATCACCCTGGTGTCCCTGTGTTTAGGAGATCAGACTGTGTGGTGTGTATAGACGTGTATCACCCTGGTGTCCCTGTGTTTAGGAGATCAGACTGTGTGATGTGTATATAAGTGTATCACCCTGGTGTCCCTGTGTTTAGGAGATCAGACTGTGTGATGTGTATAGAAGTGTATCACCCTGGTGTCCCTGTGTTTAGGAGATCAGACTGTGTGGTGTGTATAGACGTGTATCACCCTGGTGTCCCTGTGTTTAGGAGATCAGACTGTGTGATGTGTATATAAGTGTATCACCCTGGTGTCCCTGTGTTTAGGAGATCAGACTGTGTGGTGTGTATAGAAGTGTATCACCCTGGTGTCCCTGTGTTTAGGAGATCAGACTGTGTGGTGTGTATAGACGTGTATCACCCTGGTGTCCCTGTGTTTAGGAGATCAGACTGTGTGGTGTGTATAGAAGTGTATCACCCTGGTGTCCCTGTGTTTAGGAGATCAGGCTGTGTGGTGTGTATATAAGTGTATCACCCTGGTGTCCCTGTGTTTAGGAGATCAGACTGTGTGGTGTGTATATAAGTGTATCACCCTGGTGTCCCTGTGTTTAGGAGATCAGACTGTGTGGTGTGTATATAAGTGTATCACCCTGGTGTCCCTGTGTTTAGGAGATCAGGCTGTGTGGTGTGTATAGAAGTGTATCACCCTGGTGTCCCTGTGTTTAGGAGATCAGACGGTGTGGTGTGTATATAAGTGTATCACCCTGGTGTCCCTGTGTTTAGGAGATCAGACTGTGTGTTGTGTATATAAGTGTATCACCCTGGTGTCCCTGTGTTTAGGAGATCAGACTGTGTGTTGTGTATATAAGTGTATCACCCTGGTGTCCCTGTGTTTAGGAGATCAGACTGTATGGTATGTATATATAAGTGTATCACCCTGGTGTCCCTGTGTTTAGGAGATCAGACTGTGTGGTGTTTATAGAAGTGTATCACCCTGGTGTCCCTGTGTTTAGGAGATCAGGCTGTGTGGTGTGTATAGAAGTGTATCACCGTGGTGTCCCAGTGTTTAGGAGATCAGACTGTGTGGTGTGTATATAAGTGTATCACCCTGGTGTCCCTGTGTTTCGGAGATCAGATTGTGTGGTGTGTATATAAGTGTATCACCCTGGTGTCCCTGTGTTTAGGAGATCAGACTGTGTGGTGTGTAAATAAGTGTATCACCCTGGTGTCTCTGTGTTTCGGAGATCAGACTGTGTGGTGTGTATAGAAGTGTATCACCCTGGTGTCCCTGTGTTTAGGAGATCAGACTGTGTGGTGTGTGTATATAAGTGTATCACCCTGGTGTCCCTGTGTTTAGGAGATCAGACTGTGTGGTGTGTGTATATAAGTGTATCACCCTGGTGTCCCTGTGTTTAGGAGATCAGACTGTATGGTATGTATATATAAGTGTATCACCCTGGTGTCCCTGTGTTTAGGAGATCAGACTGTGTGGTGTTTATAGAAGTGTATCACCCTGGTGTCCCTGTGTTTAGGAGATCAGACTGTGTGGTGTGTATAGAAGTGTATTACCCTGGTGTCCCTGTGTTTAGGAGATCAGACTGTGTGGTGTGTATAGAAGTGTATCACCCTGGTGTCCCTGTGTTTAGGAGATCAGACTGTGTGGTGTGTATAGAAGTGTATCACCCTGGTGTCCCTGTGTTTAGGAGATAAGACTGTGTGGTGTGTATATAAGTGTATCACTCTGGTGTCCCTGTGTTTAGGAGATCAGACTGTATGGTGTGTATATAAGTATCACCCTGATGTCCCTGTGTTTAGGAGATCAGACTATGTGGCGTGTATTTAAGTATCACCCTGGAGTCCCTGTGTTTAGGAGATCAGACAGTGTGGTGTGTATCACCCTGGTGTCCCTGTGTTTAGGAGATCAGACAGTGTGGTGTGTATCACCCTGGTGTCCCTGTGTTTAGGAGATCAGACTGTGTGGTGTGTATATAGGTGTATCTCCCTGGTGTCCCTGTGTTTAGGAGATCAGACAGTGTGTTGTGTATATAAGTGTATCACCCTGGTGTCCCTGTGTTTAGGAGATCAGACTGTGTGGTGTTTATAGAAGTGTATCACCCTGGTGTCCCTGTGTTTAGGAGATCAGACTGTGTGGTGTGTATAGAAGTGTATTACCCTGGTGTCCCTGTGTTTAGGAGATCAGACTGTGTGGTGTGTATAGAAGTGTATCACCCTGGTGTCCCTGTGTTTAGGAGATCAGACTGTGTGGTGTGTATAGAAGTGTATCACCCTGGTGTCCCTGTGTTTAGGAGATAAGACTGTGTGGTGTGTATATAAGTGTATCACTCTGGTGTCCCTGTGTTTAGGAGATCAGACTGTATGGTGTGTATATAAGTATCACCCTGATGTCCCTGTGTTTAGGAGATCAGACTATGTGGCGTGTATTTAAGTATCACCCTGGAGTCCCTGTGTTTAGGAGATCAGACAGTGTGGTGTGTATCACCCTGGTGTCCCTGTGTTTAGGAGATCAGACAGTGTGGTGTGTATCACCCTGGTGTCCCTGTGTTTAGGAGATCAGACTGTGTGGTGTGTATATAGGTGTATCTCCCTGGTGTCCCTGTGTTTAGGAGATCAGACAGTGTGTTGTGTATATAAGTGTATCACCCGGGTAACATAGTAATTTAGGTTGAAAAAAGACTTGCGTCCATCTAATTCAACCCTTTTCCTATTCCCGTTTACCATCGTTGATCCAAAAGAAGAGATTTCTCCCTGGATCAACAAGCCCTAACTAAATATTAATCCCAATACTAGCGTACATAGCCCTCTATGTTATGCTCTTTTAAATAAGTATCCAGGCCCCTTTTAAAGGCATCTAATGTATTTGATAGTACCACCTCCTCAGGAAGTGAATTCCATACCTTTATTGTCCTTACTGTAAAGAAACCCTTCCGCTGTTGTAAATTAAATCTCCTTTCCTCAAGTCTAAGCGGGTGGCCCCTTGTCCTGTGTACTGTTCTGTTAATTAACAGGTCTTTGGCGAGCCCTTTATATGGGCCTTGAACATACTTATATAGTGTCCCTGTGTGTAGGAGATCAGACTGTGTGTTGTGTATATAAGTGTATCACCCCGGTGTCCCTGTGTGTAGGAGATCAGACTGTATGGGGTGGCATTTGCCAGGGGTAGCAGTTGGCACCTTTCTCAAGTACATCTTTATCTAAGTACTGAGAGTTAGGCAAGAGAAATAATATGTTAATATCTATCCAGTATGCTGCATTGTATGCTCTATGAAGACAGTCTTCTAACAACTTTCTCATCTTCCTTACAGGTATGTGTTTCCCATCCAGTCTGCTTAAAAATCTTGTGCTGTAACCCAACTGTTTATTAACTATACAGTCTCCTGGTATGTGTTTCCCATCCAGTCTGCTTAAAAATCTTGTGCTGTAACCCAACTGTTTATTAACTATACAGTCTCCTGGTATGTGTTTCCCATCCAGTCTGCTTAAAAATCTTGTGCTGTAACCCAACTGTTTATTAACTATACAGTCTCCTGGTATGTGTTTCCCATCCAGTCTGCTTAAAAATCTTGTGCTGTAACCCAACTGTTTATTAACTATACAGTCTCCTGGTATGTGTTTCCCATCCAGTCTGCTTAAAAATCTTGTGCTGTAACCCAACTGTTTATTAACTATACAGTCTCCTGGTATGTACTAATCTACCCTTCACCTGGAACTCCAATCTCATCCAGTCTCCCTCTCTCCAATCTCATCCAGTCTCCCTCTACCATTTAACCCCTTGTTGTATGTACTAATCTAAATTAGCCATTTTGACCCCCTGTTCCAGTCTCCATATTGCCTTCCTCCCCCATTCCTCTCCTATATCTCTCTGTGTCTGTTTCTTATCAGAGATTTAATGGTGTCACACCTGAACGCACTCAGAGCTATCCCATCCCAAAACAATTTGTAATTTGGAAATCCCTCAGTCAGTCATTCAGTGTTCTTAGGGACTCCAGTTACTATATATTCAGGCCCAGTTAGGGGTGGCATTTGCCACCTTTCTCAAAGTACATCTTTATCTAAGTACTGAGATTTAGGCAAGAGAGTTGGACAGGAGAGAGACAGCTGCTGCAGCAACCTACAGACAAGAGGCAAGTAAATAAGCTGAATTCAGAATGAAGAAACAGTCATTTTCACCAAGCACTGACATTTGCTTCCTCTACTGAAACTACTGACCACCTGATGCAAGAAACCAGGATTTCCAGCCACCATTAACCATTACAACTTCTGCCTCTCCTGATCATCATTGGACTACTTCATTTAACCCTGCACTGATTCCTACCCTCACCAAGTACTTTGCAGTTCTGCTACTGACTCCTCACCATCCCTGGCACCTATACCCTCTGCTCCGTGGATTGACCCTTGACTGCCAAGTCATCTGTACTCTCCTGGATTACTGACTGTTGCACATCTCTACTGCCCCATTCATTAACCCAACTATGGGCAAATTAACTCCTTGTTTTGTCATCGCCATTCTCACCTGCATAAGACTCTCCTCCTCCTGTGTCCACATTAAGTGTCACGCCATTCACATTGCACCCTCAATTCTTCACTCACCACTTCTCTGCTCCCATGAACTTTTTTCATTCCTCCGCTCCCTATCACCACCATCTCCTTCTACCGCTGCAAAAAAGCCCCACTGCTTCAAATCTCACTCTCACCTTATGTCCCTGTCCCTTCTCCTCCTACTTGCTGCAGGTGACATCTCACCTAACCCAGGCCCCCCTTCCATTCTCTCTTGGACCACAGAACCCACTCACACACGCAACACTCACAATCTAATAACCGTACCCCGTCACCTAACCTCCTCCCCCCCCTTTTGTTTTGGTCTCTGGAATGCCCGCTCTGTGTGTAACAAACTAACAGCTGTTCATGATCTGTTCATTTCTCATTCCCTAAACCTCCTTGCCATCACTGAAACTTGGCTCACATCATCAGACACTGCCTCCACTGCCGCACTCTCATATGGAGGCCTTCAATTCACACACACTCCGAGGCCTGGCAACAGGCAGGGAGGGGGAGTAGGCATCCTGCTGCCCCCTAACCATATATTTCAGGTACTCCCCACTGTTCCCTCTCTTTCCTTCCCTACATTTGAAGCTCACGCACTTCGCCTCTTCTCTCCCCTCCCCCTGCGTGTTGCTGTCATATACAGGCCACCTGGTCCCACTGCACAATTCCTTGATCACTTCACCTCCTGGCTCCCTCACTTCATGTCCTCTGATGTCCCTACTCTCATCATGGGTGACTTCAACATCCCTATAGATAATCACAACACCCCCCCTGCCCTCAAACTCCTCTCCTTAACAACCTCCTTAGGCTTATCGCAGTGGACCAGCTCTCCCACACACAGTGATGGTCACTCCCTCGACTTGATCTTCACTAACCTCTGCTCGGTCTCCAACTTCTCTAATGTCCCCTTTCCCCTCTCTGACCACCACCTCCTCACCGGTAACCTCATCATACCACGCAAACCCATCACCCCCGCCACAATCAAGCGCATGCGGAGAAATCTACATTCTCTTGATAAGCAACAATTTTCCACCTCCCTGCAGCCTATCCTCAACCCCATCCTCACACTTACTTGCCCAGACAAAACTACTGCTCTCTACAACAGCACTCTCACTTCAGCCCTTGACATCGCTGCACCTGCAACTCCACGCCACCCACGCACAACCCCACTACAACCCTGGCACACAAGACTAACGCGATACCTCCAAAGGTGCTCACGCACTGCTGAAAGGCACTGGAGGAAATCGCGCTCCACAGCCGACTTCACACACTACAAATTCATTCTCCGTTCGTATAGCTCTGCCCTCTCCCTGGCTAAACAGTCATTCTTCTCCTCTCTAATTTCTAATCTTTCCTCCAACCCCAAACGCCTTTTCTCAACCTTCACATCTCTTCTAAACCCACCAACACAAACACCTTCCACTAACTTCTCTGCCCAAGATCTCGCCAACCACTTCAAGAACAAGATTGAATCTATCAGACATGACATTTCATCATTACCACCCCCACCCAGCCAGCCCAGCCCTGTCGCCTCTCCCACATACACACTAAGCTCCTTCCCACCTGTCACTGAGGATGAAGTCTCCCTTCTCCTCACTCGCTCAAACCTAACCACATGCCCTCTCGACCCAATCCCATCTCAGCTCACCCAAGAACTCTCCCCTCTACTAACTCCAATCCTTACTCACTTATTCAACCTCTCTTTGTCAACCGGCACCTTCCCATCCTCTTTCAAACATGCACTAATCACTCCCATCCTAAAAAAACCCTCCCTGGACCCAAACTCACTGTCAAATTACCGGCCAATTTCCCTACTCCCGTTTGCCTCCAAGCTTCTCGAGCGCCTTGCATATAACCGGCTCACTAAATTCCTCTGCTCCCATTCCCTGCTAGATCCCTTGCAATCCGGATTCCGCCCTCATCACTCCACTGAGACTGCCCTCACTAAAGTGGCCAATGACTTGCTCTCAGCCAAGTCTAAAGGCCACTACTCCCTACTCATTCTTTTGGACCTGTCAGCCGCATTTGACACAGTCGATCACCCACTCCTCCTCCAAGCCCTCCACTCCCTAGGCCTCTGCGACACTGCACTCTCCTGGTTTTCATCTTATCTCTGCAACCGCTCCTTCAGTGTTTCATACTCCGGCTCCACTTCCCCACCCCTCCCACTGTCTGTTGGTGTGCCCCAAGGATCAGTACTGGGACCCTTGCTCTTCTCAATCTACACTGCTTCCCTTGGAAAACTAATAAACTCCTTTGGGTTTCACCATCATCTCTATGCTGATGACACCCAAATATATCTTTCCTCCCCAGACCTCTCTCCTTCCCTCCTGTCCAGAGTGTCTGACTGTCTGTCTGCTGTGTCTTCCTGGATGTCCTCCCATCAACTCAAACTTAACCTTAGCAAAACTGAACTAATTCTCTTCCCTCCATCTACAACCAGCCTTATCCCAAACATTACCCTCACCGTTAACAACACTTCCATCACACCAACCCCTACAGCACGCTGCCTGGGGGTCACATTTGACTCTGCCCTATCCTTCATTCCTCA